>CM068367.1:770751621-771196677 GCA_034769895.1 Magicicada septendecula
TGTTGTTGCACACATTACATGCAAGAGCACACTATGTAATTAAAATGTTAATTTATTTTTCACAAGTTGTAAATTATGCAAAATTGAATAAAGTTACCATTATATGAAAATGTACAATTTGTTAACTACCGTTCACATGTTAATTTCCCTTATTCTTCCTAAGTGACTTCTGTTCATTATCTACTTATATAAAGAAGATTAGTAATACAGTGTAACAGTAAGTAATTAGTAACAGAGTTATTGAAGGTTACTTTCATATCTAAGTACCACAATTGTAAGGTGGTGTACTTTATTTAAACATCTTGTTCTAAACTTTTTTCGTACTCAAAAGAATTCATTGGCAATTTAATTTGTATAAATAAGAAGATACGGCGCCCATCATGTCGTCAAACTAACTTTGTGCTGCCACCCTGCTCTCTGCTAAGTAAAAAATTAATTTATTGCCGAGGCTAAAAGTTATAATGATCTCAATTGTACAATAATTATTGAAAATTAATGAGTTATCAAGCCCAATAAGTAAGTATGAATCTTTACTAGCTGTCCTGTAATTATTTCAAATGTATTATGTATGTTGTGTTCTGTAGCAGTGAATAGAATTATTTGACCAAATTTTATGTTGGCAACACGTCCCCCCAGACAAGCAAAATTCGAGTTCCCGCCAGTCTGCGAGTAATTCGAATATTCATCACAGTAGCATAAACAAACTGATATTGAAACTTTTAATTGTTTTTCTGGAAAACAATTTGGCGCCTATCGGGAAGAAAAAACCAGTGAGTACGGACAGGTAAGGACTAACAGACAGCAACAAGATTCAGGACGGTTTATTAGCGCATTCGCGATCATCATCATCATCAGCGACAGCTTTATTACAAATTGACACCTACAATAGTGTGGCTGTTAAACCATATTACAAGAAGAATAATAACAAATTGACGCATTCAACGTGTGACTTAATACACGCACAGATCTAATAATTTTATATAACAATAGTTTTACAAATTTAGTAACGTTATCTACCATAATTAATACAGTATATATTTAACCCCACTTGTTGACGTTGGTAAGGGACCGTAGTAGTCAATACAAATTAATTCCCCTTTTGATTTTGGTATGACGAGTTGTGTCTCTCCCATCATCCTTTTATAATAATCCTTATTCTTTTGACATGTCTGACAGGTTTTAATAATGTGTTGTGTAATTTTGTTGACGGAATTCCCCATGAAGTATTCCTTGAATAGTTGGTATGTCCGTCGGTTTCCCACGTGGCTATTGGCATTGTGTAGCTCATAAATCAGAGTTCGGCTCAGGTCCTCTGTCAACATAAGCTTCCACGCCCCTTTTTCCTTTCTGTAGAGTTTATTGTTGTGCCAAGTGTATTTGTCGTTAAGTTTGTGGTTCTGATTTGCTTGAACAGTTTCTATGATTTGTTTTAACTTTTGATCTGCTAACTGGTGACTTTTTATATTCTTCAATTTATCTTTAGCCTCCTTGCTAATACGAATGGTGAGATGATTTATTTCTAATTCTTCAGTGTAGTCTATCAATCTCTCATCGTTCATGTCCTCGGGATATCTACTAAGGACATCAGCTACGGCGTTGTCTCGTCCTTTACAATGGATTATATCAAAATCATACTCCTGTATCTCAAGAATCCATCTAGTGATACGTGAATTATTCAAATGGCATTTTTTGATAAAAATTAAGGCCTTATTGTCTGTAATTATGGTTAATGGTTTTCCAAACACATATGTACGAAACTTCTGTAGACAGTGCACAACGCTTAACAACTCTAACTCTGTAGTGAAATAATTCAGTTCCACGCCTCGTAACACACGACTGGTGAATGTGATCACGCCGATTTCATTATGTCGTCCAATTGGTAAAGTTGTCCTCCTAGAGCATATTTACTTGTGTCAGTCTGCAGGTAAAAACGTTTGTTTGTGTCTGGGTGTTTAAGAATTACTGTTTCAATAAATAGCTCCTTAACCCTTTGAAAATGTTGGTCCATCTCCTTAGTCCATTTGAAGGTAGAATTTTTCTTTAATAAGTTCAGCAGTGGTTGGGTGGCTTCAGCGTACTTGTTCGTAAATCTGTTGTAAAAGTTTGTTAATCCTAAAAATCCCTCAAGTTGTTTTTTGGTTCTTTGGTCTCTGGAACTCTTGGATAGCTTTCACTTTAGCTGGAGCAGCTGTTATTCCTTGCGTCGTTAGACAGTAACCCAGATAATTGATCTCCTTATGAAATAATTGCGATTTCTTAAAATTTACAGTGAGACTAGCCTGCTTCAAATCCCGAAATAATAACTTCAGATGTCGTAAATGTTCTTCCACACTGGTTGAAATACATAAGCAGTCGTCCACATACAAGATAGTAAAACTTTTCACCTCTTCAGACAGTACTCGATCCAGTCCGCGGATCAGGCTGGCTAAACTTGTTTTTAAGCCAAATGGAGTCACAGTATACCGGGTAACACTTGCCCTCATACAGGAATCCAGTGTAATCCCTACAATCCGGGTGTAAAGGAATCTGCCAAAAGGAGCTCCGTAGATCAATCGTGGACATAACCTTGACATTCCCACACTTGGTTAACACCTCATTAATCGGGATTGCACCTTCATAATCCGGTATAGTTACTGAGTTTAGTTTTCGAGCGTCCAAACATAATCTTACCGTCTGATCCTTTTTTATTACAGTCACCATCGGGTTGATGTATGGACTTTGTGCTCTTTCAATAACTCCGTGCTCCTCCATCTTCTTAATTTCCGCTCTCACCGCATTTTGATATTTCATCGGTACTGGCCAACCCTTTTGACAATATGGCATTCTGTCTGTTACTTCAAATTTGTGGCAATATGATGTAATTCACCCTGGCGTATCACGAAATACAGTTTTGTTATTTATCAATATTTTCCGCAGTTCTTCTTTTTCGAAATCGGTTATTTCTGTAATGTCCTGGATTTTTTTGTTGATTACTTCTTCGATGATTTCTTCTTCTGATGCTAGTTCTACCTGTAGTATTTCTACTATGGTCGCCTCGTCATGGGTATGATATCCTATAATTTTTAATTGTTTATTACTGAGGTCAATCACACGCCCACTATCCGCTAACAGGTCCACACCCAAAATACACTCCCTTACCAGGTCAGGTACAACTATAAAAACGCTTTCAAAATTTAAATTTTTAATTTGGACATTTAGCAATACCTGCTGTGTAATTCTCTTCGATTTTCTGCCCGTAGCTCCTTTGATCACAGTATTGGACAGTTTTAAAATTTCTACTTTCCCTAAATCCTTTTTATTATTGTTGAACCAGCGCTCCGAGACAGCATTTATTTGGCTGCCTGTGTCCACCAATGCATTGATCAGCACGCCGTTCAACATGATTTGGATCTCTGGGCATTTGTTGTTCCTTAATTTTACACCTATATTATCATCTAATATTAAGTCATCCCTTATAGTAATGTTCACATATTTAATATTATCACTTACATCTAACATATATTTACAGGGTTTGCCTAGTTTTTTGGCATTGTCGAGACCGTTTTGTTACCTGCGCCACTTGTCGATGGAACCATGTTTGTTTCAGCTTTAAACTGGTTTTTCCATTTTGGTTGGCGGGCGTATTGTTGTCGTCCCTCGTTTTCTCTGTCTCTGTTTGACTCGTGACCAGTAACTTTCTCTCTCTCATCTGCGCGCTTCCACTGTTTATGTTCTGGCCGGTGATCGAGTTCTCTCTGGTTCACTGACCTATTGCCATTACGCAAACTAGAAAATTCTAATAGCACTTATTCGAACTCAACGATTGTACTAACACCACGGGTAATAATGGCAACCTCGATTTCGTGTGGATAATGCCTCGCTATTTTTCGTATCAAGTGTCTATCTGAGATGGGAGGAATCGGTTGTCGGTTCTCTAACAACTTTCTCTGTAGATATTGAATCATACTCATCCCTGCTTCTTGGGATACTGTCCGAATTCCAGCTGTTCTCGCACGCGTTCCAGTATAACGTCATTCCAATATTTATTAACAAAAGCTTCAGTAAATTCCACAAAGGTGTTTATGCTCTCTCTAACTAACCTCCACCAGATTGCGGCCTCTCCTTCAAGATGTCTTGACACCCAGGTGATGTTATTGATATCTTGATAGTATTCTTGGTATAATTCGGTCAACTCCTTAATAAACTCCATAGGAAAGTTGCTTGTCCCATTGAATTTTATTTCCTTTATTTGTTCATTAGCAATGCTTAGGTTGATAGGTGACGTAGTTGCCAATGCAATTTTTGTTGGAACGTCGCTCTGAAGTTGTAATTTGAGGTTAGTCTCGCCCGAATTATTATCGATTTTGTTCTCTAATTTTTGTAACTTATCTGCCTCTAATTTGTGCGCAGCGAAACTCTCATCACAACGTTTATTAGTCGCGATTAACTTCTTGTTTATTATTTTAACGTCATTAAATACCAGTATTATATTAACGACTCGGAACAAAGTTTTTAATAAGTAAAAACATAAAGTTTTACCTTACAGCCTGAACCGGTTTTCGCCTTTAAAAGGCTTCTTCAGAGGCTGGTAGCGCTGTCCGTCCTGTTGTGGGCGACGGAGTCGAATTTCGAAAGATCGATGCTGTGTGTGTGGGGTGAGATATGTTCGAATAATGCATGCGATTTGAATTGTGTCTGTTCGTTTAGGATGTTGTTTTTATTTGTTTTCGTGTATTTGTATATTTCCAATTGTTCTAGAGTGTCTAGTTTTCGGCCTTTTGTGTGTACGTGTAGAATGTTCATGTTATTGTCGATGTTTTTATATGTGTGGTTTGCTTCAATGAGGTGGTTTGCAAAGGTGGATTCTGTAGTGGAGTGGAGTGCCTTTGTGTGTTCAATGTGCCTCTGTTTGAAGCTACGTCCTGTCTGGTCTATGTAGAATTTGTTGCAATTTGAGCAATTTAGCTTGTAAACACCGGGTAGATCGAATTTGCTTTGTGTGTGTGTTCTGTTTTGTTAATAGTTTTGTAAGCGATTCTGTATCCATCCTGCTTTTTTGAATTTGTGGGCTATTTTTTCAGTTTGTTTGTTGATGTATGTTAGTGTTATGAAATTGTTGTTTTCTGTCTTTGTCTGTTGTTTGTTTTGTGTAGGAGTTTACTGACTATTGTTCTGTAATATCCGTTAGATTCTGCTAGATATTTTATCATGTTTAGTTCGTCTTTGTAGTCTTTTTCATCTAAGGGAATGTTGTTAAGTCTATGTATCATGGTTCTGAAGGCAGCTGAATACGAACACAACAATACCATAAACTTCTTAGACCTCTCCATCACAAAACTAGAACACAGGCACAAATTCAGTATATACAGAAAATCAACTACAACTGACACACTAATACACAACTCCTCCAATCACCCATTACAACACAAACTAGCTGCCTTCAGAACCATGATACATAGACTTAACAACATCCCCTTAGATGAAAAAGACTACAAAGACGAACTAAACACGATAAAATATCTAGCAGAATCTAACGGATGTGACAGATCAATAGTCAGTAAACTCCTACACAAAACAGACAAAGACAGAAAACAACAAATTCATAACACTAACATACATCAACAAACAAACTGAAAATATCGGTATGGAGAACCATACATGACTTCCATATTCTAAGATTTATATTTAAAATCATTTTCGAAATGAAATATTACCATAGAAACTACTTCTTTCTACTTACTGCTTCAGCCTTAACCACAGTACTGTGGTCACTAACATATACCACCTCACGTTATCGCACTCGATTTTCACTGATGATGGAAGTCGATGGCATTGCCGAAACGTCTGGTTTTGTAGAAAACATTGGACTACGGCCAAATATCCTGGGAAGGAATTTAAACAAAAACTACTTCTTTGTTGCCGATAACGTTGTACACATATATATAAAAAATATGCATAAAATTAATGGCTTGTATAAGTTAATGATTGATCTCCATTAAGTAGTGCTCAAGTTTCCAAAGTTTTAATATTATGATGTGCGTAATTAAAACATCAGAGCAGGTTTAGTGTGTATGAGGGTCACCGTGGACAAAAATTTTCAACATTTCCTATTGAGCGTTGCTTAGAATAAAGCTGCGAATCTACAGTGTACGTTTCACAGAACAAACACGCGGAAAAGAAGGAGCGCTCCGAAGTCACTCATGGACCCTCAGCATCTTGCAGAGGGTTCTTTCCCTAAAGACGAAAAGTCTGTCTATGAATCGTTCCTCTGTAAACACGTGCAGTTACACTGCCCAGCGATCCACAGGAAGCAAATCGCTATCTACGCTGGACACTTTTTCGGCTTGCATGCGTTATGTTGGTATGGGTTTCGGCACTTTCCATTTAAAAACCGTGCAAATGTAAGAAAATAAACATGAATGAGGCCAGAAATAACGCGAATTGTGTGTGTGTGTGTTCCCTGCCTTTTTATTGCGGTAGTCATAATAATAAAATGTAAACGTAAACGGTACATAACTGAGATATGCTTGCCTGCCATGCACGATATATTTTCTTTTATACATGATTTACATTAAAATGAAAAAATTATAATTTTATTGCCTGGCAACAAAATTATTTTATTTTTAACAATTACCATTGTTTGAAAACGTTTAAATGAATTTTCAAGTACTTTACTCTTGTTAAAACGTAAAAGGTTGCAGGTAAACTACCCCTTCCCCTTAACCGATCTTCACCAAAATCAAAAGGCCTTGAGTCCTCTACAATTCAGTGACGTATGCAAAAAATTATTTGATTCTGTTTGAATATGCGGCAGTTATCATTCGTCATAGAAAATTACCCTTGATAAAAAACGTTGTAGGTAAACTACCCCTTCCCCTTAACCGATCTTTACCAAAAACAATAGGTCTTGATACTCTACAAATCACGGCTGTATGCAAAAAATTATTTGATTCTGTTTGAATTTGCGGCTGTTATCGTTTGCCATAGAAAATACCCTTGATAAAAAAACGCTGCAGTAAACTACCCCTTTCCCTTAACCGATCTTCACCAAAAACAATAGGTCTTGAGAACTCCATAATTTAGGGCTGTATGCGAAACATTATTTGATTCTGTTTGAATTTGCGGCTGTTATCGTTTGCCAAAAAGAAAAATTACCGTTGATAAAAAAAACCGTTGCAGGTAAACTACTCCTTTCCCTCAACCGATCTTCACCAAAAACAATAGGTCGTGAGTACTCTATAAATCAGGGCTGTATGCAAAAAATTATTTGATTCTGTTTGAATTTGTGGCTGTTATCGTTTGCCATAGAAAAAAATCTATAGACAGACAGACACACACACAGACACTTTTCGAAAAACGACTTTTTTTCATGTTTTGAGTGTAGTACAATCAGAATCTGCAATAATCTCGAACACGATTTTTTTTGCCATCACCATACTTCCATTTCCTTAAGGAATATGGAAGTAAAAATAGCCCACAAATTCAAAAAAGCGGGATACAGAATCGCTTACAAAACTACTAACAAAACAAATTCTATCTACCCGATGTTTACAAACTAAATTGCAACAAATTCTACATAGGCCAGACAGGACGTAGCTTCAAACAGAGATACATTGAACACACAAAGGCACTCCACTCCACTACAGAATCCACCTTTGCAAACCACCTCATCGAACCAAACCACACATACAATAACATGAACATTCTACACGTACACACAAAAGGCCGAAAACTAGACACTCTAGAACAATTGGAAATATACAAACACACGAAAACAAATAAAAACGAAGACACAATTCAAATCGCACGCATTATTCGAACATATCTCACCCCACACACACAGCATCGATCTTTTGAAATTCGATTCCGTCGCCCACAACAGGATGGACAGCGCTACCAGCCTCTGAAGAAGCCTTTTAAAGGCAAAAACCGGTTCAGGCTGTAAGGTAAAACTTTATGTTTTTACTTATAAAAAACTTTGTGTTCCGAGTCGTTAATATAATAGTGGTATTTAGTTAAGTAACGGACACGTCATGGACAATGAAATCCAAGAATTTAATGTCATTGCTGTGTTTATCATCATTTTCTTTAATTTGTTTCTCAATATCGCTAAACTTATTATTAATTTCAACATTAATAGACTACTATTAATTTCTTCATTAATCACTGTATTAGTTTCTACTCTAAATTGTTGAATGATTTCGTAATTTTCTCTCTTGAATTTGTTAAGTTGTGTGGCTAGTTCGTCTCTAAGTATTTGATTTTGTTGTATAATTTGTTGTGACATTTGTGATATTTGTCTTTGCATTTGTTTTGACTGTTGCGACTGTTCTGACGTTTGTTCTTGCAATTGTTTTGAGATTTGTTGTAATATCGTATATATGTCAATTTCTTTGGGTGCTTCTGGTGTTGTTTGTTGTGCTGGTCTCGGTCTGATCTCGTGCTGTGTTTCTGGTGTTATTTGCTGTGGTTCTATTTCTTCATTGTCTTGTCCCTGCGTCCCTGAATCTTGATCCTCCATTGTAAGTTGGGCAATAGTATTAGGGTCTCCTAATTGGTTGTTGATATCAAATTCCCCTTCACTATTGTGAGTTGTTGCTGTTTCTGTGTTCATTTTGTTGTTTAACTTGTTTGTGTTGTTATGTATGTGTTTCGTTCGCCTACTTTTGCTTCGTCTAATCATACAATTTTCTCTTATAGTCTATATTTCTTATTCTACTTTTTTTTTATATTCTATTTGCAATTCAATTCAGTCTGCTAAGCTTATAGATTAAGCCCTGCATTGGACGCCAAATACAACTTTACACAAGAGAGGAGTATTAATTAATATGCTAAAATCTGTTGTGTATTAAATGCTATACTTTCAACTCTTGCTTTTGTAGCGACTCTTAGGAATTACTTCAGGGCATGAAATAACTTAGTAACACAATTTTAAATAGCATAAATTATAAATTTAATAATTTCTTTGCATTTGCTTATTACAAGTACACAAGATCTTATACGATTACAATATTGAAAATTCAGCTTTCTTAGCAATTGTCTCTTTTGATAGTGAATTCTTTTAGACGGATTGAATTGCCAATATGAATATGATAGATTTGACATGAAATATAATATAAATTTGAATGTTCAATTATGGGTTACTTGATTGTCGAATTCCAGTCTGCGCTGAAGGTTATCCGCTCGAAGTGTGCTGTCCTGGAGTTCTGATGTCCTCGGTTGCGACAGTAGATCCTTGCTGGTGGCACTCGTTGATTATAACACTTTAGGTATACATAGGCATCACTTTCACCATACACAATTCACAGCTAATGCATTATTTAAAGCAAGAATATGTTATATTAGGCACTATATTTAACAGCTTTGCATGTATATTAAATTAAGCTAAGTGCTAGCAATATAGATCGTTCAGGCCGATACCGTCAGACGATTTACTAATTTTTCGACTCACACTGTGGTAATTCTCCGATTCACGTTTACTCCCGACATGAACTTTGATACTGTCTCAGCCGAATTACAGTAGCTTCTACAAAGATTAATCACTTTGGATTGAACATTAACTGTTCCCGTTGATTAAATTATCGATTACACTTTATGCTTATAACTTCTCCGACAATTTCTTCCAAACTTATGATTATTTAGTTTTATTAAAATAATGAATACTGGTATAACTGTTACAATATCTTCACTGAATTAACAATTATTACACGCCGATTACGAGTATTATAGTTATAATATTTCCTATTACCTAAATTACTGTTATGATTTTACTAATACGCAAATTACGAGTCTTTTAGTTGTAATACCTTCATTGACTCTCCACAAATTTCCAAACTACGTTTTTTTTATACCCTAACTAATTCTACCCTCACTTAATATTTACAAAACACATTCCCATTGGATTAGATTACCGCGATGTTTGATTTTATCCAACCCAACTATAGAATTTACCCACTAAAAATATAATGATTTCTCTAATTCGTTAACTAACAGCGCGTGCACATCTTTTGAGCTATGGTGGGAAGTGATGCTATCCTTACGCTTCTCTGTCTAACGCTCTCTGTTTAAAATAACGGTATCTATTGTTGTAACCACTCAGCTTTCACAAGTTTTCACCTGTTTTTTGCTGTTTTTTAAATATCATACAATTTTATGGCTCTCTGTCCCGTACGTGACTTTTTCGTACTTTTAGCCGTCTAGTTGTCACCAAGACAAGGGTGCGTTCTTTTGAAAAAACACCGTTCTCATATCTTCTAATGGTATTCTCTACAGTTATTCTTTACATATTTGTGTTGATATCTGTTTAATAAAAATAATTTCTTGTAAAAATTGAGTCTCATTCAATTTTGACGTTATAGCATAAACTTCTTGGACCTCTCCATCCCAAATTGTAACACGGGCACAAATTCAATATATACAGAAAACCGACTACAACTGACACACTAATACACAAATACCTCCAATCACCGACAACTGAAAACCTCCAATCACCCAATACAACACAAACTAGCTGCCTTCAGAACTAACTATGATACATAGACTTAATAACATCCCACTAGATGAAAAAGACTACAAAAACAAACTAAACATGATAAAATATCTAGCAGAATGCAACGGATACAACAATAGTCAATAAACTCCTACACAAAACAAACAACAGACAAAGACAGAAAACAACAAATTCATAACACTAACATACATCAGCAACCAAACTGAAAAAATAGCCCACAAATTCAAAAAAGCAGGGTAAAGATCGCATACAAAACTACTAACAAAACAGAACACAGACTATCAAAACACACACACACAAAGCACAAAACAAATTCAATCTACCTGGTGTTTACAAACTAAATTGCTCAGATTGCAACAAATTCTACATAGGCCAGACAGGACGTAGCTTCAAACAAAGATACATTGAACACACAAAGGCACTACAGAATACACCTTTGCAAACCACCTCATTGAAGCAAACCACACATACCAAAACATCAACATTAACATGGACATTCTACACGTACACACCAAAGGCCGAAAACTAGACACTCTAGAACAATTGGAAATATGCAAACACATAAAAACGACATCCTAAATGAACAGACACAATTCAAATCACACGCATTATTCGAACATATCACACCGCCCACACACAACATCAATCTTTCAAAAGTCGATACAGTCGCCAACAACAAGATGGACAGTGTGCCCAACAGCAGCCTCTGAAGGAGCTTTTTAAAAGCAAAAACCGGTTAAAGCTATAAGGTAAAACGTTTACACATGCTGTTTCGTTTTTTGTGCCTGCTCGTGGATTTTTGCATGCTGTTAGTTTCAAAATTATAACAATGTTTTATATCTGCATGTTGTGGCACGGATACACGTTGGTACGATAGGCATGTGGACCATTATTTTGCGTCTAATGCTGTTGGTTGGTTATGTTGGGCAGTTTCGTCGCGTGTGCATGGGCCAGGTGAGCGAATATTGTGTCAAATTTTTGCACCTTGATTTTTTTGGTAATAGTTTGATTACTCTGTCAATTCATGAGAAGTTTGTACCCGTCCTGTTATGGTCTGCTTTACACGTGAAGTCGACGTGTTACGTGCTTGCGAATGTGTAAGGCATGTGGGGGACGGTTGGTTTTTAGGTTACCCGGTTTTTTCGGTATAGCCTGCATTTATATTTAATTTTTTTTGGAATTGACTATTATCTTTTTGGTGCGGTTTATATTTGGCATATGCGCGATATCCTGTCCATACACACCGCGTTGACCATGATAAATTTTTGCATTTAATGTGTCTAAGTTATTGTGTTTGTATCGTTAACTGTGGAATTTTTGTATATTGTACCTTGTTGTGTATTAGTGTATTTTGGTGCATTTATTCTATTTGGTATTACACATGTTCTTTGTGTACAATTTTGTGTACCATTATTTTGCACCGTATGTGCTTTAATATTGTGCAACCTGTTGTTTTTTTCGTGCTTTTGCACTGTGCAAATTAATCTTTTGCATTTTTTGAGTATGTGATTTATTGTGTTTTGTACTGTTAGCATTTTGGTTTGTGTAAATTGTAGTTTGCCTTGCACTAATTTACTTTTGTATTTACTATGTTCGGTATTGTTCATGAAAATTAGTTTATTTCAGAGGCCGATTTATCTAGATTACTGTTAGGCTAGGTCTGGGTAGTGACTATATTGTTTAATTTCTAATTCTCTCGTCCAGGGTGGTTGTCGAGTGCGCGAAATTCTTTAAATCATAATGCCTGGTAAATTGTCGCTGGCAGCTTTTGACCGGACCACTTTGGTGGGAATACTTGCGTTGCAACACTTAATAAATAGGTTGGAAGGGTTGCCGCAATTGAGAGTCGTGGATCAACATGAAGACGGTATCTTGGCCTCCAGGTTGTCCGAAGAATATCAGGATCTTCTAGGTAAGGTAGATCCTTACCTATCGGCAGAGTCATTGCCCCAGGGATTGGACGAGGACCACATTTTTTCGGTGGTAGCGCAAATTAAAGATATTTATGTCCGGGGAAGCGTTTTAGCGTCAAAACTAACTAAACCAGAGATACCGGTTGGTTCCGGTCAGTCTTCATCGGCAGGTGGCAGGCACTCAGGTGTTCTCGTTCATGAGTTGCTGAAGCTTTCTTTACCTTTTTTTGATGGCCAGTCCAAATGTTGGTCCGAGTTTTGGTCGAAGTTTACCACATTAGTGGACGAAAGTCCTGCCCTCACCCCAAAGCAGAAATTGTTATATTTATTGACTCATCTTAAGGGTGAGGCTTATGAGAAGGTTGCCGCGCTTCCCATAGTTGACGATAGTTATCAGCTTGCACTGTCAACTCTTAAAATCCGTTATCACAACCCTCATTTGGCCGCCCAGGTCCATTGTACCAATCTGCTTCAATTACCAGCCACTTCTATGCGATCAGAAAATTCTATGCGTCCATTAGAAAATTGGTAGACAGCTTCAATGCTAACTTTTCAGCGTTGTCAGCTCTAAACATTGCTGATATATATCAAGCAATATATTGTAATAAAACTAAATTATGGCGGTTAAAAAAGTTATTATGTGTGTATTTTTAATTTAAAATTAAGTTATAAATCGATTAGAATTCGATTATGATGAATAAAAGTTATAATTATTTTAAAAGAACTCTTTAAAAAAATAATTGCAGTAATAAATAAATACTGTTTGAATAGTAATGGTTGATCAATTTAGTGAATAAAGCGTTAATCGCTGGTCGACTGATGAAGGTAGCCGGAGCGTCGATCTGGCAGCGAAACTCCTCTTCTAGGTTAACAGTCGTCAAAGTACGTAATGTTAAGTCTCGTCTGGACAACAAAAATTTAATATACTTTCACGTACCTGATCGTGATCCTAGAAGTTCTGAAGTTCACTTATAATAATTAATAAGCTGCCAAGATGGATTTAATACCAGCTTGCTTTACTGACAAGGTTAGATCACTCCTTGCTTAATAAGGGCGCCACACGGGTTTATTTCGGGAAAATCCCATGAAAAACCAATTAATGGGATTTAATCTTTGATAATTTTCTTTAAAAACTGGTGTTGATGCTTATTGCACTTACGGCAATTCAAATCTAACAACATACGGCCTCTATTCAGAGTTATTTTTGTATTTCAAAATTAATTATTAATTCACTCTTTGAAATAAATAGAGTCAAGGTTTATGCTGATAACAAACGGGTTTTATTCTTACCCTTGAGAATAAATTCAAACAATTACAAGTATAAAGGATACATTAATATAAAATTGCAATTACTTCGTTCTTTTACCCTACGAACTAGCTCAGATAGAACAAACAACTCTTCTGGTTATTACCAGATTAACTTTTAATTAAATATTATTTTATATCTCGGGCGTAAGCTCTTTTAAATACAAGAAAGAACTACTTTATGCCTATACAGACGTTAATAACAATATTTACTAATTCGGCCTCTCTTTTAAAATTCGTACCTATTTCTAGGTTATGCGTTGGTCACGCTGACTTAATTATTAACAAATATTTTTTATCACTAAAGACTAATACAAATCTTACGTGGGATTAACAAATCCGCTAAATAAATTTGATCACAGTGTAACAGATAGAAAGTTTTGATGTTTTTGCATCAGTACATTTTTGTGTTGAAGAAATACAAGTGCACACAGATTAATAAAATGAATTGTCACAATGTTACCTTTTTTATTTTAATCTTATAGATTAAAATTTATTTCAAACACTCCAGCGGTCGGATTATAGTGACCCTGGTTCATTACACTGCACACGAACTAAGAACAGAGAATAATCGTCCTCTTCTAACTAAATTCGGACTAAGTTAAATACTGGTTAATAATCTTTCTCTCGTTCTAATTATCGCGCACAAAATAAAAATAATTACTTCACATCGATGCACTTCCTGTTGATAAATTGTTGTGTAGTTATTTGTCTTGACAAAACGGTTAAATGGATTCACTGTTTACATTATACTCTAAGTTATTAACGTATTTTACGGTGACGAGCGACACCTTCTCGCTCTCGATGATGACAATAAAGTGTAACGATTTCGCTTGGTTTTGGATTATATACCCCCTTGCTTCATGGGGCTTAGGTGATGAATTCGTTTAATAAGCTATTTTTTGATTGGCTCCGCCAGTCGTTACAAAAATGACGCATTGTTTTCTAACCGTCATTTGGCGAACTTGATTGACAGTTGGGTGTGTTGTTATTATTACCCAACCAATTTTTCACTTTATAATTACAAATGATGCTAACACACGCTACTCACTTATTACAGTTGCGATCGCGAATTTATTACTATCAAATTAAAGAGTAGTTTATGAGCTTTAATTTGATATGACTTAACACTGGTTTTAATCGCACTTTCTCTGACATTGCTAATAAATAATGTTCAGAAACATGGTTTCGCACTGTCTTCTGCTAGTGACGCCAAATACGATTATTACCTATCTATTTATATTTAGTGTTTCACATCGCGTTTTCTTTTAAACGTCTTTGTCGGAACACTGACACATTCGTCGTTATACTTAATATCTATTTATTGAATACAAGTATTAAATCTTAGCCTAACTATGGTGATACATTACTATGAATAATCCTTACTTTCTAATTACATTTTGTTTATCCTACTCAACTTAATGTTACTCATCAATAATTGAGTGGTGATATTCACTGTTACATTTATTTATATTGATTGCTCAGTAGATTTTTTGTACACTAGTAGTCCTTTCTACTTATTAATTCACTGACAATCGTTTGTTTAGGCATAGCCTAGGCATACCTTTAGCATCGGTTTATGCCTTAATAATGGTCATTAGTTACATTTGGTATAATGAGGAAGTTACTTATTCATATAAGGTTTCCTCTTACAAGTATTCTTACTTCTTAATATTACATTTGGGATTGTAATGTAAGTTTTAATTTTACATTGTGACCATAGCTAGTCTTAGTCATAGCCATTGTTATTTACTGATCATGGTTCATTTATTTTCAGCCAAATGCTGTTGCTGATATTATATTATTCTTGTCATTCTTTAATTACTTTTATAAACATGTGATTTTACATTTATGTCATTGACTGGCTTGTTTGACAGCTTATAGTGAACTTGGCTTGTCCATTAGTTAGAGTCAGTCATAGTATTTGTTGTAGTGTCATGCAGTGTATTCCTTACTGCTTCTTGTGGTCCTCCTTCTTTCTTCTTCGTTGGTCCTTCTCTTCTTTGCTACTTTCATCATTAATTATTCACTTATATTATTTCCATGTACTTATTTATTCTTTTGGTACACGCCTAGGTTATATAACACTTTGTGGTGTTACAATATGCGTGTTTTGTATTGTCAAGGCTGGATTTATCATTACGTGAACGCTTTGAGGCGTCTGTTACGGACAAAGAAAATCTCCCTTCTCTAAAAGAAATTATGACATTTTTAACTGCCATGGCGGAACAAAAAGAACAGGCATCTTTGGAATCGGCTTTACCTGCTCTTCCTAGCACTACCACCAGAAAACTCAGAAGGTTTCCTTTTCTAAGGCTACTCCTCTTGCTGTGTCCACGTTATCTCCGGAGGTTACGCAATGGGATTCATCTAAGTCACGTTGCCTTCATTGCGATTCCCGGACCCATGTGCTTCTCAAGTGTCCGGCATGGCTTTGTAAGGACCCTAGGGCTCGATTTCAAAGTCTCAAGAATAAAAAATGTTGTCTTTCAAGCCTCCAACATAAACATTCTGGATGGTGCAAAAATAGGTGCAAAACGTGTGGCTCTAAGTACCACCACACTTTACTTCATTTCAAAAATGCCCGTCCGTCTCCGTCTCATTCACAGATTTCTGAAACAGCTGAACTCAAGGCTTCAGGGTCATCGCTTGCTGACCAAGTTGATCTGTCTAGCACTACTTTGACCGTGTCTCTGCCCCATCCTTCAGGGGTTCTGTTAGCCACATGTCTAGCAGTCTTGGCGTCTCCCAATGGTGGTTATATCGTAGTTAGGGCCATCCTGGATGGCACGTCCCATGCTTCTTTCATCACTGAAGCGTGTGCATCTTTGTTTTGATGCACAATACTGTGTAAAGTGCGCTTGTTTTGACGCTTCAATAAGTGTCAATGGGGTAGTTGATATTGCCACCAAAGCTAAAAGTGAAACTTTATAACGCGAGGTTGTGGCGTCTAACCATGCTTTTGCAATTCTTTCAAGGATCTTATCGGACTCACCTAGGTTCCAGGTGTTGCCTGAAGTTAAGCAGGCTACGAAAGACCTTCTGTTAGCTGACCCTACCTTCGATGTAGCAGCCCCAATAGATGCGTTGTTTGGAGCCTATATTGTAGCGGCTATTCTTTTGGGAGAGACTATTCCCTTGGGTGCAGGTTTGCCTGTTGCAGTTAGGACACGTTTTGGGTTTGTAATTATGGGTAGAGCCCCAATTTCACTTAATTGTGCATTGACTTGTGCTAGCGGTCTTACTGGCCTTCCTTTGGATCTGGTGTCTGCACATCAGCTTCACTGTCATTTCCACCACTTTTATCCTTCAGTCACAACATTATCAACTGATACAACCAACCTACTTGAGCAAGTTCATCGGTTTTGGGAGGTCGAAGAGCCTCCAGCTTTGCCCCACCAGTTATCTGAAGAGGATCACTTTGCTGAAAAGTTTTATATGGAGTCAACAGGTTGGTTGCCGTCGGGTCGTTACCAGGTGCACTTGCCGTTTTTCAGAAACTCTTCTCACACTTTGGGAAATTCCCTTAAGGGAGCTATGTCTCAGTTTTTCGCATTAGAAAAGAAATTTGCGTCTAACAATCAGTTTAAGAGCCAGTATGTGCAATTTATAAGTGATTATGTTGCTCAGGGGCATATGTCGCTGGTGTCTGACCCCAATTTTCCAAAATATTTCATCTCACGTCATGGTATCTTTAAGGTTAGAGGCGATACTTCAAAAATAAGAGTGGTGTTTGACATGAAGACATCCTCCGGGATTTCCTTAAATGACGTGTTATGTGTTGGCCCTAAGTTGCAGACCTTACTGTCCGATGTTTTGATGTTGTTTCGGCTTTTTAGCCATGTCTTCACGTGTGACATCGAACAGATGTATCGCCAAATTGCCATGCATCCTGATGACTCGGCGTACCTATGTATTTTATGGCGTGAGGAGGTTACCGCCCCACTAAGGGTTTTCACTTTGCACACCGTTACTTACAGGCTGGCTTGCGCCCCCTTTCAGGCGTTGCGAACCTTGCAGCGGCTGGCTCAGGATGAGGCAGTTAATTTTCCTGCGAGAGCGGCGGTACTTAGCCGTAATATTTTTGTTGATGATATTGCTGCTGGTGCTGATTCAAAACCAGAGCTTTGCAAATTACAACAGGAATTAATCCTGTTGTTATCGTCAGGAGGTTTCAATTTGAAAAAATGGTGTACTAATCAACCTGACTGCCTGCCTGAATCAGCCGCTCAGAGTGATTCCGTCGTTTCTAAGGATATTCTGGGTTTAAGTTGGGACCATTCAACCGATTGCTTCTCATTTCCTCCTTTGGCCTGTTGCAGTAAAGCTCAGGTACAATTCACCAAACGTGTCGTGTTATCCCAGATGGCACAATTATTTGACCCATGTGGTTGGCTTTCGCCAGTGATTTTCAGGGCTAAGGCCTTTTTCCAAAAACTCTGGGCTGAGGGCTTGGAATGGGATGCTCCTCTCAATGATGACTTAAAATGATTATTGGAGTCAATTCCTGCCCTCTCTGAATCATCTTTCGCTAATCACTATTTCTCGGCCATTCCTCCCTAAAGGTGGGGGTATTGAAAAGGTTATATTACATGGTTTCCGTGATGCTTCCCAGTTGGGTTACGGGGCAGTCCTTTACCTGTCCATTTATACTGACTCTGGTCCTCCGGTGGTTTCGTTGGTGTCCTCTTAAAACTTTATCAATCCCACGTTTGGAGTTGTTGGGAGCTTATCTTTTAACCAAAGTAGTTTGTCATTATGTTGGCTTATTCTCTTCATGTTTTCAAATGAGTCAAATTTTCTTATGGACAGATTCGACGATTGTTTTGGATTGGCTGAATATGCCTACTTTTAAATTTAAAACGTTTATTGCTAATCGGGTGGCTGCCATTACCGAGTGGACCAATACTAAGTCTTGGCGTCATGTTCATGGTGTTTCTAACCCCGCTGATTTGGCCTCTAGAGGTACTTCAATCACCAGCCTCCAGTCGTCGACATTGTGGTGGTCAGGGCCAGATTGGCTAAAGCTTGATTCTGTGCATTGGCCCCCTATTAATTATCGACCGAATCACGACGTGCAAGATGTTGCCTTGGAGACCAAGGTCTCTGCGTTTCTTACTCAGGAGCCCCGGGTGGAATTGTTCGATCACTTGTCCTCGTGGCCCTTAGTGGTGGGGGTAACCTCAGTTATCTTAAGGTGGGCTATGTCTTCGGGGGTTGAACCTTCCACAGCCGTGGGTTGGAAGAGGTTAGCTGTTAATTATATTTTACGCTACATTCAGCACAGCGTGTTTGGACAGGAGCTCGCGGCTGTTCGTTTAGGTAAGCGGCTCCCGGTCCACATTCAGCGCCTGGTCCCGTTTATTGATGATTTTGGCCTCATTCGAGTACACGGTCGCTTGACCAACTCTACGGTAGCTAGAAATCGTTTTCCGGTTTTACTGCCCAAGCATCACCATCTAGTCGGGTTGCTAATTCATCAGACTCGTGTGGTTAGGTCATGCTGGTCCTTTGCAAGTTCAATTTCAGCTGGCTCAAAATTATTGGATTTTGCCCGCACGTCAGGTCATAAGAACCATAATTTGGAAATGTCTTCCTTGTTTCAGGGCGCGTCCTCGCCCCACCAATCCATTAATGGGGGATCTGCCAATCCCTAGAGTTAATCCGGCACCTCCATTTTATTCTTCCGGCATGGATTATGCTGGCCCTTTTTTGGTACGGGCTTACGCTGTTCGGAAGGCGCCTATAGTCAAAACTTACCTATGTATTTTCATCTGCTTAGCCACTAAAGCAGTTCACTTTGAAGTAGCTATGGATCTTTCTACTTCACAGTTTATTGATGTGTTGAGGTGATTTATTAGTCGTCGTAGAGCTCCTCAAACACTGTATTCGGATTGTGGCAGGAATTTTGTGGGGTCGCACTCTGAACTTAAATGGGAGCTAAGAAATGTTCTTTCTAATCCTGACATGTCAGCTCAGATAACAGCTTTTGCTGTCGATAACAATATTGATTTTAAATTTATCCCTCCGTCTGCCCCTCATCAGGGTGGCTTGTGGGAACAGGCTGTCCAGTCGGCCAAGTTTCATATGAAACGCATGATTGGGACCAGGTCGTTGACTGTAGCGGAATTTTCATCGTTATGTATAGAAGCAATCTTAAATTCCCGTCCTTTAACTGCCCTATCTTCAGATCCAAGTGATTGCCAGGCTCTAACGCCTGGGGTCACTTTCTGGTTGGCCGCTCCATTACCGCGCCCCCGGAAGCTGAAGTCTCATTAAATGAAGGGACGGTCCGCCATTACAAACAAATTGCCGCTTTGCTCCAAGCATTTTGGAAAAGGTGGCGTTTGGACTACTTGACGGCACTTCATGCCAGATCGAAGTGGTCGTCTAAGTCCAGAAACTTAATGGTTGGGGACCTGGTTGTTTTGGAGGAACAGAATTCTCCTCCCCTGATGTGGCCTTTTGGCCGAGTTTCAGCTGTGTTTCCAGGGAGCGACAGGGTTGTTCGTCGCGTTTTAGTTAAAACTTCCGCAGGTTCTTTTGAACGACCTGCTATTAAATTATACAGGTTGCCTATAGCTTCTTGACTGTGTTTGTCTTGTTTTCAGAAGTTGTGTATTAAGTTTCAGTTAGTTAATGACAGAGTATTAATAAAACTTATTTTTATTTCATAATAACTAAATTCTGTTGTTAGTGATCTCATACTTCAAGTAATGATTTTTGTTCAAAGTTATTAAGATTATAATTTACATAAGTATATTTTCAGTGTTATTTTTGAAATTCTAAAAATATAAGGGAATATTTGTATGTTATTATTTTTTCTAGTAGTGATTAAGTTTCTTTATTACAAATTACCAAAAATTATATTTGATAGAAAACAAATTTCTTTTCCTTAAGGTTTTAATAGACTATATGTTTCTTTCTTTGTTAATTGATAAGTGTATATAGAATACTGAGACTACGATATTACTATTATTATTTCTATGAATCTGATAAATGAACTACGGAATGTTAACTAAGTTGATTTGCTGAATTTTAAGTTGTGTTTGGCTGGGCAATTGTTTATTGCATGTTGTTTGGTTTTTGTCTGCTCTACCCGAACCTTTCGGATTGCTTGCCTGGTCGATGCACCCGCGGCGGAGTTATTCGGCATTTTTTTTTTTCTAATTAATTGCATGTTTTGTTGTATGTTTTGAATTTTCTCGTGTTTGCGTGTGACCCCCTCCTATGTTGGAGGGTAATTTTTCAGAGTGTGTTCATGTTCACTAAAAAATTTTTGTAATGTATTTTGTGCAGTTCTCTTGGTGTACTTGTTTGTTGACCCATCGTGGTCAACGGGGGCCAGTGTTCGATATTTCAAATATCGAACCGGTCAATTATTAATTTTCCGAGGTTGGCACTATGGCTTTTGTAAAGTCGATACATGCATCGGGCCTGAACCCTTTGTCATGCTTCAACAACTGTAGTGTACACATCCACGGGCTGGATTTTTGTCAGGTAGAATCCATCTCATGTAACCTATCTTTTATTCCAACCAGTCTTTTCTGCCTGTGTGTCAAGAACAACCATTCATGAGATTTCGGTAAGTCATGTTTTTCTAATTATTTGATTGCTAGCAATTCTGTATATTGCACTGCTTAAAGAGCTCACCAGAGGATAAATTATACCGTAAGAATAAACTTCTTACCTTCAGATTGTCAATCTTTTAAAATAATATCGCTCACAGTTTGTTTGTGTTTTTAAAACCTAGAAATTACAAGGCATCTGACGAGGCAACTGGCAATAATGACAAGGCACCTTCTTCGTCTTTACATCTAGAAACTACCATAGAGCAAATTACGGTTAGTGAAGAGTGTGAAGATATTTCAGGTAGGCCTAAGCAAGGTTCAGAAAATAACGAAAGTAAAAGTAATGAACATGAACTAATTTACAACATCGACAAAAGTCAATTGAATGATAATTTACTTTGTGTAAAGCCAGTTAGCTTAAATCAAACTCGGCCTACAGAACACAATGCCGCTAATGCGACTGATGGTAATGATTTTCTTGTTGCATGCCCTACCTCAGTAGAACATGTGCCAATCCCATACCCGTACCCGCAAGATATAGCATTGTGGCTACGACATCTAACTCAAGATATGGTTGAATATTACCTTATAAACAAACCGAAAAGTGTTGGGAATTTAAAAAATGTAAAAAAACAATACATGGATAAAGGAAAACAATATTATAGAAATTTAAATGAGAGCCATTTTTATCGGGTGAAAAAAAAATGGAGCCAAAGAACGAAGAGAATGGTTAATATTCTCTGAAACCTCAAAATGTGCATATTGTTATGTGTGCCAGTTATTTCCAGACCCAAAAAAAGATAAAAATTCCTTTGTTGATGGTTTTTCAAACTGGGCATGTGCTAGCAGGCTACTGGAAGAACATGAATGTTCCAAAATGCATGCTACGGCAATGTTTACTTTTATTAAGAGAAGTAATTCAAAGAACAGAATTGATACTAACTTGGCGACACAAATTGATAAAGAGTGCATGTATTGGAGACAAATATTGCACAGAGTAGTAGCAATTGTTAGGCTATTAGCAAAGTTAGGCCTTCCGTTTAGAGGGCATAAAGAATCTGAGTTATCAAAAAGACAGAGTAATTTTTTTACGTGCTTAGAATACTTAGCAGAATTTGATGAATTTCTTAAAAATCACTTAGATAAGTATCAGCACTGTGGTTCAGGCAGAACTAATTACTTATCCCACCAAACTTATGACGAATTTTTAGTTCTTATGGCAAACCAAGTTCAGAACAGCTTTGTTAAAGAAAGAAAATACAGTATTTATTTCTCTATTGTAGTAGATTCGACACCAGACGTAAGTCACACAGATCAACTTACAGTAATTTTAAGATATGTAAACAATAAAGGCGAGGTAGTTGAGCGTTTTATATGCTTCACACCAATAAAATGTCACAAATCTGAGCATCTAGAACTAACCGTTTTACAGAAAATTGAAGATTTGGGATTAGAAATAAAAAATTGCCATGGGCAGAGCTTTGATACAACAGCTAACATGGCTGGCCAATACGCTGGCTTGCAAGCGAGGATAAAAGAACATAGCCCTACAGCTCTTTATGTTCCGTGCTCCAGCCATTCACTAAATTTAGTCAGGAACAGTGCTGCAGAATGTTGTCAAGGTGCAATACAGTATTTTGATTTTGTTCAGAAGATCTACACATTTTTTTCAGGATCAACACACAGATGGCAAGTCCTTACGCAGCTTCTAGAAAGTAAAAGTGAGGGTATTAAGAAACGAAAAACAGTTAAAAAAATCTGTGATACTTGATGGTCCGCTCGAGCGGATGCAGTTGTTGCTTTAAAAGAGAGTTACAATGACATAAAGAATGCTCTTCTTAAAATTTCTGAAGATTCGGGTGAAAAACCAGCTACGAGGCATGAAGCAAAATCACTAGCTAATCACTTTGAAAAATACGATAATGCAGTTTTAACCATTTTTTGGAATCGCTTGCTGCAACGAATTAATAGAGTAAGCAAATCTCTGCAAGCCGAACATGGAACTGTAGTGTCAGCTATAAACCAATTAAGTGCTCTCACACCATTTATTGTTAAGGTCAGAAACGACTTTAAAAATGTAGAAAAACAGGCTTTACTTTTAACTGACGGAGCAGTCAATGAAGATGAAGAGATCAACAAAAAATGAGTCTCAAAAAGAAAATCATTTTTTGATGAAGACACCAGCAATGACAGTGTTGGAAGGCTCTCAGAAGTTTATTGTTGAAACTTATAACAGTATATGCGACCAGCTTGTTGTCCAACTTCAGAGGAGATCAGAAGCCTTAAAAAACATATTTGATTTATTTCAATGTATCTTACCTGACTCTGATGAAAACAGTGATACTGACCCAGCATCTACCGATATTGAGAAACTAACTGAAATGTACTATGATGATATAGACGCAAACTATTTTGAAGACGAACTTCGTCACTTTTTGTATTTAGTGAAAGAAGATGATAAGTCAAAGTCAAAGTGTGATATGAAGGAAAAGAAACAACAGGAAGAAAAAAACGAAACAAACACCAAGAAAAAGTCCTTATCAAGTGATAGTAAGGAAGAAGAAGAGACTGAAATTAAACCAAAATGGTTTAAATAACCTGTAGATTTATACAGAATTATAAATAATGGTTTAAGTGCAACGTTTCCTAATGTCAAAACTATTCTACAGATCTTCATGACACTTCCGATTTCAAATGCGTCAGGAGAACGTTCCTTCAGTGCTTTGAAAAGAGTAAAAACATTTTTTAGATCATCTTTAAGCCAAGAACACTTAAGTAGCTTAGCAATTTTATATATAAAAAATGAGGCTTTGAAAGAAATAAAGTATGACAAATTGATAGACAATTTTGTAAGAAATAAAGCTAGAAAAAAGTTCATTTAACTTAGGGTAAAAATCAAATAAAACACTTGTTTAAAATTGTTAAAGTTTGAGATTTGTGTTTTAGAATAAACAATTTGATAATTCAGTAAACTGTGTGTCTAAAGCCTTGTGTATTATTTGAATCTATTACTTCGATTTAAATTAAGTGCCTTAGATCCTTTTTTTACAATCTTTAATTATTTTTGTACTTTCTTATATATAGGCCAAGAAAATACTTTTATTTTTCTACAGTTCTTATTTTCACAGACTATAAATAAAACTGAACAATTGTACTGTAAATTTGTTGTGACATATTTAGTTTTTCGTTTTTGACTAGGGGCCCCCAAAATGCTCAGCGCACAGGGCCCCTCACAATGTAAATCTGCCTCTGCAAGTAGTGGAGAGTACTATGCAAACCTACTGTGCCTTTTAAACAACAAAGTAAAGAAACAAATGTCTACACTTTAAAAAATGGCTCAGTGGAAAAGATTTACTGATGACAATCAAGTCACAGATGCTGTAAATGGCTACTTTGAAGACATCGACAAATTGCTTATCAGTCTGGCACAACAACTTTATAACATCATTGCAAAAAGTATATTGAGCTAAATGGAAGTTATGTTGAGAAATAAATTCAAATAAATCCAAAAATTGTTGAGTTTTTAGTCAGACCTGGGACTTGTCACCCTACCCTTGTATTGTGCTATCTAATGAAGCCTTTTATCTCCTGCTGGGTACATTTGGGATTATACTCAAAATTGATCGATAACATGGGATGAAAAGGCTCTCAACCAATTAAAAAATGAGAGCAAGATCATCTGGATCTGCTGTGTCAGTGAGGAACTGAGCCCCCCCCCCCTTGTGGACGGTGGTCATTCCGACCAATCATCATTGAATCATGTTAGAATGGTGTGCTGACTTTTCAATATGTCTATCAGACTGTTGACCCTGAACCAGGAACCTGCCAACATGGGCCTAACAATTGCAGAGGGAAGGCTCCACGTACTTAAGAGGTTTCCCCTTCAGGAGAGTTCACACTTCGGAACTTTTGGGCAACCTTTTGTTGTCAACTGAAGTGAGGCCAGTACACCTACGGAGCTAATCTGGTCAGGGATGGTATCTTATTACCAGGACAAAAGTTGGTTGATAACCTAGGGCTTCAAATCCTCATTGATGACATCAAATGTTGGCTGGATATCTTGGCGGCAGATTAAAAAAATTAGTACACAAAATTTCTGGGGCTGCGTGTTTCTGGATTGTTAGGGTAAGCTGTTTTTACTGTACAAAATATGTTCAGTTATGTCAAGGTAAAACATTTCAAAGCTTGTAGTGGGAAAGGATTCAAAAACTGGATAAAGGCAATTGAAAGGTTTTAAACAATTGAAAAAAGTGATGCTCATGCCCAAACTGTATTTAGCCATGCTCAACAAAAAGTCCTTAATGAAAGACAATTTTCAAAAATTAAAACTGAGGAGCAAAAGGTAGCTTTAGAGTATTAACAGTTATTACTAGTACTCTTAAATATATCATTAGACAGGGACTGGTTATTAGAGGTCATACAAATTTTGAAGGAAACTTCATGACTTGCTGAAAGTTTGCAGTGCCATCTCTTAGGCAGTCCTTCCAAAGAGAACAGGATTATATACACAGCCTGCCCTACAAAATGAAATCAACCAGATCCTAATAGTTGCTACTATCACTAAAAATGTGCACTAACAAATCCTTTAATTTATTCAGTTATTTGTGATGGTGTACAAGGTATTTCAGGACATGAATAAGAGAGTATTTGTGTTCATTGGTGTGATGATAATCTGGAACCTGAAGAAAGTTTTATGGGTTCCTATAAAGCTGGCATAACTTGTGGTTCAGACTTGTGGCATCAATAAAGGCATACAAGCCAACATAATCCAGAAGCAGACTTTTCCTGATTATGTGCACTGTGGTGCTTGTTGCTGTAATTTAGTCATGAAAGGAAACTGTGAATCTTCTAGAACAGTAAAAAGTGCTATGGAATGGGCCCACCAATTATGAATTTTGTTTTCAAACACTAAAGCAAAATCTGCACTTATACATATCCAAGAGAATGTAGTCGAGGGTCTTATTGGTAACATTGCAAGATCAAGCCACTGTGTCCCACAATATGGCTTTGATGAGGGTCACAAATAAAGGAAATTTTGAACAGTTATGAATTGGTAATTATAATACTGACTGAACTAGGAGAACAAAGAAATGGTGGCAGTAGTTTTTCTACTTAGTGTATTTGAGAATATGAGAATAGAGCAGCATATCTTGGTTGATCACGGGATGAGATGTAATTGAACTTCTAGAAATTTTAAACAACTGTTTCCAGGCAAATAACAGAACTGTAGCAGGACTTTACAAGCCAGTTGAACATATCTTTGATGGACTGAATGTCCTGAGGGCAAATAAAAAGTTTTCATCCATATTTAAATAATGCAATGATAAGATTTCTGAGTTTGATTTGGAAGAGTTGAAACTTTTGAGACAAAATAAAGTTCCAAAAAGAAACGGTGGAACAACTGACTTACATGTATATTGTCAATCATGTGGAGAATACTGTAGGCAAGAGTATTTGGAAGTCATAGACGCAGCTGTTGCAGGGCTTCAAAATCGAATTTTGAATCAGCCTGGTGTGAAGGAACAGTTTTTGTTAGAAAACATTCTTTTGCAAAAGGGAGGATGTGAAGCATAACCCCCTTATACAGAAATTGGTACATCATCATTCAAAGCAGAATTGGCACATCATCATTTTAACTTTTTCTACAAAGATACAAGGTGACATGTTTACAAGATTGGAGGGTAGCCTTGATCTCGATGACTAAAGGGTTCAGAGATCTTTCCAGAAATGTAGAAACTTTTGTTTGTGTTCTCAGATCTAGTTGTGAGGCAGAAAGAAGCTTCAGTACTTTTCGAAAACTAAAGACTTTCCTTAGGTCCAACTACGCCCCAGACAAGGCTTAACCATGTAACCCTATGTTTGTCTACAAAAAGGAATTGGACAACATTGAAAATAAGAAGATGGCCAGAGTATTAAATTATTTATTCCTAATGTTGATGTTAGGAGAAATATGGTGGGAGCTTTTTGTCATTAAGCGATGCTAAGAATATTTTGAATTGTTGAACGTTTCAATAGTTTCTTGTAGTTAACAGGAAAGTTACCAAAGTTAAGTTCAATATTTACTGTAAATAAATATTGGATTTGTCTATTTCAGTCAACTTAATTTCTACACCTACTTAATTAATACCTGACAAAATTACCTGACAATGTAAAAATAAATTATATATAACTACAATATTATACCAGTTACATTAGTAATATTAGAAGAGTAAAACTTATACAAATAGAAAAGAATGTCCCTAGTCTTTCAGAAATTTTACCATACATCAAATATTCAATATTTCCATAATGTTCCTCCCTCCCTCCACCAATAATTGGGCACTGGTGGTGCCTGTGGTGCAGGATAACATTTTTTATGGGAATTGATGACAAACCTGTTGCAATTCGCAGCTACACAATTTCCGGTTTTTCCAACTTTCCAAATTGCCTCAGAACAGTGGTTCAATACAAAACATACTTGATATTGCATGCCATCGACACATTAATAGAAAGTACAAAACAAGAGGCCTACATTTTTGTACTTTAGATTTGTTTTATAGAAAACTTTCTAGTGGTGGCATGGCCATTCTCCCTCTATCTCCCATCTACCTTCTTGCAAGTAGTTATTAGTTTCTTTCTATGTAGACTATTTATTTTCGTTTAACTCTAATCTGCTGCAGTTTAAGGAAATGGATAATTTGATCTGATGTTCAATTTTGTTTAGATGCTCTGTGCATGCGCGCACGCGTGGATGTGGTAGTGGTAATAACATGGCGTGATTAGAAAACTGATACTGATACATCCCATGTGATAATACATGGTACGATAATCATATGCAACCGTTTGGAGTATATAATTATGTTAAATGGTCTATTTAAACTATAGGCGGTGTTGCATTTCTCATTTAGGTATGCAAAGCCATTCAAAGCATGAGATTTCCAACACTATTTGAATAAATTCATGTAATTTTTTCCGGTTTGTTACGTGCTTAATGATTTTTCCGTAACTACGCATTGTATGGGTACTAAATATTATTCTACTACTACTACGTTATTCGCAGTTTTCTCATGCTTCTCTCAATTAGTAGACAATTTCTTAATTTCATAGATATGACCCAGAAAGAGAACAGTTGTCCACTATTGTCACTTGGGTATTCTCAAACACATTTCTGTGATGATTCATTTTTCATTTGTGTTATTCAAGTCCAAGTCGAACAAGGAACACAAAAACCTATGTAAATTTTCGGAAGTTAGCAGATATATGAGAAAGCACGTGCTTCGTCGTGACGTGTGAAATTTAGGTTACGTTATAGAAACCTATAAAGCGTTATGTGAATGTGAACTCACTCCAAATATTATTTAATATCCATCTGCTGCAGTGAGGTACAGAAATTTTACCCTGTACACGACCATACTTCATTATTACCTACTAGCGGAGAAAAAACTTGTTTTTATTTGGTCAGACTGGTAGGCGGCTCCTTTAGTAAATCAACAGGTGACGACGGGACTGTGTTGATGAAATGTCAAAATGAGTTGTTTGTTAATTTATTGATGTGTCAAGTATTTAGTGTAGCCTATATTTAGAAACTTAAAGTATAATACGGTAGTAGTGGCGTAGTCGGAAGTTTTCAAGTTTTTAGCAATGTATTGTTAGAAACGGCTCTTATGTAAGTAGTGCGTTTGTTGTCAGTTTTTGTTTTATAATTAACTACTGAAAACGACATAACTTCTTTTATTGCGTGAAATTCACCATTATGGTGTCTGATCTGACAAACACAATGTGTCACTTTACAATGTAACAAATTGTGTATGACAGTGTACAGAGGTTACAGTGTTTTATGGTATTGCGCAAACATTTTTGTAAACATTTGATTATTTGAATTCATATCACTTTAAACGATACAGTAGTTCATTGTTTCTGCATTGGGACATTATTCTAGATAACAGAATTGAATTGCAGTTGAATGTGAATATTTCTGACCCACTAACCAATGTCATAGTTTAAGGCTGGTTTGTGAATGCGCCAAAAACTTAATTTTACGTTTTCTTCCAGTCATTATTAGAGTAAATTACCTAAATGATTATTATTTTTATATATGAAATGTAAGATATTCCTACGAACCATAAATGGTAGATTGTAATTATAAAGGATCTGCGTTAGTTACTGTGGACCAGGAGCGTATATAAATTTCCTCTAAAAGGGGGGGGGAGATTTTTCTTGACGCATTGAAGAGGAATAAAACTCATTATACGTGAACGACCTTGACATATTATATATGTAATCAAGTATGTTTTAATAAGATTTGATCACATTGAAAGTACTATTACTTATGTGTAACAAATTCCCCATATTAGGCCTACATAAGCGTGTGTTAACGCAAATGTATTTATTGAGGAATCAGAAAAACAATACAACGTTACAGTTTACATGAACGAGAAAAATTAATGAGAATGGAAAACTATATTGTCATATAGCACATATACAATTAATTATAAAATTGAGTTGACCGAGATTATTTCTTTCAGAATTTGTAATTATGGAATATTTTGTTATGTACTGGTACTTACACTTTTATTATTTCATGCATTCAAAATTTTGGGGGGCAGTTGGCCCCCTCTTAAATAGTCCTTGTTGCCCATTTGTGGAACTAAAAATTTGAATTATACATATGAAAGTATGCATAGTTTTGTACGTGTTTACACCAAATTGTTAATAAGACCACGTATTGATGAGCTATTTAATATGTAGGTTTTATTATATAAAGATTTAGTCCAAGCGAGAGTTATTCTGCCAGGAATGAGGGGATACTTTAAAAGCCAGGCATGATGGACACACTAACTGAAAAAGGTAAGAAAAGTTATTTAACTGAGAAGTTCAAAGAATAGGGAATTTGATTTCTCAGTATTCCTATTATTAGGAGAGAGGCAGTAGTGGCAGACAAAGATGAGACACCAGAGTTACTCCATCCTGGATCCCTTCAATGGGAGGAGGGCCCATATAGTTTCAACAATGTTTTACTAAAACCATTTATCTCAATTTTTTGGCCTATAACTGACAATTTTAATGCCAGAATGGGTACTTCTAACAAAGAAACAATTCTGAATTTGTCCTCAAAATATTCTCATTGAATTAGAGGTAACCTGATAAAATGTGTATTAAGACCTATAAAACAAACTTACAGAAACAGGTAAAACTGTAGGTACTGTCCTGAGTGTGCTTGTGGAAGAGTTCTTTATAAAAGGCTGAATCAACAGTTACATGTGCAACCAGAGAAGTTCTTCAGTTTGTTGTCAGTGGAACTTCATTCAACCCATTCCCAACCTATCGTCTCATTCTACAGTACGTTTTAACAGTTTGCGTATCTTGCCTCATGTCAAAGAAGTTTCTCAAACCTTAAATTAATAAAACACCTTAGATAAACGACGAGTGAGAAAAATCTAAAAAATGTGGACCATTTTGTATGTAGAAAGAAAAACTGCATCATCTTTGACTGCAGTAAATTCTGGAAAGTAAAGGCACAAGAACATTGTAATTTGTAGTTGTGTTAATTGTAAGTGAATAAAACTTTGGTTTTTCTCATTTTGGACTTCTTTTTTTGGTAAAACTTATAAATAATGAGTAAAATATTTATATTCATATAACTAGAAAACTATTAACGTATTTTTTATCTGCATGGTAAAAAGAACAAAGAGGCTCAAAATGAAAGGCCACTCCGAGCCTTGGTAAGCTTTTGTCCGTCACTGAGAAGCAGTATCAATAAACATAATACAAGGGTGTAATGCATTATTATTTTTAACTTACAAAACTTTGCAAGTTTAATATTACTAATTCTAATAATATTGTTTTTCTACTTTTCAGATTTTCTTCAACTCAACAAGACATTACAATGGAACCAATTGTGGCTGTAGCTATTGGCGTATTGGCTTCAATATTTGTAGGAGCACTGCTCAGTTTAGTTTTGGTATGTCGGCAGAAGACTGTTAGGAATAGAACAGCTGAGTATGTAAAAAGATTGGCACGATCCGATCCTAGGTAATCTATTATTATTTTGATATCAAAAAGTAATCAAACAATAAAGTAAAATAAAGTTCTGTGTAAACACACACACACACACACACACACACACACACACATGAATTCTATTTTTAGAGCATAAAGAAAACTTATGTTCTCAGTATAAAACAACCCAGAGCTGGAACACATGCCATTTCTGTTAGAAACTACAGAATAAATTTGGGATCTTACCCATAATGTGTGAAGAAACTGAATTGCAGTGTACAGGTACAGGAATTTTGCTCAGAGATAGCACTTGACAAATAGATGTGCAGTTGTCAAGCATCTTATTTGTTATAACATTGTTCATGCATCTGAGCCACCATGTATGACCAAAATACCTATATAATGTATGATTTAAATTAACTTTCAGGAAAGTCAGTTGTGATCAATGTATGTCAGGAAATGCATGGTAATAAAAAGAATAAAGGAAGTAAAGGTTTAAGACTAGAAGCTAGGCCTCTGCCACATGCCATTTTTTGAATCTACATTACCCTATTTTCATTAGGTTGAAAATGAATAACTCATTCAATATGTATGAGCGTTAGAAGAAGATCCTAGCACATCAATCATACCAGAATTCAGTGGTGGAAGCAAAGGTAATTTTATCTTTCACTTACATTGTAACACTATTTTTATGATTGGTGGTGCAGTCATCTTGGGAAATTAATAACCAAACTGCAGACACACTTCTGCAGTTTATATAAATATATATACAGGGTGATTCACGAAGAAACAGAAATACTTCGGGAGATGAATCTACATCAAAAAATAAGAAAAACAGTTCATATAAACATGGGTCCGGAAATGCTTCGTTAGCGAGTTACAGCTAGCGAAAGATTTCGCCCGGGTTTCGTTTCCCCCGGGTAAATGAAGACTTTCTGAAATTCTGGGAAGGGGCGAATTCTGCTGTTTCTTATGGTTTTTGACCTGAAAAATCGAATAAAACAGGTCGCAGAACTGTATCTCCCATAAGTTTCATGATATCCGACGTAAAACAGAAAAATCTTTGCCTAAAAACAAATTTTGGAAAATTGGAAACAATTGGAATTTTTTGTTGATTTTTATTGACTTTATTTACACCATTTTTCTCAGAATTAAATTCTTTACAAGTTTTGTTTTTAACTTTTATGCATTTATTAGTCATTTAACAAAGTTATTGTACTTCGAACGTAGCCGTACATTGAAGTAAAACAAATCCACTCATTTGCAAGCCGTTGACAGCTGTTTTCAGTTCCAACTGCCTACAACCCGTCCTTCCTTACCCTGTCTGTCGGAACTGTTTCAAGGTCAAGCTTTCAAATTGGTACCGGCTTGTATAATGGCCACCCTACCCTTTCTTCATCAGTCACTTGTTCCCTCCCCTTAGAAAACCGTTTAATCCATTTGTACTCTGCTGTTTTCTTCATGGCATTTATGACCGTACACATGTACTAACGTTTCCCATATTTCACGTCCACTCTTGCCTAGTTTCACCAGAAATTTGATGTTTGTTCATTGCTCTAATTCTAGCTCGGACATTTTCACAACAGTGCACACACACACACACACAAGCACAAACAACAATGCACACCACTCAGCACAAATCCGCCACATGTTGACATGAACACTGCTGTGAGACACTGAAATATCAAGGTTATGAAATCTTACAGAGCTGCTTGTATAGTGCTGTTGTCAGTGCTAAATGGTGGCGAGTATGCAAACTTAATTGTCAACCTCGTATTATTTAAAATGAATTTGTATGAAAATGTTAATAAAAATATCATCATCTTTTGTTTATTTCATGTGGTTTTTTACTTTCTTTTAACTTTTTCATTTGTTTTTAAAGGTACCTATTGTTTTACTTCCATGTTCCATAAGGAAATGGAAGTATGGTCATGGCGAAAAAAATCGTGTTCGAGATAACGGCAGATTCTGATTGTACTACCATCAAAACATGAAAAAGTCATTTTTCGAAAAGTCTGTGTGTAGAATTTTTCTATGGCAAACGATAACAGCTGCAAATTCAAACAGAATCAAATAATTTGTTGCATACAGCCCTGAATTGTAGAGGACTCAAGGCCTATTGTTTTTGGTGAAGATCGGTTAATGGAAAGGGGTAGTTTACCTACAATGTTTTACGTTTTGACAAGAGTAGTGCTTAATTTTGATAAATAAAGTATCCTGAAAAGAAGGTCATAATAATCCACTGTAGAAAGGTAGATGAAATATCTATAAATGAAAAGGGTAGTTAAAGGGGGAGGAGGTAATTTTTTTTATAAATTAAAATGGTAGTTTATGATGGAGGAGGTAAATTTTTATAAGTTTTATATGTGTACTACGTTATTGACAACAAAGAAGTAGTTTCTATGGAAACATTTCATTTCACTTTAACAAAATTCTATATTTTTCATTTTAATTTAAATCACGTATGAGTGAAAATATATTGTTCCTGGCAGGCAAGCATATCTCAATTATGTAATGTTTACTTTTCCAAAGTTTTATTAATGTGATTACCGCAATAAAAAGGCCGGCAGGACACACACACATACAAAATTCGCATTATTTGTGGCCTCACTCATGTTTATTTTCTTATGTTTGCACGCTTTTTAAATGGAAAGTGCCGAAACCCACACCAACACAATGTGTGCAAGCCGAAAAGGTGGACATCGATTTGCTTCCTGTGGATCGCTGGACAGTGTTGTTGTATTAAAGCAATTAATACTGTTGTATTAAAGCAATTAATACTGGTGCATTAAAGCAATTAATACTGTTGTATTAAAGCAATTAATACAATCTGTGTACTTATTTCTATTATGATATGAGAATTATAAACTAATATGTGCATGTGTGTATGTATGAAAAATATATAAATATTTTTCTCCTTTGGAAAATTGTTTGCCCCTCCTTGAAAATATTTTGACCTCCCTGATGGCTAGTTATTTACGAGCCTGTGTGGAATATAGCGTTATGACATGGATCAGAATGGTGGGTGTTAAACAGGAGACATAAACATATTAAGGAAGAAATGTTTTGCTGAGAAATGTATAATTATACGGGTGAATAGAATAGTCATTCAGGAAATCAAAAGACAAATGGAAAGAAAGAAATCAAGACTCGATTTTAAAAAAGAAAAATGACTAGTATAGTATTGACAGGAGAGACTTTGATAACACTATAGACATCCCTCGGCCCCTCGCAGCGAGAGTCCAATTTCGTTACAGGAATCAGATCGCAGCTACCTTTAGCTAGCTCTTCATTCGACCTACAGACATTTTATCCAAAAGTACAGTTCTTCCTCACGAAGGTTGAGGATAGTCTTAATCCACCTGACATGGTGGTACCATTTTAGTTGATACGTAATTTCTTCAGAATTCAAGCATCCACTTATTTAATTAATATTTAAATGATTTTAAATATAAATTTTAGGACATAGAAGTCATGTATGGTTCTCCATACCGATATTTTAAAAAAGTTCTCTTAGATTGACAAAGCTTTGAGCTTAAGATATAATTTTGTAATTTAACTGTTACTGGATATATGATCTAATTACTAGTTGAAAATTGTAAGCTGTAGTAATTAGATACAGCAGTGTTTAATAATTTAAAATATTTAAATGCATAAATTCAGAAAATGTTATTAATTAAAGAAGCAAACTTACTTTGTAGATGTAGAGTGATGTAAACTATAATTGAGTTGTTAATTATTATGAAGTTAAAATTTTTGTACTTGATTAAGGATAAAAATGGAACTCTTTTTTGGTAATAATTAAACTTGGAACTATTTAGGTAAATAATAAACTAAGAAGTATACACTTGATATGTGCTTAAATGAAGTATCAGTGGGTTGTTAAGTTAAATTTTTTCACTGACTAACAGACTACATACAATTTACGTCTTCCAGTTATCTCTTTGTCTAAGGTGACTCAGTAAGTCTTTTTATATAACAAACAAAATTTTTTCTGGACAGTGTAAGGTAACTTTACGTTTATTTTATTTCAGTTATCTCTTTGTCTAAGGTGACTCAGTAAGTCTGCAAAACAGTTTGTGATTCTATTCGCCTTAAAATTATCTGAATACATGGTAATTACTTATTGCGTGAAATATTTCATCCATCCTTTATAAAAGTATTATATATATGAGAGAATTCTGTAGATTAGGGTTATATAGTTTTGCAAAGACCCAATAATAAATTTGATAATAATGAATAGTGTTGTCTAACAAGAGGTTTTCTTAAGTAAGCATTATGAAGATACATAATAATTCTGTAATTATTTTGAATAGGATTTGAAAAATTAATTTTTCATGATAATTTTAAATAGACACTAATGTACTGCATCTAGCTGGAATTGGATTTTTATTTCTAAAAATGTAATGTAATGTAGTATTTGTTCAAGTAATGTAGATGACTGCTTGATGGAATCAGAATTGGAGTTAGGAGAGGTATGTTTACATCCTCATATTGAAAGTATACTAGCAGGGGAACAATGGATAGGAGATGCAACAGGACTAATATCACATTGCCTTGCTATACTTAAGATCTGTCACAGGTTAACTAACAGAATTGCAACACTAACTATGGGCCCTCTAAACCAATCGAAAACATTGCATGAAATCATTCAAGTAAGTAATCCAAAATATCATATAGATTCCTTTGTTTTATAAAAACACTTTGAACAAATATATGCGCATTTGTGTGAAAAGCTTTTTCAGATTAAATAATTTTTGTGTATTTAAAATGTTTCTTAGAAAACATAAGGTTTTTAAGAGAGTATCTTTAATCACTTATTACTTAACAGTGTTTATATTAGCAATGCATGAAATCTGATTTAGGCCATGAACATTAAAAAAAACTATTTGTTTTTATTTCTGAATATAGGATTAGTTACAAGCAGCTTCTTGTGAATAATTAGTAGTTGCATTTTCTCACTTATTTGTCCAGAACTCTTTTTTTTTTTTACAAATGTACTGTTTGAAAATTGAGAGGGGGAAATTATTGTATGGTGTATACCATTTCTGAGGCAAGTGGTTAAAGGAAACATTTTTCATATTAAAGCATGCATGAATAGATGCACTTCTCTTTCAATTGGTGCTACAGTTCTTGGAGAGCCCTGGCCTCCTGGAATTGAGAACGCTGGAGAAGTGTACATGAAAAAGAAAAGACCATAAACTTTATATGATATTGAATGAAAGAAAATGTGGAGCGACCCTAAACAACAATTGGGTCTAATGAACTTAAGAAATTGAGTGACTAGTGTTCCAAAAAAATGTACGATTTTATTATTATATCTATTAGTGTAAAAGTTACTACCAGCATGAAATGTTTAAAAGTCATGATAATATTTTATATATTACACAAAGAAAGATAGTTGAATGATGTCAGAGTATTTTGATAAGCCATTTTACTTCCATGTTCCATAAGGAAATGGAAGTATTCTCATGGTGAAAAAATCGGGTTCGATAAAACAGATGATTCTCATTGTACTACCCTCAAAATATGAAGAAAAGTCATTTTTCAAAAAGTGTGTGTGTAGAATTTTTTCTATGGCAAACGATAACAGCCACAAATTCAGACAGAATCAAACAATTTTTTGCATAGATCCCTGAATTGTATAGGACTCAAGGCCTATTGTTTTTGGTGAAGATCGGTTAAGGGAAAGGGGTAGTTTACCTGCAACGTTTTATGTTTTAACAAGGGTAATTTTTTCTATGACGAACAATAGCTGCCGTAAATTGAAACACGATAAAATAATATTTTGCATACTTCACTAAATTGTAGAGGACTCAAGGCCTGTTGATTTTGGTGATGATCGGTTAAGAGAAAGGGGTAGTTTACCTGCAACGTTTTATGTTTTAACAAGGATAATTTTTTTATGACAAACGATAACTGCCGCACATTCAAACAGAATTAAATAATTTTTTGCATACACCCTTGAATTGTAGAGAACTCAAGGTCTATGGATTTTGGTGAAGATTGGTTAAGAGAAAGGGGTAGTTTACCTGCAACGTTTTTATGTTTTAACAAGGGTAATTTTACTTCCATGTTCCATAAGGAAATGGAAGTATAGTGATGGCAAAAAAAATTATGTTCGAGATAAGGGCTGATTCTGATTGTACTACCCTCAAAACATGAACAAGTCATTTTTCGAAAAGTGTCTGTAGAATTTTTTCTATGGCAAACAATAACAGCAGTAAATTCAAACAGAATCAAATAAGTTTTTGCATATATCCCTGAATTATACAGGGCTCAAGGCCTATTGATTTTGGTAAAGATCGGTTAAGAGAAAGGGGTAGTTTGCCTGCAACGTTTTATGTTTTAACAAGGGTAATTTTTCTATGACGAACGATAACTGCCGCACATTCAAACAGGATCAAATAATTTTTTGCATATGTCCCTGAATTGTAGAGGACTCAAGACATGTTGATTTTGGCGAAGATTGGTTAAGGGAAAAGGGTAGTTTACCTACAACGTTTTATGTTTTAACAAGGGTAATTTTTTCTATGACGAACGATAACTGCCGTAAATTTAAACAGAATCAACTAATTTTTCACATATGTGCCTGAGTTTTAGAGGAATCAAGGCCTATTGAATTTGGTGAAGATCGGTTAAGGGGAAAGGGTAGTTTACCTGCAACGTTTTATGTTTTAACAAGAGTAAAGTACTTAATTTTGATAAATAAAGTATCCTGAAAAGAAGATCATAATAATCCACTGTAGAAACATAGATGAAATATCTATAACTGAAGTGGCTAGTTGAAGGGGTTGAGGGTAATTTTCTATAAATGAAAATAATAGTTGAAGGGGAAGGGGATAATTTTTATTTATGTCATGCGTACTATGTTATCGGCAACAAAGAAGTAGTTTCTTGTTAAAATTCCTTCCTGGGCTGTTTGGCGTGGTCCAATGTTTTCTACAAAACCAGACGTTTTGGCAGTGCTATCGACTGCTGTCATGAATGAAAATCGAATGCGCTAACGTGAGGTGGTATACGTTAGTGACCACAGTACTGTGGTTAAGGCTGAAGAAAGAAGTAGTTTCTATGGAAATATTTCATTTCGAAAATGATTTTAAATATAAATCTTAGAACATGGAAGTCATGTATGGTCCCCCATACCAATATTTTAATAATTCTGTACTGATTTTTGAGATTGAATGGAATTTTATCACCCAAAATTTACTGAATTTTGTCTCTCACATTCAAAAAATCTTGGATTTAGACTCAGACAATAATATATGTTAGGCATATTGTTGTTCTTGTAAAAAGAAGTTTAATATTTGTAAGTTCTAAGGCTGGTATTTATACTGTTAAACTGAATTCTAGTGGTACGAAACATAATAAATTTAATTTCATGTATAGATTTTATTAAGCATACTAACAATAAAAGCACAGTGACCTTCTATAGAAAAAATGTTAATATAATTTTCAAGCTCTAGTGAGGTTAGGCAGTTGTTTCGTCAGTGTGCCCCACACTTACGTTGTTACAAATTGCATTTCAACAGTGAAATCTGTGGACAGTGTGTAAGATTGTATGTCACTCTTCAGTTAAACCACTTAATTGTTGTAAAATGTAGTTTTAGACCAATGATTCTCAACTCCGTTCTTCATATATGGGTAGAGGGTCTGCAGAATAAAGTTAAATTATTAATACAATTTTACTAACAGCTTTTTAAGCAATTTTTGTAATTAGCCTGTCCTTCATACTCAAAACATTATTAGTAATCCATCAAACTACAAAATAGTATGTTGAGGAATTATAATAAATAATGTTTACGTAACTTTTAAGTCACATTTTTTAACAAATTTATACTTTATTATATTTCAATCACTTTCTGCTACAGTCCGTTTCTTGATGTATATAATACTATAATACCTATAACTAATTTACCTCAAGATATATTTTTTCCTTCAGGAACATGTTTTGGGAGATCCTGTTCTCCCATCTTCAGCCTTCGCCATCTTGCTTCTGGTGCAGTATTTGTGTGTTGGCTTCTGGAAGTTATTAAGGTGGTTTGTTGGTCTTTGGTCCTTCAATGTTGCATTATTGTGTGTGGTTGTGGTATCTGTTTTTGTATTTTGTGTATTTTCGATGTTGAGTGCTTTGAATATTGTGTCATGTTTTGTATTGATTTGTATTTGTTCTGGTATTAATTTGTTTTGTGTTTTATGTTTGTAAATCTGTAAATTTTCCCAAATGTTCATTATGGTGCCTTTGTGTGGTATATGTTTTATTAGTGTTACATTGGTTATGTCTGGGAATTTATGTCCTGTGTTTATTGCATGTGTGGCTAAATTGGATTTATATATATTTGGTTTTTTGTATGCATTTAGGTGTTCAAAATAACGTTTTTTCAGCTGTTTTTTTGTTTGTCCTATATAACATTTATTGCAATCTTGGCTTTGTGTGTTGGCTTCTGGATGTTATTAAGGTGGTTTGTTGGTCTTTTGGTCCAAGATTGCAATAAATGTTATATAGGACAAACAAAAAAACAGCTGAAAAAACGTTATTTTGAACACCTAAATGCATACAAAAAACCAAATATATATAAATCCAATTTAGCCACACATGCAATAAACACAGGACATGAATTCCCAGACATAACCAATGTAACACTAATAAAACATATACCACACAAAGGCACCGTAATGAACATTTGGGAAAATTTACAGATTTACAAACATAAAACACAAAACAAATTAATACCAGAACAAATACAAATCAATACAAAACATGACACAATATTCAAAGCACTCAACATCGAAAATACACAAAATACAAAAACAGATACCACAACCACACACAATAATGCAACATTGAAGGACCAAAGACCAACAAACCACCTTAATAACATCCAGAAGCCAACACACAAATACTGCACCAGAAGCAAGATGGCGAAGGCTGAAGATGGGAGAACAGGATCTCCCGAAACATGTTCCTGAAGGAAAAAATATATCTTGAGGTAAATTAGTTATAGGTATTATACTTTATTATATAAAAATACATCTCACATGCTTTGACATTTCACAAGGTGATCGTATTACTCCCTATTAATTTTTAAGAAAATTGCGGACTATGAGTATGGATGTGTTTAAAACTTAAACAATCCAGGAAAGTTGAATTGCTTTTGTCAATATATATTATTTAATTATATTATTCTTAAATATCATTTAACTGGTATCCATATAAATATAACTGTACAGACCATTAAAGTGTATATGCTTATAAGTATACGGTATATGTACGGAGTCTGCGAGGTAAAAATAATTTTTTTAGGTGTCCCCATTATCAAAAAGTTAAGAAACAATGGTTTAGAGAACTAGCTGTATTATTGCCTAGACATGTCAGAAGTTAGTGTACTGTATGAGGCATTGAAATAACTTGTAATATGCTTTTGGAAATAAATATCCTAGGATATAATATAGACTTTATCATCTGTAAAGAAAAAAAATTTTAGGTAGCACGTAGAATCTCAGTGAGAGCTGATGATATGGTTCGTAGCATGTACCCACCACTAGATGCTCGTTTGTTAGAAGCCCGTACTGTAGCGTTAGTGCTTGCTGTTACACACCTTGCATTAGTTGCAAAAAGTGGTACTCGTGCCGACTGGATTGAACAGATTCTTGCTGAAATGGATACACATTTGCTGGTAATGTGATTTTTACCATCTTATTGAAATTATAATGTTAAGTCAGAGTTCCTGAGGTTTTACATAATGGTTAAACCCTTAATATAGCATTAATTATAACTTGTTTCATCTTAACTGCATTAAGTTTAGCTACCTTTTATCTTTCCATCTCATCCTAGGACATCAAGATATATAAAAGGGAAGGAATGTATACATAATGTGACTAGAAACTTTTCAAATTTGATGTGGTAACTTGATTTGATTGAAAAGTGTTGTATAGGTAAGGTTAGCCTTAAGGACCAGAGTCCTTGAAAGTCATACCTATTGGTGATCATTGTTGATCCACTACTCCTCAGAGTTTTCAGACATAAGACAAATGTATTTATTTATTTTGTTGTTTTTTAAAATATATTTTGATATTCATTTCTGGCATAGGCTTCTGGAAAAAATGCCTTATGTAACAACATTAGTCCAAACATTTTTTTGCCTCCAGAAGCGGTTAAGACTATAAATTAGGTTTATTACCTTCTGTCGCACTTCTTAAAATCCAATATTTAATTGCTTTAGTTAAACAGGTTGTTTGTTTAATGTTACAGATACAGTAGAGTTCTGATAATAGTGAAAATTTTGGGATATGTTGCATTGTTGTTGGATATGATTATTAAATTGCCCAAATTATCTGAATTTGTAACATCATGAAAGAGAATCTAACACAAGCCGCTACGAACCTGTACAGGAACGTGTTACATGGTAAAACTCCGTATAACGAGTTTTACGGCCGCTTGTGTTATAGCAGTTCGTAGCAGCCGCTTGTGTTATTTTTCATTCGTTGTTATTTCGTTTTTAATATGTGTTAATTATTTATTATTTTTGTACTACGTATGTGTTGTTTTTTATTATTTGACGAGATGAATATACATCGATAAATGAAGTTTTAACTTTATTCATAATGGATCTGATGATGACACCATAGGTGTCAAAACTCGAGTCATCCTATATTGGATTTTAAGAAGCGCGACAGAAGGTAATAAACCTATTTTATAGTTTAACATTAGTTCATAATTCAAGCTAGTTTATCATATGTGTATACACTGATGAGGATATAGCTTAAAATTATATTATATACGTACATAAAATTTAATTGCTTTAGTTAAACAGGTTGTTTGTTTAATGTTACAGTAGAGTTCTGATAATAGTGCAAATTTTGGGATATGTTGCATTGTTGTTGGATATGATTATTAAATTGCCCAAATTATCTGAATTTGTAACATCATGAAAGAGATTCTAGAACATTACGAGGCCATTCTGTTGAAAAATGTATACTCTGTTCAAAGAAAGATGAGCCCTGATTTTGAAACTTAACGCAATTTGTGTGATAAAAAAAAATAATAAATAAATATCGTGTTATAATCAGTGTGCATTTCTCTTGCTGGCCATGCAGTTTCATATCCTTTGCCTTTTTTTCACAGTTAGGTGTAAAATGTTTCATAAGTCATGTTTTCTGCTGTTTTACTGCAAGCATTGATGTCATAAAACAGTTGTAAATAAAGTAGGTACAATAAACAATTTTGCTTCCAGATGATGTTTGTAATTTGCAGAGTGAGCATTTCTTAAAATTGACTTACATATTTTTGGTTGACCATATCAGTGCAGTTAAAAAAAATTCAAAGCAAAGTGTTTGAAGGACAAAAACTACCTAAACAAATGTATATGTATAACAGTTACTTGGAGTATGGCATAATGTAGGCAACAGTCCTTAAAAATTAACTTAAGCGTACTTAAAAATAAAATTGCATTTTATTTCAAGTACAGTTCAACTCATATTATTACCACTTTTTGTATACCAATAACATAGGTAGTAACAGGCTCTTTATATTAAAATTATCATATCTAGGAATATAAAAATTAACATTTTGTTAAAAACTAAGATATGGAGTGTTCTATCAAAGTGTGTTACACTCTGTTCAATGAAGCAAGTGCTCTGACTGTAGGTGTTTCAGAATGTTTGAAGTAAATAAATACATCTCTGAACTCCTCAATTATTTCTCCTCTTAACTGTGGTGTTTCATATTTTGGGGGTTTTCATTATAGTGCAGTGAAATCTAAAAAAAGTAGTTTTTTCTATCTTCTGACAATGAGAGTCAAGATCTCCTGTAAAAAACCAGGCATCAGAAAAAATTTCTGTCAGAGGGTGGTTTGCACATATTATCTCTGAACATTTTATTTTCATATGTGTAATACACTAAAACTTAGTTTTTTCTTTTGTCATACTACATTTTATCTGAAAATGCTACAAGCCTGAATATTACTTAATTTTAAGTAAAATATTTATTTAAAATAATTCTAAACAACATCAGAAGTGTGTAACTATTAGTAATTTTAATTGATAGATATTTGAATCATAAAAGTTAATATGCTGTGGAAGGAAAAGTACGCTCACATGTGCTGGAAAACAGAACATGGGGAGTGAGCCTCATGTTTGTAACCAGAAGTATTTCAAACAATGTTGGTTCACACATATTACAACTAAGTACTTACTTCTACCATAAAAGAATTACAGTTATAAATTTATGTATAACGTAATATGATGTAACGCTGATATGCTTTATATCAGCGTACTGTTCACAATACATTTGGCTTTTTGATAGATGTTAAGTTGCACCTTAAAAGGAATGCAATCTTGTACACATTCTAATAATTTATGATAACAATTCCACTTCAAACAATTACAAATGTGGCGTCTTAAAAATTTAATACTCATGTTAAATTAGGTCTCATGAAATTAAAAAATACAGATTTAAATGTTTATAGGTTTTTCACACAAAAATGACATTAAGCAATTACACAACAGACCTGAATAAATAATTAAGCAAGAAGCAACCACCTGGATTGCCAAGAATCATCTAACTACAGGTCAAGGAACAAGTCAGTAAGGCCAAGGACAAAGCTACATCATTACAAACACTTAGGAAGTCACTTTACCTGCTTGTTCTGACTCACTAGGCCAACGTTTATGTCAGTGTTCTATATCAAAATTGTCATTTATTATCAGCATTTCTAAACAATATGAACTGACTATTTTGACATATCTATAGAATTTTCTTGATTACAAATGATTTAGTAAATGATGTGTTTCATGTTTCATTAAGCATATATTAAAATCTTAACCCATGATATGGTACAGCATGATGTTTTCCACAATGTACTTTTTATTAACACCTCAGTCACGATTAAGTATCATATTTTTATGTAAAAATTACATCCACCTATTATTTTGTAAAAAATAATATATAAAAATAAAAGTTTAAATTCAGCTTAACTCATACTTCTTTGTATTCAGCATGAAATGTTTATACTATCAATACTTACATGTGTCAGTTATAATAATAAAAGTGTACAAGAGAATCTAAATGGTGTGTATATGTGTGCCCTAACCAGTGTGCATGGGATAACTTTGTTATCCAATTATAAAATTAAATATGGTGAGTATTTTATTTTTCCAATGACCCAATTTGAAAAAAAAAGAAAAATGGTCCGCGTAAGGAATCAACTGTACTACTAAGCGCAAACATCACTTATAAAATTCTACTGAACAGCACTTCAAATATTAATATTGTAACATCACAAAATGTTCCATACTAATAATGAACACCAGAAGGGTGAATAATACTAAAAGAACTATAAATGAGTAACCAGAAAGAATGTAACAGTAAAAATTATTAACCAATAAAGAATGAAAGGAGAGAAGGAATTCAAGTAACCAGTGGTAAATCCACTACATGTACTAAATGACACTACAACATATAAATAAACAGAATGACAAAAACGAAATGACAAGACAAGTTTCCCACATAAACTGTCAAATGAGCTCAATAAAAACCTTTGATAAACAGAATCAAATAGAATAAGCAAAATAACAAATGACGAATAGTATTGTAGCATATATTATAAATAAAAAACACCACATTAGCTGATCCAAGTCAAAGCAATGACTTAAAAGAGACAAATATAGAGAACTATTCTAGGAATAATCACAAACTGTAAAAGATAATGTGAAAGCCAAATATGTATTATCATGAATTAAGAATAACTATAAATGTAAACACTGAATGTGTTTAAGTAACATCATAAGTAAATAAAATGTGTACATAAATGTAATAATAGTCAGGGAACAAAGCATTGTAAAATGATGATAACAGACCCTGAATGACCAATTTAAATCAAGAAAATAAGAATCAGATAGAAACCCTACTAAGCATAATAAAGTAGAATCATGACAGTGATGAAAAGAATGTAAAGCACCACCACATGTGTGATGTTATAAGAATAAGAGATGAGAAGGACATGTTAAAATAAAAGTAGTAAAATATGGAAGTTTATGTTAGAAAATCAACAAATGTAAACAGATAATTAATATTGTTCAGCTGAATGCAGCATTTATATATAATAAGGTATTCTTTTTAATCAATTAATCATGTTCAAATTAGAAATTAAGAATAATTAAACAAATATTAGAAAAACGTTATTAGTCGGATCTGCAACATTTAGCAAACGACGAATGTAAACAATGCACTAGTAAGTTTAAAATAAAGAAATATTAATGAAAACTGTGACCAAACTGGCGTCAAGCCATGTCAAAATAAAGATAAATAAATAAGCTGTACAATGATAGTAATAGAACCCTATAACAATATAATATGCCCGACGTTGTGTGCGTCAATTTATAACATTTTACTACTGTTATGCTATCTATTTACTGTCCCACGTGTGGGAGCCAAGTTATAACAATTAATACTTGTTTATGCCCAGCGGTTGACGCCAATTTAACTTTATATTTTTATGCTCTTTATCTCAGGGTAAAATATAAATAAATGCTCAAATTTTCTTATAAATTGTTCTTCGATTTATTACAATTAGCTATGATTGATTATCATACTTTATCATTGACACATGAACTATATAAATTCTAATCAATATATAAACATATTGATTTTCATAAATCTTATTTCATTACTCATAATTTTCATAGCTCTAATAATTTAAATATTGTAATTCTTATTCAAAGACAAAACTTTTAATAATAATTTTCTTAAATTTAATATATTACGACATTGTTAATTATTGATCTGGATTCATTTAAAATCGGTGCTCATAGATAAATTTATTTTCCATAATTTCCTAATATTATTTAATTTTGTTCTAAATAAAATTTTATCTTAATCCTTTAATTAAATCTTATGAGTTCTTTAAGTGAACAGACAGTGGACCTAATACTAATTATGGCATGAAAATTTTACTTGTGGTATGTATCCAAATCTGGTAGCGGTTCATATGGTGTGGTGGTTGGCATGTTGATCGTCTGGCGTATCTGCGATATTTCCCTCTGGATTAGCAGATTGTAACGTGGTCTCCTTGGAGTCACACAAGACACTGCACAACACCAAACTTCACTCACTCGAAATTAGTTCGCGTTAATTGTTATTATAGTTATCCGCTTCTACAGCCATTATTAATTATTATTTATTAACTGCGTTATGGTTTGAATCACTGTTGTTACGGGTTTAGTTCGTTTCATAATGTTACTCGATGATGAAGTTATTGTTGCGTATTTGCACAACTAAATCACAGCGTTATTTGATTATCATTTGTGTTGTATTAATTCACTTGTACGTCACTAGTAAAATTACAGTTTTTCTCTTTACCGAAATTTGTTCTAGTACGAGCTTACTTTTCTAACCATCGTACCGAATTTCTCTAAGTCCAATAACTATGGGAATCTCGGTCGCGGACTTACACTCCCGTTTCCGTCAAAATTTTTAGTTAAACTCCTCGAGCGCGCCTTTCTCGCGTTCCTATGTCGAATTCCATATTTCTCCCACTTACTTCTGATTTTTCTTACGCTGTTTTCTAATTGGTTCTACTTTACGACTCTTCAGATTTAGAGACCACCTATTTTTCTGAAAGAACTTCTCTGATAGGCCTTTGGATTCCCACCAGATTCCTTCCCTAGGTCACTACACTGAGGTCGTTGTCGCTGCTAGATACTGTAGCAATAATTCTTGCCTGTCACTTTTTTGGAGTAAACAAAACAACCCTTAACTTTCTCGTCAAGTATTGTTTTCGTGCACTAGGTTGTTCTAATGGCATCAACTATTGTTACTTAAAGGCCTCACCAAACTTCCTTTGTATGTCCGTTCCTTTGTCTCTGTTTCCATCAACACTTCTTGCTTGTTTTCGGACATTACTCCGAGCTTTCTCTCTTCTCAGTAAGGTCGAAGTCCTGTCGCTGACCGTTTGAGTCTTTCAATAACATATACCCTTTTTTGTTTCGCTATATGCAGCTGGCGTGTATACGTATTCTGGTCTATTGTTAATACCTATAGCTGCTCTTCAAATGAGTTCGTTTACTTTTGTGCCCTTTTTTCTACGGATTTGAGGTAGTTGTCAAAGTTTAATGTTTCTTAGTATGGAGAGCGATGAACTCAGCCTATTTGCCGTGAGCGTGTTGGGGCTGATATATGATTTTATTGCCCGTCAGTCACCTCTGCGTTTCACACAACAATTCCCTGTTACGGCGCTTAAAGATACATCTCTACTCAAAATAAGAAATTTTCAAAATTTCTGATTTTGGCGTTATACCGTCCCCGAAATTTGTCGCTTTGGATGGATTTCATACATCTAAAAGAGATTCAAATTTCTGCGCCTTGTCATCGAGGTTTAACATGACGAAATGTATACATTTTATATTCCCAGTATTGGCTCATCATTCGTTGGACGTAGTGTAATGGATTTGCTACCTGTAGTGACCCACTGTGGGCTGTTTATTATGTAATGCAAACAGTACCCCAGGACCCTTTTCCAAGACAATTTCGCTTCCCGTTTTTAAATGAATCCGTTACATATATCTTTTAACTTTCTTTTCTTACAACCCTTACTTAACACATAATTATACTTACAAACTAATCTTTAGACATTAAATTTAAATTCGTCATTCAGCATCAATTTAAAACAACTCCTTACATATCCCTTACAGGACCTATAATATTTACAAAATTAATTTAGCAAGTTTTATTCAATGCTAGCATCATTTATCATATCAATAAATTTTATATTTCTGTAAAATAATTTTTTAGAATTCTCTCTTTTCATTGTACAATTTTACACATGCTAATCATTATGTTAACCTTTAATTTAACTATTCATTTTTATATTCACATTGATTTACTCTATATTACCTTGCAGTATTTATAAAATATTAATTACTATCAAAATTTCTACTAATTCGCCAATTACATCTTGCTATTGTAATAATGTTATAGATTTTAATGCCATAAATTAATCAAGCTTTCTACAATAATTCGCTATTAATGTCCTTTGATATTCCATCTTTTACTTATTGTAAAACTTTTCAATCATTTCACTATTTAATTGAATTTTAAGAGTCTTGCATCACATATACATGTACATATCACTATTCTAATTTTATTGATTGTTCGCATTCAATTGACACATAACATTAAACACATATATTAAACAATCTTATTCTAACCATATTAATTGTCCTTACACTTGCATTCGTTTAACACATATATATATTGTCTATGTACTTATGTTAACATAATTATCGCTAAAATTTTTAGTTCCCATTTCGTTATCATGAAGATTATAAGTACTACTACATTTGTTAGTATTTTACTTCATCGTTTATACAATTATCATTTTAGTTTAATTAATGTTAAAATTATTACAATTTATTTAATACTCTATTGCGTCTTACAATTGCTTTATAATTCATAACTTTTCACTGGCGTCAACTAAGAATCTGAATGATACCTTTTTTAGTTGCCTAGTGTTGAATATTCCTCGTATAGAATCGTTATTCTGGTCGTCCTGCAATTGGTACGTAGCGCTTCCGATTTTTTTTACTATTGTGTACGGACCCTCATATATCGCACAGAATTTTCCTATTATATTCTGAGTAGCGTCCGATATATGATGCGCTCGTATCAGAACTCTTTCTCCCACTTCAAATTCCGTAATTTTCTTTGATTTATTTATTCGGGCCGCTTGTCGCTCTCCCCTTTCCTTGATTCGTAATTGTAGTCTTTCTACATTTACTCCTGCATTGTTAATCACAATAGGGTCTACATACTGTTCCCAATGTCTGGTTGGTTTTTTCCCAAACTGAGCTTCGTATGGCGTAATCTTTATTGTCTCTTGGTATGTTTCATTCAGACACGACTTGATTGTTTTTATGTATTTCGCCCATTTAGTGTGTCTCTCTCTGACAAAAATACGGAACAGGTTTCCGAGCTGCCGGTTCCATCTTTCCGCAATATTAGTGCAAGGATTCCGAATCGCTGTGTATTTAGGTTTTATGTTTAGCTCTTTCAGACCCTGCATCCATTTTCGAGACGTGAATTGTGTGCCATTGTCTGTTAACACACTATCCGGTTTACCATGTATATCAATGTATTGTTGTAGTCGTTTCAATGTTATGTTTGTGGTGGCTCTACGTAAAGCATACAACTCCACGTATTTCGTAAAATTGTCCACTATAACTAATAGGTACTTCACTCCACCACTGGACATCGGTAGAGGTCCGTAATAGTCCATGCTTAAGAGCTCTCCCTTTCTTGTAGGCAGGATGGGTCTTGTTTCTCCAGAAATGAGTCGATTCCCACTGTCTTTACATCTTTCACATAGGTCACAACATCTTATCAGCTGGCTGACACTCTTGCACATTTCTTCGAATGTAAAGTGCTCCTTCAGAAGCTGCAGAGTCCTTTTTGTACCTGGATGGCCATATATCTGGTGGATCTCTTGTATCAATTCCTTCCGAATTTCCTTTGGGATGTATAACTTCCACTGCGTCTTCCATCTCCTATATAGTTTATTGTTTATTACTTTGAAATGTTGGTTTAATTTATGATGGTCTCCCTCCTTAACTCTGTTGATCAATTGTCCTAACTTCTTGTTTTCCATTTGTAGCAGGTGTATTTTTCTTAACTTTGTTGTTATATCTTTGTTCATTTTTATTTCCATTGTGTGGATGTAGTATTCGTATTTCTCGTCGATGGGTTCGTTTATAGTATCACCTTCTGGGTATCTGCTTAAGAGGTCTGCAACAACATTGTCTTTACCCCTGCAGTGTAATATCTCAAAGTTATACTCTTGTATCGCAAGTATCCATCTTGCGATCCTGGTATTATTTAAATGGCATTTTTGGATAAACGTTAACGCTTTGTTATCGGTTAATATAGTAAGAGGTTGGCCTATTATATATATCCTGAATTTCTTTAAACATTGGACGATTGCTAACAGCTCCTTTTCAGTAGTAAAATAGTTTTTCTCCGCATTTTTGAATGTTCGGCTAGTGTACGCTATTACGGCAATCTCCCCTTCCTTGTCGATCTGGTATAGTTGACCTCCGTAAGCATAGTTGCTTGCGTCACACTGCAGATAGAAACGGCGTCCCTGTATAGGAAATTTTAATACCACAGATTCTATAAATAATTCTTTTACAAGTTGGAATTGCTCCTCCATCGTTTTATCCCATTTAAACTTAATGCCTTTCTTTAGTAGATGCAGTAAAGGTTGTGTGCTCTCCGCGTACCTACTGGTGAACTTATTATAAAAGTTTGTTAAACCCAAGAAACCTTTTAATTGCTTTGGGTTTCGTGGAGATGGGAAATTTAAAATTGCTGAAACTTTATCCGGTGTCGGTTTGATTCCTTTTGTAGTTAGACAGTAGCCCAAATATGGTATTTCCTTCCTGAAAAACTGGGATTTCTTTAAATTGACTGTGATATTAGCTTTCTTCAAGTTGTCCAACAAGCTATTTAAGTGTTCCATATGTTCTTCCTCACTTTGCGAGAAACACAAGATGTCATCTACGTATATAATTGTATGTTGCTTAACTTCCTCGGTCATCACATGGTCGAGTCCCCTGGCCAAGCCTGCTAGGCTGGTGCTCAATCCAATTAAATCTGTAGCTCTTACCTTCGTATAAGAAACCAGTGTGATCTCGACATTCCTCCTTGAGCGGAATCTGGCAGAAACTGTTTGTTAAGTCTATTGTGGACATGACTTTGATGTTGCTGCACCTTGCGAGGATCTTGTTGATCGGCGGAGGTCCCTCATAATCCGGGATAGTGATACTATTCACCTTCCGGGCATCTAGGCATAATCGCACCCTCCCGTCCCTTTTAATTACAGTTACCAGAGGTTGTATGTAAGGACTGTGGGCTCGTTCTATTATCCCAAATTCCAGCATCCTTTGAATTTCATCCTGAACTGCCCTCTGATACTTGATGGGGACGGCCCACCCTTTTTGCAGGTAAGGTGTGCTGTCGGTAACCCGGAAACTATGCTGGTATCCCGTTATGATCCCTGGCCTATCTGTAAAGATCTCCTTGTTTTTATCCAGCAACTGACCCAATTGATTTAACCTTGTTTGATCCATTCCTTCTAATTCTTCAAGTTTTCTGTAGATTTCAGATTCAATGTCTCACACATTTTCTTCTATGGTTAGTAACGGTACTTCATAAGGATGTTCTTCCGCATTTGTTACTACTTCCGGTCGTACCTGTATCCACCCTTCTGGTATGTTAATTACCCCCTTTGATTGCTGCAGGAAGTTCATACCAAGAATACAATTTCTCACTAAACCTGGTACTATTAAAAACACACAATCGACACTTAAATTACTACTTAATACTACTTCTAAAAATACTTGTTTTCTAATACTTTTTGACCTATTTCCCACGGCGCTAACTATCGTGGTGTTATTGACGCTGAGGGTTTCATGGTGTCCAATCTGTTTTTTATTGTTTTCATACCATTCTTCAGATATAGCGTTCACGGCACTACCTGTGTCAATGAGAGAAATTACCGGAACTTGATTTATTTTAATCGCTAGTTCAGGACTTTTTATTATCTTGACATCAATATTTTGCTCCGCCTCTTCCATTAAGTCTTCCTTCATGATTGGGAAGATTGTAGTAATATTTATCTTGTCTGTATTCGTTTTGTTTTTCTGTTTATACCTTAGGTTTATTTCGTTTGAAGTTTGGAGTCATTGTCTCGAACTTGAAGGTCGTTCATCCGGTTTTACAGCCGTTTGTCGTTCAATCGTGACACTGTTTATAGTGGTTTGTTTACCTCCTCCCCCGCTGGTCCTAGTTGTCGCTTCCTTTTGTTGGTAGTTTTCCCTCCAGCCAACACGTGGTTTACTGCTTTCATTGTTCGGCTGGTTAGACGGCGCGTCCCTTTTGTAATTTATGGCTGGTCGGTCACTTACCTTCTGTTCATTATTGCTTCCTCTTGTATTTATATTCATATATTCATGAAGGAGTGCTTCAAAACCATTTATAGTCGTTACTCCTCTCGTAACCACAGCAAGTTGCAATTTGCAATTCTTTGTTATAATGCCTAGCTAATTTCGTGATCATATGTTTATCAGACATGATCGGGATTAACTGTCTGCTTCTTAAGACGCATTGCTCCATGTATTGAATCATGTTAAGCGATCCATTTGGTTTATAGCGCCCATATTCAAGTTGGTCGCGAACCTTCTCTTGTTGAGTCGCACTCCAATATTTGCTCATGAAAGCTTCTTCGAACTCCTTAAACGTCCTTACCTGCTCCCTCACGATTCTCCACCACAGAGCCGCTTCTCCGGTCAAGTGACGTCCGATCCACCGGGTATTCTCCTCACCATAATACGTTTCCTGAATTTCCCGTAACTCCTTCAAGAACTCCATTGGGAAACTATCCTCCCCGTCGAAAATGGCTTCCTTATTCACTATTGCTGTATTCATGGCTACAGCCGGTCTTTGTTCGATTTCCTCCAGCCTACGTTGTACTCGTTGCTGATTCTCGCGAACCGTTGTTAGGTTGTTGGCGATCTCATCGAGTTTTCGCCCCTTTTCTGTAGAGACTTCGTTTATCTTCTCTTACGTACTTCGGTTAGCTTCTTTTATGCTCCTTACTTGCTGTTCAATTCCGTCGATCTGCAGTTTATTTTGATGTTGATTGTTGATTATGGCTTCTTGCCATTCCTTCCGGTCACTCTCGTGAGTTTCTTTGTTTTCTTTTGTCTGTTTCTTTATTTCTCTGCTTAACTCCTTAATTCCGCTTTCGTTCTTCTTCTGTACTTCTTCTAACTTTTCTGACTGTCTTTGTAGTTCAGTACCCACCTGGTGGATTTGTCCTTGTAAATCTCCTCTCATTAACTCTATTTTTTCGTCTAATTTCTCGGCGAGTTGTTTACCTATTTCTTCATTCTGTTTTTTTGTTTCTTCAATTTTTTCGTCTATGTGCCTTTTCATTTCTTCATTCTGTTGTCTTTGTTTTTCATCTCTTTCTTCATTCTGTTGTCTTAGTTTTTCATCTCTTTCTTCATTCTTCTTTTCCGATTCTTCAAACTTTTGTTTTATGAATGTCATTAACATTTGGAAATTGACTTCAGATGACTGTGGTCCCCGGGCGCCATTCTCTTCACTCGTTGTAGATCTCTCTTCATTCACTACATTTCTGTCCTCAGATTGCTCCATCCCCATCTGATTGTTAATTTCGAATACCTCGGAATTTTCTTTCCCTGTCGCCATTTTTGCCTTTCGTCGGGTTATCATTCAGATACTTATCGACAACTAACAATAATAACGTTCTTATTCTACAGTATTAACATTTACTTATTTAATTTAGTGTATCTCTAACCACTGTCTGTCACTGCCCGAGCCTAATTTCTTTAATCAAGCCGTGCGGTGCGGCGCCAATTTTAACAATTGTTTATAATTACTGTTATATTGTTATATTTTCAGCATAAATTAATTGACATATTTTAATTTGTGTATTTTCTCTTTTTAATTAATTAAGCCCCACTTTTGTTGTGGTGCCAATTTATAACAATATATTATAAATTACTTACTACTGTGCCCCTAGTTCCGGAGCGCCAATTTATAACATTTTACTACTGTTATGCTATCTATTTACTGTCCCACGTGTGGGAGGCAAGTTATAACAATTAATACTTGTTTATGCCCAGCGGTTGACGCCAATTTAACTTTATATTTTTATGCTCTTTATCTCAGGGTAAAATATAAATAAATGCTCAAATTTTCTTATAAATTGTTCTTCGATTTATTACAATTAGCTATGATTGATTATCATACTTTATCATTGACACATGAACTATATAAATTCTAATCAATATATAAACATATTCATTTTCATAAATCTTATTTCATTACTCATATTCATAGCTCTAATAATTTAAATATTGTAATTCTTATTCAAAGACAGAACTTTTAATAATAATTTTCTTAAATTTAATATATTACGACATTGTTAATTATTGATCTGGATTCATTTAAAATCGGTGCTCATAGATAAATTTATTTTCCATAATTTCCTAATATTATTTAATTTTGTTCTAAATAAAATTTTATCTTAATCCTTTAATTAAATCTTATGAGTTCTTTAAGTGAACAGACAGTGGACCTAATACTAATTATGGCATGAAAATTTTACTTGTGGTATGTATCCAAATCTGGTAGCGGTTCATATGGTGTGGTGGTTGGCATGTTGATCGTCTGGTGTATCTGCGATATTTCCCTCTGGATTAGCAGATTGTAACGTGGTCTCCTTGGAGTCACACAAGACACTGCACAACACCAAACTTCACTCACTCGAAATTAGTTCGCGTTAATTGGTATTATAGTTATCCGCTTCTACAGCCATTATTAATTATTATTTATTAACTGCGTTATGGTTTGAATCACTGTTGTTACGGGTTTAGTTGGTTTCGTAATGTTACTCGATGATGAAGTTATTGTTGCGTATTTGCACAACTAAATCACAGCGTTATTTGATTATCATTTGTGTTGTATTAATTCACTTGTACGTCACTAGTAAAATTACAGTTTTTCTCTTTACCGAAATTTGTTCTAGTACGAGCTTACTTTTCTAACCATCATACCGAATTTCTCTAAGTCCAATAACTATGGGAATCGCGGTCGCGGACTTACACTCCCGTTTCCGTCAAAATTTTTAGTTAAACTCCTCGAGCACGCCTTTCTCGCGTTCCTATATCGAATTCCATATTTCTCCCACTTACTTCTGATTTTTCTTACGCTGTTTTCTAATTGGTTCTACTTTACGACTCTTCAGATTTAGAGACCACCTATTTTTCCGAAAGAACTTCTCTGATAGGCCTTTGGATTCCCACCAGATTCCTTCCCTAGGTCACTACACTGAGGTCGTTGTCGCTGCTAGATACTGTAGCAATAATTCTTGCCTGTCACTTTTTTGGAGTAAACAAAACAACCCTTAACTTTCTCGTCAAGTATTGTTTTCGTGCACTAGGTTGTTCTAATGGCATCAACTATTGTTACTTAAAGGCCTCACCAAACTTCCTTTGTATGTCCGTTCCTTTGTCTCTGTTTCCATCAACACTTCTTGCTTGTTTTCGGACATTACTCCGAGCTTTCTCTCTTCTCAGTAAGGTCGAAGTCCTGTCGCTGACCGTTTGAGTCTTTCAATAACATATACCCTTTTTTGTTTCGCTATATGCAGCTGGCGTGTATACGTATTCTGGTCTATTGTTAATACCTACAGCTGCTCTTCAAATGAGTTCGTTTACTTTTGTGCCCTTTTTTCTACGGATTTGAGGTAGTTGTCAAAGTTTAACGTTTCTTAGTATGGAGAGCGATGAACTCAGCCTATTTGCCGTGAGCGTGTTGGGGCTGATATATGATTTTATTGCCCGTTAGTCACCTCTGCGTTTCACACAACAATTCCCTGTTACGGCGCTTAAAGATACATCTCTACTCAAAATAAGAAATTTTCAAAATTTCTGATTTTGGCGTTATACCGTCCCCGAAATTTGTCGCTTTGGATGGATTTCATACATCTAAAAGAGATTCAAATTTCTGCGCCTTGTCATCGAGGTTTAACATGACGAAATGTATACATTTTATATTCCTAGTATTGGCTCATCATCCGTTGGACGTAGTGTAATGGATTTGCTACCTGTAGTGACCCACTGCGGGCTGTTTATTATGTAATGTAAACAGTACCCCAGGACCCTTTTCCAAGACACTTTCGCTTCCGGTTTTTAAATGAATCCGTTACATATATCTTTTAACTTTCTTTTCTTACAACCCTTACTTAACACATAATTATACTTACAAACTAATCTTTAGACATTAAATTTAAATTCGTCATTCAGCATCAATTTAAAACAACTCCTTACATATCCCTTACAGGACCTATAATATTTACAAAATTAATTTAGCAAGTTTTATTCAATGCTAGCATCATTTATCATATCAATAAATTTTATATTTCTGTAAAATAATTTTTTAGAATTCTCTCTTTTCATTGTACAATTTTACACATGTTAATCATTATGTTAACCTTTAATTTAACTATTCATTTTTATATTCACATTGATTTACTCTATATTACCTTGCAGTATTTATAAAATATTAATTACTATCAAAATTTCTACTAATTCGCCAATTACATCTTGCTATTGTAATAATGTTATAGATTTTAATGCCATAAATTAATCAAGCTTTCTACAATAATTCGCTATTAATGTCCTTTGATATTCCATCTTTTACTTATTGTAAAACTTTTCAATCATTTCACTATTTAATTGAATTTTAAGAGTCTTGCATCACATATACATGTACATATCACTATTCTAATTTTATTGATTGTTCGCATTCAATTGACACATAACATTAAACACATATATTAAACAATCTTATTCTAACCATATTAATTGTCCTTACACTTGCATTCGTTTAACACATATATATATTGTCTATGTACTTATGTTAACATAATTATCGCTAAAATTTTTAGTTCCCATTTCGTTATCATGAAGATTATAAGTACTACTACATTTGTTAGTATTTTACTTCATCGTTTATACAATTATCATTTTAGTTTAATTAATGTTAAAATTATTACAATTTATTTAATACTCTATTGCGTCTTACAATTGCTTTATAATTCATAACTTTTCACTGGCGTCAACTAAGAATCTGAATGATACCTTTTTTAGTTGCCTAGTGTTGAATATTCCTCGTATAGAATCGTTATTCTGGTCGTCCTGCAATTGGTACGTAGCGCTTCCGATTTTTTTTACTATTGTGTACGGACCCTCATATATCGCACAGAATTTTCCTATTATATTCTGAGTAGCGTCCGATATATGATGCGCTCGTATCAGAACTCTTTCTCCCACTTCAAATTCCGTAATTTTCTTTGATTTATTTATTCGGGCCGCTTGTCGCTCTCCCCTTTCCTTGATTCGTAATTGTAGTCTTTCTACATTTACTCCTGCATTGTTAATCACAATAGGGTCTACATACTGTTCCCAATGTCTGGTTGGTTTTTTCCCAAACTGAGCTTCGTATGGCGTAATCTTTATTGTCTCTTGGTATGTTTCATTCAGACACGACTTGATTGTTTTTATGTATTTCGCCCATTTAGTGTGTCTCTCTCTGACAAAAATACGGAACAGGTTTCCGAGCTGCCGGTTCCATCTTTCCGCAATATTAGTGCAAGGATTCCGAATCGCTGTGTATTTAGGTTTTATGTTTAGCTCTTTCAGACCCTGCATCCATTTTCAAGACGTGAATTGTGTGCCATTGTCTGTTAACACACTATCCGGTTTACCATGTATATCAATGTATTGTTGTAGTCGTTTCAATGTTATGTTTGTGGTGGCTCTACGTAAAGCATACAACTCCACGTATTTCATAAAATTGTCCACTATAACTAATAGGTACTTCACTCCACCACTGGACATCGGTAGAGGTCCGTAATAGTCCATGCTTAAGAGCTCTCCCTTTCTTGTAGGCAGGATGGGTCTTGTTTCTCCAGAAATGAGTCGATTCCCACTGTCTTTACATCTTTCACATAGGTCACAACATCTTATCAGCTGGCTGACACTCTTGCACATTTCTTCGAATGTAAAGTGCTCCTTCAGAAGCTGCAGAGTCCTTTTTGTACCTGGATGGCCATATATCTGGTGGATCTCTTGTATCAATTCCTTCCGAATTTCCTTTGGGATGTATAACTTCCACTGCGTCTTCCATCTCCTATATAGTTTATTGTTTATTACTTTGAAATGTTGGTTTAATTTATGATGGTCTCCCTCCTTAACTCTGTTGATCAATTGTCCTAACTTCTTGTTTTCCATTTGTAGCAGGTGTATTTTTCTTAACTTTGTTGTTATATCTTTGTTCATTTTTATTTCCATTGTGTGGATGTAGTATTCGTATTTCTCGTCGATGGGTTCGTTTATAGTATCACCTTCTGGGTATCTGCTTAAGAGGTCTGCAACAACATTGTCTTTACCCCTGCAGTGTAATATCTCAAAGTTATACTCTTGTATCGCAAGTATCCATCTTGCGATCCTGGTATTATTTAAATGGCATTTTTGGATAAACGTTAACGCTTTGTTATCGGTTAATATAGTAAGAGGTTGGCCTATTATATATATCCTGAATTTCTTTAAACATTGGACGATTGCTAACAGCTCCTTTTCAGTAGTAAAATAGTTTTTCTCCGCATTTTTGAATGTTCGGCTAGTGTACGCTATTACGGCAATCTCCCCTTCCTTGTCGATCTGGTATAGTTGACCTCCGTAAGCATAGTTGCTTGCGTCACACTGCAGATAGAAACGGAACGTCCCTGTATAGGAAATTTTAATACCACAGATTCTATAAATAATTCTTTTACAAGTTGGAATTGCTCCTCCATCGTTTTATCCCATTTAAACTTAATGCCTTTCTTTAGTAGATGCAGTAAAGGTTGTGTGCTCTCCGCGTACCTACTGGTGAACTTATTATAAAAGTTTGTTAAACCCAAGAAACCTTTTAATTGCTTTGGGTTTCGTGGAGATGGCAAATTTAAAATTGCTGAAACTTTATCCGGTGTCGGTTTGATTCCTTTTGTAGTTAGACAGTAGCCCAAATATGGTATTTCCTTCCTGAAAAACTGGGATTTCTTTAAATTGACTGTGATATTAGCTTTCTTCAAGTTGTCCAACAAGCTATTTAAGTGTTCCATATGTTCTTCCTCACTTTGCGAGAAACACAAGATGTCATCTACGTATATAATTGTATGTTGCTTAACTTCCTCGGTCATCACATGGTCTAGTCCCCTGGCCAAGCCTGCTAGGCTGGTGCTCAATCCAAACGGCGTTACTTTAAATCTGTAGCTCTTACCTTCGTATAAGAAACCAGTGTGATCTCGACATTCCTCCTTGAGTGGAATCTGCCAGAAACTGTTTGTTAAGTCTATTGTGGACATGACTTTGATGTTGCTGCACCATGCGAGGATCTCGTTGATCGGCGGAGGTCCCTCATAATCCGGGATAGTGATACTATTCACCTTCCGGGCATCTAGGCATAATCGCACCCTCCCGTCCCTTTTAATTACAGTTACCAGAGGTTGTATGTAAGGACTGTGGGCTCGTTCTATTATCCCAAATTCCAGCATCCTTTGAATTTCATCCTGAACTGCCCTCTGATACTTGATGGGGACGGCCCACCCTTTTTGCAGGTAAGGTGTGCTGTCGGTAACCCGGAAACTATGCTGGTATCCCGTTATGATCCCTGGCCTATCTGTAAAGATCTCCTTGTTTTTATCCAGCAACTGACCCAATTGATTTAACCTTGTTTGATCCATTCCTTCTAATTCTTCAAGTTTTCTGTAGATTTCAGATTCAATGTCACACACATTTTCTTCTATGGTTAGTAACGGTACTTCATAAGGATGTTCTTCCGCATTTGTTACTACTTCCGGTCGTACCTGTATCCACCCTTCTGGTATGTTAATTACCCCCTTTGATTGCTGCAGGAAGTTCATACCAAGAATACAATTTCTCACTAAACCTGGTACTATTAAAAACACACAATCGACACTTAAATTACTACTTAATACTACTTCTAAAAATACTTGTTTTCTAATACTTTTTGACCTATTTCCCATGGCGCTAACTATCGTGGTGTTATTGACGCTGAGGGTTTCATGGTGTCCAATCTGTTTTTTATTGTTTTCATACCATTCTTCAGATATAGCGTTCACGGCACTACCTGTGTCAATGAGAGAAATTACCGGAACTTGATTTATTTTAATCGCTAGTTCAGGACTTTTTATTATCTTGACATCAATATTTTGCTCCACCTCTTCCATCAAGTCTTCCTTGATGATTGGGAAGATTGTAGTAATATTTATCTTGTCTGTATTCGTTTTGTTTTTCTGTTTATACCTTAGGTTTATTTCATTTGAAGTTTGGAGTCATTGTCTCGAACTTGAAGGTCGTTCATCCGGTTTTACAGCCGTTTGTCGTTCAATCGTGACGCTGTTTATAGTGGTTTGTTTACCTCCTCCCCCGCTGGTCCTAGTTGTCGCTTCCTTTTGTTGGTAGTTTTCCCTCCAGCCAACACGTGGTTTACTGCTTTCATTGTTCGGCTGGTTAGACGGCGCGTCCCTTTTGTAATTTATGGCTGGTCGGTCACTTACCTTCTGTTCATTATTGCTTCCTCTTGTATTTATATTCATATATTCACGAAGGAGTGCTTCAAAACCATTTATAGTCGTTACTCCTCGTAACCACAGCAATTTGCAATTCTCTGTTATAATGCCTAGCTAATTTCGTGATCATATGTTTATCAGACATGATCAGGATTAACTGTCTGCTTCTTAAGACGCATCGCTCCATGTATTGAATCATGTTAAGCAATCCATTTGGTTTGTAGCGCCCATATTCAAGTTGGTCGCGAACCTTCTCTTGTTGAGTCGCACTCCAATATTTGCTCATGAAGGCTTCTTCGAACTCCTTAAACGTCCTTACCTGCTCCCTCACGATTCTCCACCACAGAGCCGCTTCTCCGGTCAAGTGACGTCCGATCCACCGGGTATTCTCCTCACCATAATACGTTTCCTGAATTTCCCGTAACTCCTTCAAGAACTCCATTGGGAAACTATCCTCCCCGTCGAAAATGGCTTCCTTATTCACTATTGCTGTATTCATGGCTACAGCCGGTCTTTGTTCGATTTCCTCCAGCCTACGTTGTACTCGTTGCTGATTCTCGCGAACCGTTGTTAGGTTGTTGGCGATCTCATCGAGTTTTCGCCCCTTTTCTGTAGAGACTTCGTTTATCTTCTCTTACATACTTCGGTTAGCTTCTTTTATGCTCCTTACTTGCTGTTCAATTCCGTCGATCTGCAGTTTATTTTGATGTTGATTGTTGATTATGGCTTCTTGCCATTCCTTCCGGTCACTCTCGCGAGTTTCTTTGTTTTCTTTCGTCTGTTTCTTTATTTCTCTGCTTAACTCCTTAATTCCGCTTTCGTTCTTCTTCTGTACTTCTTCTAACTTTTCTGACTGTCTTTGTAGTTCAGTACCCACCTGGTGGATTTGTCCTTGTAAATCTCCTCTCATTAACTCTATTTTTTCGTCTAATTTCTCGGCGAGTTGTTTACCTATTTCTTCATTCTGTTTTTTCGTTTCTTCAATTTTTTCGTCTATGTGCCTTTTCATTTCTTCATTCTGTTGTCTTTGTTTTTCATCTCTTTCTTCATTCTGTTGTCTTAGTTTTTCATCTCTTTCTTCATTCTTCTTTTCCGATTCTTCAAACTTTTGTTTTATGAATGTCATTAACATTTGGAAATTGACTTCAGATGACTGTGGTCCCCGGGCGCCATTCTCTTCACTCGTTGTAGATCTCTCTTCATTCACTACATTTCTGTCCTCAGATTGCTCCATCCCCATCTGATTGTTAATTTCGAATACCTCGGAATTTTCTTTCCCTGTCGCCATTTTTGCCTTTCGTCGGGTTATCATTCAGATACTTATCGACAACTAACAATAATAACGTTCTTATTCTACAGTATTAACATTTACTTATTTAATTTAGTGTATCTCTAACCACTGTCTGTCACTGCCCTAGCCTAATTTCTTTAATCAAGCCGTGCGGTGCGGCGCCAATTTTAACAATTGTTTATAATTACTGTTATATTGTTATATTTTCAGCATAAATTAATTGACATATTTTAATTTATGTGTATTTTCTCTTTTTAATTAATTAAGCCCCACTTTTGTTGTGGTGCCAATTTATAACAATATATTATAAATTACTTACTACTGTGCCCCTAGTTCCGGAGCGCCAATTTATAACATTTTACTACTGTTATGCTATCTATTTACTGTCCCACGTGTGGGAGGCAAGTTATAACAATTAATACTTGTTTATGCCCAGCGGTTGACGCCAATTTGACTTTATATTTTTATGCTCTTTATCTCAGGGTAAAATATAAATAAATGCTCAAATTTTCTTATAAATTGTTCTTCGATTTATTACAATTAGCTATGATTGATTATCATACTTTATCATTGACACATGAACTATATAAATTCTAATCAATATATAAACATATTCATTTTCATAAATCTTATTTCATTACTCATATTCATAGCTCTAATAATTTAAATATTGTAATTCTTATTCAAAGACAAAACTTTTAATAATAATTTTCTTAAATTTAATATATTACGACATTGTTAATTATTGATCTGGAATCATTTAAAATCGGTGCTCATAGATAAATTTATTTTCCATAATTTCCTAATATTATTTAATTTTGTTCTAAATAAAATTTTATCTTAATCCTTTAATTAAATCTTATGAGTTCTTTAAGTGAACAGACAGTGGACCTAATACTAATTATGGCATGAAAATTTTACTTGTGGTATGTATCCAAATCTGGTAGCGGTTCATATGGTGTGGTGGTTGGCATGTTGATCGTCTGGCGTATCTGCGATATTTCCCTCTGGATTAGCAGATTGTAACGTGGTCTCCTTGGAGTCACACAAGACACTGCACAACACCAAACTTCACTCACTCGAAATTAGTTCGCGTTAATTGTTATTATAGTTATCCGCTTCTACAGCCATTATTAATTATTATTTATTAACTGCGTTATGGTTTGAATCACTGTTGTTATGGGTTTAGTTCGTTTCGTAATGTTACTCGATGATGAAGTTATTGTTGCGTATTTGCACAACTAAATCACAGCATTATTTGATTATCATTTGTGTTGTATTAATTCACTTGTACGTCACTAGTAAAATTACAGTTTTTCTCTTTACCGAAATTTGTTCTAGTACGAGCTTACTTTTCTAACCATCGTACCGAATTTCTCTAAGTCCAATAACTATGGGAATCTCGGTCGCAGACTTACACTCCCGTTTCCGTCAAAATTTTTAGTTAAACTCCTCGAGCATGCCTTTCTCGCGTTCCTATATCGAATTCCATATTTCTCCCACTTACTTCTGATTTTTCTTACGCTGTTTTCTAATTGGTTCTACTTTACGACTCTTCAGATTTAGAGACCACCTATTTTTCCGAAAGAACTTCTCTGATAGGCCTTTGGATTCCCACCAGATTCCTTCCCTAGGTCACTACACTGAGGTCGTTGTCGCTGCTAGATACTGTAGCAATAATTCTTGCCTGTCACTTTTTTGGAGTAAACAAAACAACCCTTAACTTTCTCGTCAAGTATTGTTTTCGTGCACTAGGTTGTTCTAATGGCATCAACTATTGTTACTTAAAGGCCTCACCAAACTTCCTTTGTATGTCCGTTCCTTTGTCTGTTTCCATCAACACTTCTTGCTTGTTTTCGGACATTACTCCGAGCTTTCTCTCTTCTCAGTAAGGTCGAAGTCCTGTCGCTGACCGTTTGAGTCTTTCAATAACATATACCCTTTTTTTGTTTCACTATATGCAGCTGGCGTGTATACGTATTCTGGTCTATTGTTAATACCTACAGCTGCTCTTCAAATGAGTTCGTTTACTTTTGTGCCCTTTTTTCTACAGATTTGAGGTAGTTGTCAAAGTTTAACGTTTCTTAGTATGGAGAGCGATGAACTCAGCCTATTTGCCGTGAGCGTGTTGGGGCTGATATATGATTTTATTGCCCGTCAGTCACCTCTGCGTTTCACACAAAAATTCCCTGTTACGGCGCTTAAAGATACATCTCTATTAAAAATAAGAAATTTTCAAAATTTCTGATTTTGGCGTTATAACCCGAATTGGAATTGTAATAACTGAGATATAAACGTTAGCATCATAAATTTGGTAAATCTCGAATAAATACGAAGGAATAATTAACACAAACGAGACGGACGCCAAAATACAAATATGTAATGCCTATAAATAGAATTACGTCATCATGACATAATTTCAGACCAATCACGGACGACTTTAGAAGCACACCTAGAGCGCCAAGCGGCATTCTGAAAAATGTATATAAATGATTGCCATAGTAAACAAAAGAGCATTTTGTCTAAATTCACTCAACCAACAACAACAAATCCAGGCCAACTAATCATCCAAAATTTAATAATCAACGAGAAGGAAGAAGTATAATTCAATCAGTGCATCGACAATAGTAGTGAACCTTTTACAAGAAGTGCATGTAAAAGAACGAGGTTAAGTATCAAACATAACCAAAGCAGTAGCTTATTCAAGAAGAAAATAAACCCGTTCATGTGCGAAATAAAGTGAAGTGTAAACATGATCATTGAATCAGATCGTTAGAAGTGTTAATAAATTAATCATTACGATTAATCACCAGGGAGTACTGTGCTAATACTTACTTTGTTTACATTTTAGCCAATAACAATATAGAATAATACACATGTGTACTGACGCAAGAAACAATAATACTATAAGTAACCAACACTTTTAAAGTTATTTAGAGGAATTAACATATTCCGACGTAAGATTTCATGTGTTAACGTTCTTATAACTAATCTAAAATTTATTCAGAATAATCGAACTTTTCGTTTATTAACTTTCAATAACTAAAGGTGTCTAACCTAACAATATGATATATCATACGAGCATTGTAAAATAAGGCTGTGGCGTTCTATTCTGTAAATTAAAAGAAGTCACCCTTGAGACAAATAACAATTATAAATAATCTATCGATTATAACTGCTAATAGGTGTTACTACGGACTGGTGAAACATTTTAAATAAAAATTAATAACTAAAGATACAAAAGCCTCCCTATACAAGACCTTGATTAGACCAGTCCTGATGTATGGCTCGGAATGCTGGGTGTTAAAAAAACTAGATGAGCAGAGACTATCCGTTTTTGAGAGGAGGGTACTGAGGAGAATCTATGGCCCTGTGAGGGAAAACAACATTTGGAGGCGACTGCATAATCGAGAGTTGTACGAAAGGTTTAAAGATCTTCCGATCGTGCAACTCATACAAATTAACAGATTGCGTTGGGCTGGTCATGTGCAGAGAATGGTGGAGGATAGAATCCCAAAAAGAGTGATGAATTATTTGCCGATGGGAAGGAGAAGGAAGGGAAGACCGCGTACAAGATGGCTGGATCAGGTTGGTAAGGAGGCAGTGAGGCTGGGTGCAGCAAACTGGTGGACATTGGCCGGGAGTAGAGACCAGTGGGGAAGATTTCTTTTGGAGGCCAGGGCCCGGACTGGGCTGTAGCGCCGAGGATGTATGTATGTATGTATCGATTATAACTAGAGTTTTCATGGTAACTGAACTGAGCTAGATAAAAGTAAAACAAAACCGGATGATCTGTGATCCGTTTGTTATTTTCAAATGAATGTATTTAATCGAATTTATTCTGGAACGAGTAATAAATAACTGAATTGTAAAGTAACAACAATTGTCAACAACTATTTCAACAAATAATTAATCAGTATTACTAAAAAATGAGTTGCATTTTTATAGTAAACAAATAAACAGAAAATTAATGCATGATCTTGATCTAACTGTTTAATCAATTATTGATTTATAAAATATCAGAAATAACTATTAATTTATTCAGAAGAATTCTTTTTATGGGACTTTTCTCTTGAAAGCCCATATGGCGCCCAAGTAAAATTTAAAAGTGCTTACAAAAAGCTTTCACAGCATTAATATACTGTTTGATCAAAAGCTTGACAGTTTATTAACCACCTGTGACCGACTAAACTTCCAGTACAACATCACAGGTACGTGAAGGTTTAATTTATATAAAATAACTTTGTCAAGACTATACACTGACACACAGACGACACTATTCAACAGGAGAGTGAACTAACGTCAAGAGATCTACGCAACCGTTTACATTCAACAACGGATCTACAACCAAATAATTACTCAAATATAAATAAACAAAAACATCAAAATCGAATTAAACAAATAAGTAAAAAATAGTTGAAGAATATATTTAATGAACGCGAGTGTTAAATTCAACAACCAGTAAAAGTTTTAAACGAGGTACGTAAAGGTGTACATTTTAATATGTATAAATTAGGTAGATATCCTTATTTCATTTTTAGTATATCAGCAGATTTTAATACAATATTTTGCCAAATAAAGTGCAAAGAGTGCTTATTAAAGTATGTTACTGAACAGCAGATATTTATAAACAAAATTAATAACTCTTAAAAGATTATAAACAGGGGAATAAAAAATTAACACAATGTAATTTTGATAGTACACTCCATATCTTTGTTTTTAACAAAATGTCAATTTTTATATTCCTAGTTATGATAATTTTCATATAAAGAGCCTGTTATTGGTATACAAAAAGTGGTAATTATATGAGTTGAACTGTAGTTGAAATAAAATGCAATTTTATTTTTAAATAAATAGGGTTAAAATTAATTTTTAAAGAATGTTGCCTACAGATATGCCATACTTCAATACTTCAAGTAACTTTTATATATATATAAATTTTTTAGGTGGTTTTGTCCTTCAGACACTTTGCTTTGAATTTTTTGCACTGATATGGTCAACCAGCCAGAAATATATAATTCAATTCCAAGAAATGCTCACTTTGCTTGAAATTACACATTTTTAAAACTGGAATAATTCAGTTTGGGCAAAAATTAAAAAATAGTTTTAAATGTGAATCATAAAACTTTATTTTTGCTCAATATACATGTCAACAATCAGTAAATGTTTCCAGTTCCAGTAGAGTTAAAGGTATTCTTACAGTGTGTGTGAAGTATATCTTAATGTTTTGTTTCTTTTTCTGAACTCAGAACATTTTTCATTCAGTGGCAACTAAGAGTTAAAAAACAGATCGTATGTAATAGAGAGTCAGTACTACTACAGATTGTTGTCACTTCTAGAGTAAACATAGTTACTAATGCCAGTTAGCACAGAAAATCGTATTTAAAGAATTAAAGAAAACTACAAACTTGTTTTTGTGATTTTCACTCGTCAATTTATTTAAAAAATAATATACCACGACAGCTGTTTCGGCACACAGTGCCTTCTTCAGATGGTAAGAGCTGACTAATTACGTACAATAAAATATCACATAAAGCCAGTGCTATGAGAACGATAATCGAATCAAGCTCGACCAATAAAACAATACACATTACATATACACAACTATATACAAATTATAAAGGAATGTACATTTACATGTATAATTTCAAATTTAAAAGTGGAGAGCTATTTAAATCCGTTTGGTTGTTCAAAAGCAAACCTAAATCTTTACGCTTATTAATTTCGAGGGCTTCAAGTAAATCAAGTTTTTTACCTTTTTCCGCTACATGTAAAATATTAAAGTTATCATTAAAATTATGATCTTTTTCCAACAAATGATTCGCATAATTAGATTTACCATCCTGATATCTCAAACTGTAATTGTGATCGTACATTCTTTTAGAAAACGACCTTCCAGACTGGCCAATATAAATTTTGTCACAAGACCCACACAATAACTCATATACTCCTGACTTTTGGAGTTTCTCTACTTTACTCTTATTATTCTTAATATATCTACCAAGAGAAGATTTCGTCCTAAAAGCTATATTTACATGTTTTTTAGTAAAGTATTTACCAATTTTATCCGATACTGTGCCTATGTAATTAAGTGTGTGGAACTTTTCCTTATGTGTTGGAATAGGATACGCCAATCTTAATGTTTGTAAATATAGTTTTTTATTCAACAACTGATCTATATGACTTGACTAATAACCGTTGTTAACTGCTATTTGTTTTATAATGTTAAGTTCTTTTTGAAAATCTGAATCTAAAAGTGGGATACTAATAAGTCTATGAATATAACTATGAAAAGCTGCTAACTTGTGTGAGTATGGATGTGCAGACGTGCTGTGTATAACCATATCCGTATGCGTAGGTTTATGGAAAATGCTAAAATTGAGTTTATTATTTTGTTTTGTAATTGAATGTAATATAATATATATATATATAAATGTAATATATTTTATTGTACGTAATTAGTCAGCTCTTACCATCTGAAGAAGGCACTGTGTGCCGAAACAACTGTCGTGGTATATTATTTTTTAAATAAATTGACGAGTGAAAATCATGAAAACAAGTTTGTAGTTTTCTTTAATTCTTTAAATATTATGGATTTTCATCAAGTAAAGGCCTCCAGTATCAATTACAGAAAATCGTTTTGGTTTCATGCACTTATTGGTACTAATATTGTGGCTATCTGAATGATGGAAGCCTACATACTTCACATTATTAAATTCTTATACACCAAATACAATTTTTTGATGTAAACGTTCAATTTCTAAGAGTGAATATCCAAGTCAGTAGTGAAATGCATCTTAAAGAAGTGTAATCAGTGTCACTTGCTTCAGAATGAAACACTCATTTCAAAAAATAATATTAGGTAATAGTTATTTACAGTTTTTGACATGTCACTACATTAAATTAAAATGTTCAAAATAATTTAGTCTAAAATAATGTACTTACTACGTTGAATGATAATTGCAGGTTTTGAGAGAAGCAGCATTAGCACAGGAAGCAGCATGCAGAATACAAAGTGCCATGGGTCAAAGTAATACTCAGCTCTGAGAATATTCAAAATGGTCTGGCACTATTTGCATTAGACATACATGAATCATAGAGTTTTACAGACTGCATGAATAGTTCAAAAGTTTTTAAAAGTGAGATACAAAATAAAACATCACTATCTTTTCCAGTTTATAGTAATTTTATGATCAAACAGGGGTTCAGTGTAAAGTGTTCATTTAAAACTTAAGCACAAATAATATGCAAAATGGTAGGTGGTATGGCTCAATACCTCTATTAAAGTATATATACATATAATGGGCTTAATATACATACAGTGTATAAATGTATAATTATATACAGGAACATTATGTAAATTTTAATTAGTTAACATCCTAGTTTTTCTGTACATAATGCACCTTTACTTATATTTTATATAAAGAGTTTCTGTAAGTGTACTGTTACAGAATTGTGAAAATATATTTACAGTAGTAATACATAAATACTGAAGTTTGCAGTCGTATCCGCAGCCTCCTATATTGTGGCTCTTTACACGTTTCACAAGAACACTTGTGTAAGTGTGAATTCATTAGTCAATAGTCCGTCCTTTATGTTATATTATCTGCCCTTCAAGACTGTATAGTCATACAGTAAATTTACATATTTACTGTAGACAACCAATGCCTGGGCAGTATAAAGACTGTCTGTTGTTTAATTTAATTTACTTTATCAGTTATCAGTATATTGTGTGTTTTGTTGTATATTTGTTATATCAAATATATGTTTTTGATAATATATTAAAATTATATTTCAACAGCTCCTGAAATGTATGTTGTGACTTTAGGAAAGTCTGTACTAAGATTTATAAAATGTCAGTTGTAACATGATGTTTACATGTTTAAATACATTATACAGTTTACTGGAAAATGCCACAATTATTGAATTAAAACAGCCTTTACTTATCTAAAAGTTACTCTGTTCTGAAAATATTTGGTTCCAAGCCAAACCAAAAGTGAAACAACTCCAGAACACAGTAAACCAGCAATAATCCTCAATTTCCAATGCCGACGACTACTTTTTAATTGAGCAACTATGCGTGCTACTTGAATTCTTGTGTCTTCCAAGTTACCAGAGTTTTCTATAACAAAATTGGCTTTTTCACATTTTGAATCAAGAGGCATCTGAATGGAAATACGTTTTTTTGCTTGTGCTTCAGACATCTTACTGCGTTCCATCAGTCTCTGCAGCTGCAGATCTTCTTCACTATTAAAAGACAAAAATACCAGTATTTACTCTTCTGTAAAATTTTTCTTCAAGTAACCGAATTTATTTCTACTAGTAATTTTATACAAACCACTATGTTGTCTTTGGTATTGACGAGCGCTTTCGGCAGTCAAGCCATCTTCAGGTCATTTACCAACAGATAAATATGAAACTGTTGTTCACTTCTTATATACTGTTTTACCGGACCTATCTAGCCCCGCCCCCTGACGAAGTAACGTCTTACTTAGCTCCACCCATAGTGGGTTGTCTTACATTACCAATTTTGTAGCCGTTACAATTTACGTTAACTTACTCTTTTTTGTTGTCTAATAAGCTGCTAAATATTTCTTCATTTTCAAATGGGGTTTTTATATTCATTAGTCGTTTTTCATCTTTATTTCTTATTTTTAATATTTCCACTTCTTCCTTTAATTTTCTTTCTCTTTCTTTACTCATCACTTTTATTATCTTATAATTTACGACTGGTTCTATGAATTTATGTCCTTCTTCTATAAAATGCCTAGCGTATAATGAATTCGTCGTTAACTCTCCTTCACCCCTCCTGTGTTCTTCAAATCTCTGGCAAAATTGACGACCCGTTTCGCCCAGATACACTTTTTCGCATTCCCCACAACTGAGCATATATACTCCACTTTTCTTCAATATGTCTTCTTCTTCAAAATTCGTAGTTTTTATTATATCAAACACGGTTTTCGATTTTTTAACCGCTACCTCTATATTGCTACGACAGCAATTAAGGAGGACAGCAATTTATTTTTCACTGTTGACATTATTTTATTTTCAAAGTAATACTTATTCTTATTTTCTTATTATATACTTATATTAGTAATTTCTTATTTTCATAATAAAGACAAAATTAAGAAATGGGTGAGGAATGTAGACGATATCTTGTTAATATGGGAGGGCGATGATGAAGAATTAAAGGTATTTTTTGAAGAGGTTAACAAATTAGAAGAGAGTATAAAATTTAAAATGGAAGTACGAAACAAGGAAATAAATTTCCTAGATTTAAACATAAGAATAACAAAAGAAAAGAAAAGAAAATTTGACATTTATAGGAAAAGCACATATACGGATGTTATAATACCAAATGATTCATACCATCCAATACAGTATAAAATGGAAGCGATAAATAATTTCTTTCATAGAATAAACAGTTGTATAGAAGATGAGGAAAACAGAAAGGAAGAAATAGAAAGAATAAAAATAATTGTAAAAAACAACAAGTATAATACAAATGTAGTAGATAAAATATTTAATAATATAAAACGAAGAGAAGAAACAAAAAATGAGAATAGTAAAGAAAAGAAGGAGTATAAGGGATCCATATCTTATATAGGTTATAACACAAGAAAGATACAAAAATGTTTTAGAAAATATAATATAGAGGTAGCGGTTAAAAAATCGAAAACCGTGTTTGATATAATAAAAACTACGAATTTTGAAGAAGAAGACATATTGAAGAAAAGTAGAGTATATATGCTCAGTTGTGGGGAATGTGAAAAAGTGTATCTGGGCGAAATGGGTCGTCAATTTTGCCAGAGATTTAAAGAACATAGGAGGGGTGAAGGAGAGTTAACGACGAATTCATTATACGCTAGGCATTTTATAGAAGAAGGACATAAATTCATAGACCCAGTCGTAAATTATAAGATAATAAAAGTGATGAGTAAAGAAAGAGAAAGGAAATTAAAGGAAGAAGTGGAAATATTAAAAATAAGAAATAAAGATGAAAAATGACTAATGAATATAAAAACCACATTTGAAAATGAAGAAATATTTAGCAGCTTATTAGACAACAAAAAAAGAGTAAGTTAACATAAATTGTAACGGCTACAAAACTGGTAATGTAAGACAACCCACTATGGGTGGAGCTAAGTAAGACGTTACTTCGTCAGAGGGCGGGGCTAGATAGATCCGGTAAAACGGTATGTAAGAAGTGAACGGTTTCATATTTCTCTGTTGGTAAATGACCTGAAGATGGCTTGACTGCCGAAAGCACTCGTCAATACCAAAGACAACATAGTGGTTTGTATAAAATTACTAGTAGAAATATTTGAGACCACTAACACTCCAATATAACAATAAATTAACCGAATTTAGTTTACATCTAAATCAGCTGCTGAAGAATTTTTAGTTAAAAGTTTCAATTACTATTAATTATATTTAAAACATTCAATAATATTAGTTTTTCAAACATATTATACTGCTATATATAGTATATTATGTTTATACTATCATCCGTTTGATGTCTATCAAATTGGATGTGATAAATAAACAACTTGAAACAGAGAGAACTTCCAGATTCCTGCATCGTCTTGTATAAACAAGTACCTTTCAGGATGTTTTGGCAAAAAATTGAATAACAGATCTTGTGACTTGCTATTATTACATATTACCAGTGTTCTTCATAAAGGCCTTACAACAAGGACAATTGGAGAGTTATTTTACAGGTGATTAGTGTGCTTTCACTTTGGTGAGTTTTATTACAGGGGACAGTAAGTAATTATTTGTTATAAGTATGGTTAGTAAATTTACTGACTTAGTTATTGTGAAGGATATGTAAAAAAATTTTCATTTAGAAGCATAATTTTTATTATACTTGTGTTAATAAAACTTGTAACTCTTTTTAAATAAAAGTTTAATATTACACTAATCTATGCAATGGAATATGTTTAATGTTTTAAATGTTGATATATGATACTTTTATAAACCATACTAAATTGTTATCCCTACTTGTGTTGTATTGGCCAGTTGCAAGCCATCATGTTTGTTCACAGCCACTATCAGCTTATTTGAGATATTGTAAAACTATCATCAACAGCCTGAAAGACATCAGAGAGAAGAATGCAATTAGAAAACTAAGCAAAGGCAGAAAGCCCTTATTAGGAAATGGTAGAATGTTGGGGCAAAAACATAAGTGTGAATACGAGAAAGCAGACGAATGACAGGAAAATGAATGCAAGAAATAGAACATTAAAGTACAGACTCATGAATAAAGCCAGATAAAGGAGCACACAACACTGGAAAGATATTGAGTCCAGTTGTTATGGTTTATGTTTTTGAATAATAAATAATTGTTTGTATAAAAACAAGTTATGGTTTATGTTTTTGAATAATAAATAATTGTTTGTATAAAAACAATAGTTTTCATTGAATGGGTTTAATGAGGACATCATTGTCTGATGTGTTGCGATTTAAATTTGGGTATTATTATTTATTCAAAATAAAAACATTAGTAATTTATTTTTATTATTATTAGTAATTTCTTTTATATTATTCCATTTTAAAATGTTTTTACACAAGCAGTTAATGATTTTTATTACAATTCTAGACTTGACAACAGTATTTGAACAGTGACGTGTGGAGCTAATGAAAGAATTACCCCTCCTCCATTTAAAAGTATAGCACATGGTGACTAGGGAGCATGCGATAACAATTTTTTTTTTAATTTCGTGTCACTATTGTCATACTGTCACTTCACAATGACACTTCTGATGTTCTCATCAGCCATGTTGCTGCCAATGTACACATATGAAACACTACAAGACCGTTGTGCACATGTGTAAAATGAATGAAAATTTTGTTAGCCTTGTAATGAGGTGTTTGTCCTTAGCATGTCATAAGCTCACTGCTCAAAATCAGTCATCCAGTCTGCATATAGGGATTGTTAATATCTAACATGATTGTAAGACTTCCACTTTTGTTAGGTAAGGCTGTGCCTTTTTTTTTACATGTCTTTTATGTTCTTATTTATAGTTAATGGAAAAAGTTGTGTTTGGTATCATTTATTTTAATTGTACCCTGTATGTTTGAGAAAAAATGAGTTGTGACTAATTGGTATAATTTATTCTTATTATATGACAATTTAGAATATGGCATTAATTTATGATTCAGCAGTAGTGCATATGTTTGAACGGTTTCACCTGTTATCTGATTATATGCTGCTAGGTCTGAAAAGTATTTCTGTCACTTCTATCATCTACAGTTTTGCAATTATACATTACTTCATTTGATTAGACTTTATAAATGGCTTCATTTATTTCTAAATTATATTTGCAATTTATCTCCAAACAATAGTTATCTCCATTATTTTGATCATAAACTACAAGTACAGTAGAGCATCGATAATCCAGACTTCAAAATCTGGTTTGTAAAAAATCCAGATCTCATCCACAGAAAAATTCGATTCATTGGCAGTGATATCAAAATCGAGATTTCAATAGATCAGGAATGTTTTGCACAAGGTTCTTCAAATTTCTGAATGTCTTTGAGCCTAGCCTCTATGCAGTGTTATAGTAGACGAATGGAATGTGAGACTGGTGGGGATGACAACAGCAACCCCACTCCTGACTCAATCGGTGCAACGCATCACGCCTAACAATAGTACTGTTAAGTTTGTTTGAGTGAATGGAACTGTCGTGCGTTATGCTTGTTCATAGTTTATTTGTGCTTGTGATTTCTTCTTCGAGTTACCAAATCGAAATGGCATCTATAGGGTTTTGTAAGAAAAAACATTTTTTTAAGAACTGAATCAAAATTACACATTTTAAATAAACTTTCCGAAGATAAAAGTGGTGCATCTCTTACAAAAATGTGTGGTGTGAGTCATCTACTATAAGTGATATAAAAATGAAAGCCAGCATACTGGAGTACGCTTCTAAGCTGAATTCTGAAGATGGATTGAAAAGAAGGAAAACATTATGAATGGCCAATAATACCGCATTAGAAGATGCAATGTTTGTTTGGTTTATACAAAGAAGGAACTTAAAAGTGAGCCTATATCAGGTCCACTGATCTGCGAGAAACCCTTGAAATTTAATAATAAATTAGGTGGACCATTGTAATTTAAGGCTAGCTCCAGGTGGCTTAAGAATTTCAAGTCAAGGCATGGCATAAGGGAGCTAGAAATTCAATGAGAGATTTTGTCTGGAAACATTAACTCTGTACAGAAATTAAAAAATATGTTTATGAGTATGGTTAATGAATAGGAAGGGGAACTCAAAGGATGATGTCTACAAAGCTGATGAAACTGGTGTCAACTGGCATTCAATAACCATTATGGTGTGCAGCAATTCGAGTGGCTCACATTCCTTAACAATTAATGGTCACTGGAAAAAGCAAACAACCTCATTGCTTCAAAAATGTATGGTGCCTGCCTGTCTCTGACAGGTTGCAAAGAAATTCCTGGATGACTGCTGAAACTTTCATAGACTAGTATATCAACGAAGTCATACCAAGTGTTAAGAAACATTGACAAAGGGAAGGGAAAACAGGAAAAGTGCTCCTTATAATCGATAAGGCGCCCCACCACATCCTTCTCTTGACAAAATAAATAATATCGAAGACAGTGCTACTCCAACTCATGGATCAGGGTATCATAGAAAAAATTAAGAAAATGTATAGAAAACATGTATTGCGTTGTCTGCTGCTAGCTAAACAAGATGAAGAAAGTATTGTTGCTTTTGCTAAAAAGTTGAATCTGAAGGACTGCAGTTACATGTTAGCAGATATTTGGGAAACTCTTACAAAACAATTTGCAAAATGGATGGGAAAAGCTGAAAACGAAAGGGTGGAAGAAAATGTTTAGATGAGGTTACATCATTATTAATGTTAATGCCATGTTTCGAAGACTGTGACGGAAATGATACAAGCAGGTGGTTAGAAAGTCATAAAATGACCAAGGATATTAAATTTTAAACAATGAAAAAATAACTAACACTGTAGCTGAGGTGTCCCCCCCCCCCCCCCCCCCCGACAATAGACGATAATGAAAACGACAAAAGTGAAGACATCGCTGATGAGTATCCGCCAGACCTTCACAGACCGATGCATTCAACACATTGGAAACTGCAATGTCTTGGTTGTTGGAAAAGCAGCCCGAATGCTCTATTACCAAACTTTTGTTACTAAAGAGACTCCCATACCTGGCCTCCAATAAACGTACCTCAAGCCTTGTTAAAAAGAAAATGAGTGCCTTTTTTTGTAGTTCTGATATGCATAACTAAATTTCTTCAGAATTTGTGATTTAAAAGAAAATTATACAATATCTGTGTGTTTAGAATAAATTTAGTGAAAATGATGTTTTCTAACCTAATCCTGAGTTTTCATAAGTATCTCTTCTGTCCTTATACTTTAAGTAGTGATTTTTTGTATATGTTTGAAAATCCGGACAAATCGATAATATGGACTGGGTCGAACACCAATTAGTCCAAATTATCGACGCTCTACTGTAGTTATTTTGGAAGGCTGCTCTGACTGGTTTGTAAGCTTACTCACTATTATGTGGATTGCATTTGGGTTTTTGTGACATCTGTTTTCATACCATATGTCATAATTTGTTCCATATGCATGTAGGCGAGTGTGCGCGCGCACGCACACACACACACGGAATTCATTCTGTGATGAAATGTCATAAAAATTTGATATCCAGACAGTTCAGGTCTATAGTAATTGTAACCCATATGCTCCTCTATTGTGGAATTATATACATCATATCAAATGCAAGAGCAAAATGGAGATTTAGTCAGCTGTGCATTATGAATGCAAAATATATATAATTTCTAAATTAAGGTACAGAAGCCCCAAGAATTATTTTGTTTTATGCAATCTCTACCTCCTCTAATACATAAAACTACATACACTGCAGTATGGAAACCTGTTTACTGAGTAAATACTTGTTTCCTATTATTTCTTCCCTGTGTCAACAGTAGTAAATGACATAATATTTTAAATACTAACCAAGTAACAACTATAATCTTGTAGAGGTAGTCCATCATACTTCCCGTCTCGAACAACAATGGCAGATCCAGTATAATGAACTGATGACCTGTAATGCCAATGCAACACAATTTAATCTGTAATATAATATCACTAGTATGGAAACTTGTAGTTGCCTACTTACTGATGTTATCTACTCAACAGTAAGCAGTATTCATTTGTTTATTCAAGTTCATACATCTGCAGAAGCTTTTTTTAAATATTATACAATTTTAATTTAAAAAATTTAATAAGTGCAAACAAAACATCAGAATTTGTGATGTTAATGAATCAGGATTCATGATTAAAAAACCTCAAGGTTTATAGAGTGAAATGTGTTTCTTAGAGTACAAATCCAGCACCTTGTTTTCTTCTGTTTTTTTTTTGTTTAATTTCAAAATTATCACTGCATACGTTATACCATTTATGGTAATAGGGGTTTGGTCTGTAATCATTATATATTCAGTATGTTCATACATATTCATCCACTTATGACCTGTAACACCTATTACTCGTTTTATCCATATTTATTATTTATGAGCCTGTACTGTGTATACAAGGTTATCTTAAGTGCAGTCCAACACATGAAAAGAATTTTAAGGCTAACACAGAAAACAAGAGAAGAATATATTTTATAGTATATACATTAGACTATAAAATAACACAGTATCTACAATGCATCTTTAATGTGAAAATTGAAAATATAAATCTATATTTAAATTAGATCTTTAGATATAAATTAGATCTTTGGTATTTCAATATAATTTTCTCACCAAATTAATGGAAGTGTTATTTGTAATCATTTTTACATATTCATAAATTATTCATCTTAGTCAATTATATTAATCATTTTATATCATGTTATTATATAAATAATGCAACAAACATGAATCTATAATGATTTAATCTTATACTATTAAGCGAGCAATCTTTGTATGTATGTCCTTTTTTTCTCGGGTACGGCTCTAACGATTTTCTTGAAATTTGGTACTTAAGCGTATTTGGACACTACAAATCGATTGGGCTAGGTCTCATTTTCCGCAAAAATCGCCTAAGGCCTAAACCGTAGGGTCTTTTAAGTATACATTTTAATTCATGTAGGTTTAAATATTCACACAACAATTGCTATTGTTATAACTCTGTCACCCAGCAACAAATATTTTAAAAAAATATTTCTTATTTGAAATTAAAACGTTAATTTTAATTCTGTTCATAAAGAATAGATCTTATCGATGTTTATAAACAATATAAAATAGCTGTTGCAATGAATGTAAATAAACAAACTAAGAGTTGAGACATACAATCCCAGTATCGATGTTTATAAATAAATATAAATAGCTGTTGTTATGAATGTAAATAAACAAACTAAGAGTTGAGACATACAATCTAATATATGTATGTCCTTTTTTTCTCAGAAATGGCTCTAACGATACCGTAGGGTCTTTATAGGTCTTTAACCTGCGGCCTAAACGGCGCAGTATCGATGTTTATAAATAATATAAACAGATGTTGCTATGACTGTAAATAAACAAACTAAGAGTTGAGACATACAATTGTGGATTTTTGTACAATCTATCTGATATACATAATCTAAACTATTAAGTGTTCTCTATACGCTGTTGTGTTTTTTGCATTCTCTGAGGTATATACATAATCTAAACTATTAAGTGTTCTCTATACGCTGTTGTGTTTTTTGCATTCTCTGAGGTAAGTGTTAAATATCGGGGTGACCGAGCTTTGCTCAGTTTTCACATTTATTTATAAATATACAGATTTAAAAAAAACATTATTTATTATTAATTATTTATTTATTTTTATTAATTTTTTATTTTTTTATTTTTATTTTCATATACTGTTGCTTTTGCTTCTTTGTGACTGTCTTGAGTGCCTACCAAGGGACGTCCTCCAAAAAAACGAACTATTAACTTTAACCAGCGACCACAGGAACAGCCAGAAGATGAACGTCAGGAGCAAATGGAACATGTGAGCAGTTCGGCTGATAACCCTGTTCCTGGTACCTCAAGGGACTTTGGACCTTGAAGAAAATTTTCCCACTTCTGTAAGACCGGGCCGGAAAGCAAAGACGACATGTATCAATAGATTAGTTGGGATCATTAATGATCTCATCGATTCTCAATCTCAGGAGACTAACGATCTTAAAAGAAGAAAACGAAATGAACCTGCTGAGGATCGTCAACGACGCTTAGATCAGATGCGCAAACGTGCACTTCAAAGACGAGCAGGAGAACCAGAAAAACAAAGAACTCAGCGGCTCCAAGACATGCGCGAACTAGCAGCTCAAAGACGAGCAAATGAAACTGATGATCGCTGGCAGCAGCGATTTGAAGAATGCCGTAGAAATTCTAGACGTCAATGGGCTAAGTAACTACAAAGCAGCCACGAATGCGGATACTTCTTATTACAGTTTACAACCTTTTAATGTTGCTTGCATTCACTGTGGAGCATTACATTTCACTGAAGAACGAATAACGAATCGAATTCAAAGAGACTCCTTTGGGAGCTGTTGCTTGCATGGTAGGATTGATGTACCACATCCAGAATTTCCAAATGAGCTGGTGCGACTTCCTTCGACGTCATCCATTTTCTGGTGAATTTCATAAACGGATTCGAAATATGAACGCATGTTTCGCAATGGCTTCCTTCACCGTAGATGACGACCGAACAATTAACAACCAAGGTGTATATAGCTATATTGCAGCGGTCAAGTTTATCATAAACTTAATGTGGCAGCTCATCCCACTCAAAATCCTGACGGTGAATTTGAAAGACCTCAATATGGACAAATATACTTCTTGGATAACGACGATGCTGTTAGTGAACGCATAAACAATCGTATCAACTATGGCATCAGCGAAGTTCTGATTAGTTTGTTGGAACATATTGTAAGATCTCAAAATCCTTTCATACGTGGATTTATGATGTTGCGAGAAGTAGAGGAAGAGGCTAATGGACGTGCTGCTGCAGAAGGAAATGAGCCACCTTACAATAAGCTTCTTTTTGCTGTACCTGATGTCGTTGACCACAGAAGATTTAACATCCCCTTTCAGAATGAAGTATGTGCCGTTGTTACGCTGAACGCCGACCAAAGCTTTCCGGATAATGAGTTAGTGATTCGTCAGAGAGGAAAATCTGTGGTAACCATGAAAAACATTGACAATCGTGTTGAGCCATTTACATATCCATTATTTTACCCAAAGGGTACTTTAGGGTTCTCTATAAATCTACCTTTAAGAAGTCCGATGCCAGTCGTCAACATTTGACTAGACTTGAACTCGCTCAATACCGAGTAGCATTTAGACCTCAACTCACCAAACAGTTTTCTTCTGAAATGAATTCAAGCATTCCCGATCTCCGCCTTTTGAAGTTCAACGCCTTACACTTTGGAGGCCGGCTTTTCCAACAGTATCTGGTTGATACTTTTATCAGGGTGGAACATGACCGTATCCAATAGATCAAAGCAAATCAGAAAAAAACTTCTTGCTGATAACTACAGTGGAGTCATAAAATTTTTGAATGAACTGGCTGAGAAAAAAATGCTGTTGCTGGTGAAAAGGTTGTCCTGCCTTCTTCATTCCCTGGATCTACAAGATATTACACTGAACACTTTGAAGATGCCATGGCCTTGGTTCGTCGTCTTGGATCACCAGATTTCTTTATCACGATGACTTGCAATCCTGAGTGGCCAGAAATGAAAGAAGCAGCTCGTATAACGTTTGAGGATGGATCAATTTTGCAACAACTAGCCCAAGACCGACCTGACCTGGTGGCTAGAATCGCGAAGCTCAAATTTGACGAATTGATTGATGACTTGAATAAAAAACAAATTTTTGGAAACGTTTCTGCCTACGTTTATACTATAGAATTCCAAAAACGTGGGCTGCCTCATATCCATCTCTTGCTGATCATGTCTTCTGGTGATAAAATTCATAATACTGAAGAACTCGACGATCTAATTTCAGCTGAAATTCCTGATAGCGATGATCCGGAGCTGTGGGAATTGGTAATAAAGTGGATGATACATAATTCGTGTGGAGATCTGAATCCTCGCGCATTCTGTATGGTCAACAAGAATGGACGTATGAAATGTCGATTTGGCTTTCCAAAACCACATCTGGAAGTAACATCCTTGACTGATGATGAGAAGCCTAATTATCATCGTCATTATGATCCGAAATTAGATCCACGCAATCCACATTTTTTTCATGAACATGCCATTTATCGCAAGGATGCTCAAGGTCATCGGATAACAAGAGATAACCGCCATGTAGCTACATATAATGCATATCTTCTCAAAAGGTTTAATTGTCATCAACGTAGAATATGTAGGAAGTATCCGCGCAGTTAAATATCTTTATAAATACATCTATAAAGGACATGACTGCGCATTTATTAAGGTTGTTGAACATCAAAGAAGACTCAATTACAATGAAGCAGATGCCTACATTCAAGGACGTTGCATTACTCCACCTGAAGCATGCTGGCGTCTATTTGGTAACGAAATTCAGAAAAAAAGTCATGCTGTTCAGCGTTTGGACATTCGTCTTCCTGATAAATTACGAAATGTAAATATTGACCAATTTCAAGAAGATCTAGCTGATATTGGGCAGAAAGGGTCAACTTTAGAAGCATATTTTCGCCACAATCAAGCTCTCAGGCAACAGCAACAAAGAAATCAAGAAGAAATTATATACCACTACTACTGGCAGATGCCTGAATATTTTAGATGGCTTGGAAGGACAAGCGAGTGGGTGCCTAGAATGAGAAGCATTCGTGTTATTGGTAGAATATACAATGTCAATTTTATTTCGCAACCAGAACTTTACCACCTACGCTTGCTATTATATCACGTCAAAGATGCTGCGAGCTTTGATAATCTACTAATGGTAAATGGTGTTAGCCATGCAACTTATAAGCAAGCTTGCCTTGCTCAAGGACTTGCTTATGACGATAAACAGTGGATTGAAGGTCTACAAGAATCTACTATATCCAAAATGCCTAGGGCCATGAGAACACTTTTTATACAGATTCTTATTTTTGGATCTCCGGAAAATCCCAAAGCTTTATGTGATACATTCAAGGAAAATTTAGCTGAAGATTTTATACGGGATGCAAGGCGAAATGGTAGTTCTATTGCTGAAGCAATAAAATGAGCTTACAGAATTATTGCCTATAAACTTAACACTGAAGCAACAGAAGGCAGGAACTTTCGCTTTTGGGTTCAACGATACAATATGGATGATACTGAAGATTATGAAAATGAACAAAACCAAGAGATATTAAACATTGATGAAAATGCTGCCCTTGGACAACAGATGTTTCAACTTCGTAAAGGTAGACAGTTAGAAATTGTCAATAAAATTCTAAATTCATGTAACAATGAGCAGTCTGGACAAAGATGTTATTTTATCGATGGACCTGGTGGGACGGGCAAAACTTTTGTATACAAAACACTATTATATTCTTTCTGGGTGAAACTACAATGTCAAATGTATGGCGTTTACAGGAGTAGCTTCGATTCTTCTTCCAAACGGACGAACTTCTCATAAAACGTTTGGACTTCAGGTAATAATTTTTAATATGATTTATTTTAATTTTCTTTGTATTTTGTAGCAAAATAATAATATTTTATACTTGCATTACATTGCAGGTTCCATTAACTCCTGAGTCAAAATCAAATATCAAGCCAGGGTCTGCTAAAGCCAAAGAACTTGCCAGAATCGACGTTTTCCTAATGGATGAAGCCCCTATGCTACCTAAGTATGGATTAAACAACATGGACCAGCTACTACGCTCTATTGGCAACCCTAATTTGACCTTTGGTGGCAAGATCATGGTACTCTGAGGAGATTTTCGGCAATGTTTGCCCGTTCAACCACGTGCTAACCGAAGTGGATTAGTGGACCTTTCCATTAAGAAAAGTAATCTTTGGCATCATTTTCATTTCTTTTCATTAACAGAAAATATGCGTGTTGATCCGGAACAAAGAGATTTTCCTGAATATTTATTAAAAATTGGCAATGGAGAGTTACCAGTAAATACTATGGACGAGGTTGAACTACCAGAGGATATTCTGTCTAACGGGAATCTTATTGAAGAAGTATTTGGTGACTGTTTGGCAAACAACAGATACGAAGATATGAAAGACAGAGCTATATTAGCGCCTTTGAATAAAGACGTAAATAAAATTAACGACGAAATTATTAAAAAGCTTCCTGGAGAATATTATAAAGTATATAAAAGCTACGATTCTGTTAAAGATCAACCAGAAGGAGCTCTTCAATTCACTTCTGAATTTCTAAATTCGGTTGAGATGGCTGACTTACCACCACACGAATTAAAGCTTAAAAAAAATACAATAATAATGCTTTTACGAAACTTGGACGTCTCTGAAGGGCTGTGCAATGGAACGAGATTCGTCGTGACTGAATTATGTAATAACATTATTAAAGCCAAGATTATCACGGGTGAATATTCAGGCCGAGAAGTTCATATTCCAAGGATTACAATAGATTCCAGCAAAAGTCAGCTTGGGTGCACTATGCAAAGGCATCAATTTCCCGTCAGAGCAGCTTTTGCTAGTACTATTCACAAGGCTCAAGGTCAAACATTTGAAGTGGTGGAAATTCACTTATCAATTCCTATGTTTATGCACGGCATGTTGTATGTAGCATTTTCCAGAGTCAAAAGGCGAAGTGGCTTAAAAGTTCTTTCACCACCAGAAAATCCTCGCCATACAAGAATCATTGTATGGAAAGAAGTATTAAATAATTGTGATTCCAATAACAGAAACCGTCGATAAACGCAAACGGCGTAGTATCGATATGTTTATATATGAAAATAAATATCAAAAAATAAAGAAATAATTATTAATAAATGTTTTTTTAAAAATCTGTATATTTAAAAATAAATGTTTTTTATATAAAATGTAACTCACGTTTTCTTTGTATAATATATATAATATAATATATATATTTTAATAATTACAATTACAAAGATTAAATGTTTTTTATTATTTAAGTACTTTTCGATACCAATAATTGGGTATCATCATCAGAAGTGTGAAAACCAAGCGAAGCTCGGTCACCCTGATATTATACTTTATGCAATAATAAATCACACTATCAAATAACAGCACCACTGGAAATTATCTAAATTGGTCAATTGTACAATTTTAGTATTTGGATACTCAGTGGCAAGAAAGTAGTATTTGTTTGAGAATATCTGAATAGTGAACAAAAGAATTAACACCTTTATCCTAATTGATGTATTTAAAATTATGTTATTACTGAAATTACTATGTAATAATTTACATATGACATAAAATATGAAAATGTGATTTTGTGTGTGTCCAATGTATGTGAAGAAAACAATTAGAAACCATAAAGTTCACACTTTTCGTACAGTATTAATTAAAAATGAGGTTGTTGTTCTTCTGTCATCTGAATGATACAGATTAAACTTCACCAATTAACATTTTACAAAAGTACAAACACTATGTATTAATGATAATTTCTTCATAAGCAAACTAGCTCTGATACTTATTGTACTGAATGAATACCAGTTTTTGAGTTTCTGGTTTACCATTTTTAGTTCTGGTTCCATAGAAACATGATAAAAAGCAGTATTATAACACAGATGCCTCATTTTAATCAAATCAAATACTCGTTGTTTTCAACAGACAAAAGGACATTTAATATGTAGCACACATCTGATGGCACAATAAGCAGAGCTTTAATAGGGTTTTACTAAAAAAATTTCTAAAAGAAATTGAAAAGTGTATGAGGGTCACTTGGGAAATAAAACCTGACATAAGTTTTATACATGTGGAAATATCAAGTTTATGCATGTACAACCTGTTACTTCCATTCATTGGTAGTCTAGCAAGCACCAGTGTAAGATAGTGGGTTTATGAATACCATGACAGCATGCTTATTTAAGATAAGCAATGTCATAGAAAATCCTGCCAGGTGTCTGTCCACTGTATTCAGTTTTTTTTTCATATAAAAAACAAGTACAAGGAATTCACTGGCAAAGTTCTAAGATGAATGAAAATATTATGAATTACAGAAAAATATGGAAACTGAAAAAAAAGAAATCTGTAAATTTATTAGGTATTTGTTGGACGATATACTTTATGTATTTTTTATGATTAATGGTAAGTATTTTTCATGAAAATCAATAGACATTGTATAAGTCTATATTGTAATCCTCTGTAAAAGAACCATCTGAATTGTTTATTATTATTATTATTATTTTGTTAGAAGGCTCAAAGTGGATTTCTCTGGATTAAGCACATACATTCACAATGCAAACAAATTGTAAACAGAGACTTGAACATTTAACCACCTTCTCCAACACAGACACTCACTTCACTTGGAAAACATTTATTTTAAAAATAGATATGAAACTATACTGGATATGATTTTTGCACGAATTTATAATTTACTACAGAACGTAGAAATAAAAACAAGGAATGAAGTCCGATAAGTACACTGGAATGGATTTGAACCCTCACGAACAAGGATGTAGTGTTCCTATTTTTTCATACTGACATGTTAATATTACTTTGAAGTTTTTATAGAAGGAATGAATAAGTAATGCGACTGACGACTTATATGTTCCTTCATTCAGTACTCAGTTTCCTGGTAACTTACAGACTACACCTGCTAAACAAGTCATTCAAATGGACAAACTCTCTCCTAATAATGTTTGTTTTTATAATCTTTTAATCAAAATTCCTTATAACAATAATATGTCAATCAATTACAAATTCCAGTTTGCATTAAAAAAAGGAAACTGTACATTAATTCAATTTTATTTTATTTCCTATATTATTAAAACACAAATAAGATCATTAATTATTCTACTGAACACAAACTTACACCACTATTCCTTATTGTCAGTACCTCTTTGCCTCCCTCCAGTTTCTCCCTACCTCTGCAGAATCTTTCCCACTGTTTTTCCACAATTCTTTGGTCTTCCTCTTTATTCTTATCTTGGCTTCCCAGATTATTATTGTGTGTCCATTATCATTCATGTAGATTACCTCAGCAACTTAGCTGCTTCTGTTCGATGTACTCCAATATTGGCTGCAATCCCAAATCATATCGTAAAGTGTTAATTTCTAACTCTGTCCTTTTTAATTACCCCTCCCATGTTTCTCAAATATGTCTGCAGCTTTCTACTTTTCTCATTATTGGTAATTTGTTTATTTCTGGAACAGACGATTGTTTCACATCCATACATCAGTACTCGTCTATATATAGTTCTATGTATATACATTTAATTATGTACTATAGGAATTTTTTCTTTGGAAACTGTTACCCAATGCAAAGTAGGTCTTGACCGATTTTTAAATACTTTTGCTGACTTCTATTTCTTGCTTTCCTTGTCTTCTACTGATGACTATTTGTACAGGGGTTTTCAATAAGAGCTCCCAGATTTTTAAAATATAAAACAAGCGTTTTAGACAAACTCTGAACACATTTCTTTAATAATGTGAGCAAACACAATTACGAGCATCTGTCAAATATATACCAAAAATTCTTTCCAACAATAGAAAGTGTGAACCTGTAGTGTTGAGACTATGCAGGCATGAGCAGTGGATGTGTCCCAGACTCATTACTACAGTTCGTGTTCCATGCTGTTGTTCTGTTACTTGTTAAAATATAAGTGAGCAATCAGTGCCTAGTGCCATTGCACAGTGTATTATAATTAAACGTTTAACAAATGAAAACATTAAACCAAGTGAAATTTTGCAAAGATTACACTTTCAGTTTGTTGATGTGATGTTATCAAAAACACAAGTGTTTGGATGGCATAAGTCTTTTTCTAGTGGTCGAATTTTGTGCAAAATTTGACACATCTGCATCAGCCAAAAACCAGCATAATGCTTGAAAAAATTAATGAAATTGACATCACCAAAGGTGACCGACATACCTTACAGTACACCCATCACGCATCTTTTGTACTAACACCAGATCAATTAGTGCAAAATTAGAATAAGTCATCACAGTGTACAATCCATTATTAAATATCAGTATGGAGAACCATACATGACTTCCATGTTCTAAGATTTATATTTAAAATCCTTTACAAAATGAAATGTTTCCATAGAAACTACATCTATCCACTTATTGCTTCAGCCTTAACCACAGTACTGTGTTCACTAACGTATACCACCACACGTTATCGCACTCGATTTTCACTGATGATGGCAGTCGACGGCACTGCTGAAACGTCTGGTTTTGCAGAAAACATTGAACTACGGCCAAACAGCCCGGGAAGGAATTTTAACAACAAACTACTACTTTGTTGCCTATAATGTAGTACACATAAAAATTATCCCCTCCCCCTTCAACTATAATTTTCATTTATAGAAAATTACCCCCACCCCGTTCAATTAGCCTCTTCATTTATAGATATTTCATCTACGTTTCTACAGTGGATTATTAAGATTTTCTTATCAGGATACTTTATTTATCAAAATTAAGTACTTTACTCTTGTTACAACAAAAAATTTTCAGGTAAACTGCCCTTTCCCCGTAACCGATCTTCACCAAAATCAATAGACCTTGAGTCTTCTACAACTCAGGCACATATGTAAAAAGTTATTTGATTCTGTTTGAATTTACGGCAGTTATCGTTCGTCATGAAAAAATTTCTCTTGTTACAACATAAAATGTTGCAGGTAAACTACCCCTTTCCCTTAACCGATCTTCACCAAAATCAACAGGCCTTGAGTTCTCTACAATCTAGGGACGTATGCAAAAAACTTATCTGATTATGTTTGAATTTACGGCAGTTATTGTTCGTCATAGAAAAAATTAACCTTGTTATCACATAAAATGTTGCAGGTAAACTACCCCTTTCTCTTAACAGATCTTCACCAAAATCAACAGGCCTTCAGTTCTTTACAATTCAGGAATGTATGCAAAAACTTGTTTGATTCCCTTTCAATTTACGGCAGTTATCGTTCGTTATAGAAAAAATTACCCTTGTTAAAACATAAAACGTTGCAGGTAAACTACCCCTTTCCCTTAACCGATCTTCACCAAAATCAACAGACCTTGAGTACTTAAAACTTCAGGAATGTATGCAAAAAATTATTTGATTCTCTTTGAATATGCGCCAGTTATCATTCGTCATAAAAGTGAAATTACCCTTTTAAAACATAAAACGTTGCAGGTAAACTACCCTTTTCTCTTACCCTTCTTCACCAAAATCAATAGGTCTTGAGTACTCTACAATTCAGGGCTGCATGCGAAACATTATTTGATTCTGTTTGAAGTTGTGGCTGTTATCGTTTGCCATAGAAAAAAATTACCCTTGTTAAAACATAAAACGTTGCAGGTAAACTACCCCTTTCCCTTAACCGATCTTCACGAAAAACAATATGTCTTGAGAACGCTACAATTCAGGGCTGTATGCAAAACACTTTGATTCTGTTTGAATTTGCGGCTGTTATCGTTTGCCATAGAAAAAAAATTACCCTTGATAAAAAAAACATTGCAGGTAAACTACCGCTTTCCCTTAACCGATCTTCACCAAAAACAATATGTCTTGAGTACTCTACAATTCAGAGCTGTATGCAAAAAATTATTTGATTCTGTTTGAATTTGCGGCTGTTATCGTTTGCCATAGAAAAAAAAATTAGACACTTTTCGAAAAATGACTCTTTTTCATGTTTTGAGGGTAGTACAATCAGAATCTGCAATTATCTCGAACACAATTTTTTTGCCATCACCATATTTCCATTTCCTTATAGAACATGGCAGTAAAATCATGTTATTTTAATACTGTATTTTACATAAATAATATCTTTTAAGAACATCTTTTAGCCCCACAAATGTTACAACTTGTAAGAGTAACAGATGAAGGACAGAGAGGTCATTTATGTTTTACCAGCTGGCAAAACAACCTTTTATTGTAAATAAAGCGAAAAGTTAAAGTTATAAAATGCAATAATCAAAATTTTAATAATTTTTTCACTTCAATATTCTACTTCATTTTATTATTACTCAAAATGAATATGCGCACGCTCACACACACATACATTTTATATCATAATAGAACTAATATTCTAGTATTATTTCTGTACTGTTTGTTTTATACTTACTTATTTTTATTGTAAAGATAAGCAAGACGTTAATAAAAAACCTTCATGCTCGCTCAAGTATGTGCTAAAGCTAGCACGAATAATTCCGTTTAAACGATTAAAATGAACTACAAAACAACGACATAATTAATAGTAAACTGAGGTAATTATATACACTGAGATAGTACATATCACAGTAATTAACAACATAACTAAACGTGACACACATGTTAGCAAGACCTTAGCTTGCATAGCAGCTGATTCCAGTGGCGGCTGGTGTTATGGTTGCAGCGTTGCACAACCACCAATATAGAATAACTAAACCATAAAATAATATATGAAATCATTAAGCAGTTAAAAGTGTCATCAATTTCAATGGAAAACGTATTAGATTCTATGCGGCAATGTTCACGCACAATTCAAATGTGGTGCGCAGGCTGGTGGTTGTAGGCCGCTTGCAACTTGAACAGTATATGGCAGAGCTTACTACACAAACATATGGGAAGACGTGCGTTACTCTTTACAGTTGCCCTATGTTCCCAATGTAAGCTAGGTGGTTGCAAAGTTTCCGCAACGTTCAATTAACAGCGCTGTAGCGCATCTTTAATTCTGTTATGAAGTCAGCACAGCCTTCATATTGTGTCAGGTTTAGTGTTTACATTGGTTCAAAGTAAACGTGTACTCGTTGTTTTTGAGGTTACAAAATTATAGTTATAATTTTGTATAACTGTGATTGTGATAATTACGTGTTAATGAACTCTTATTAATTAACTGTGTGTTCAGTATTTTTTATTTGTTAAGTGTTGGTGTGTGCTTTTTGGAGTTAAATGATTCTGTGTGCTTTTAAACGTGTTTTTTTTTTTAGATTAAAATGAGTGTTAATAACCTTTTAGAAATTCGTCTTCTGCAAAGACCAGTGGAGGAAAAAATTGAAATTAAAAGACATTTATGTTATAAAGTTATTCTTTTAAAAATTGAAAGATTTGTGAAATTGTTAATAATGTGTAAATTGTAAATTTATTCACTCTCTGGATATTAGCGAAAACATCTCTTTATTATTGTATCTTAACTACGGATTTAAACATAATACCTTTAATGGTCATCTTTTTGTTTTTACTTTACTTTAAAAGAAAATTCTTATAGATTCTGCATCAAATACTCTTTAAATTGTTACTCTTATTATCTCAAAATCATACAGCTGTGTGATTACCACGGATCCGGGTTCTAACTTTATAATATTCTAACATACTTCAACATCATCCAAACTATTTGAAGAATAGTCTGATGTAATTTCATATTAACTTTTACCTTTAACCATCATCAGATTACTACTATCTCATTACAGAAACTACAAACATTAATATGCTAATATTTATGTGATTTAAATGAGTCTTTACAAGAAACTTTACTGTTCTTTTTGTTGAGGTTGTTAAAAACAATATATGCACCGAAGTTACAGTTTAGTGTCACCTGAGTATAACGTGAATCTGCGGCTGGTCGTCTTGATGATCCTCTTCAGTAGGTTTTCCTGGAAGTAGTTCGTTGTCGTTCTGGTTCCTCCATTTAGTTTGTTGTTTCAGAATTGTGATCTCGGTCATGACGCTGGGATTCTGCTACTTGGAGCTCGTACAGTTGTAGTCGTAACTTCACTCCTGACGTTGGTGTTCACTTTTCACATTTAATTTTTTTTTTTTACAGCACTAATGTTACCTTTTACATGGTATGGAACATATCCTACCATTTACTTTTCATAAAGAGATGTGTCGGCTAAGTTTTTTTTTTTTATTTATAATACTTTCTCAACATCTGAACTACATTACTAGTTTTAAGTTTCATTTCATTTTAGCTACATGTGGATTATGTAAATGAGAAACACTAACTTCTTGTTACATCGTTTTAGCAACATAAACGTAAGTTTAACTTCACGACACATTTTCAAGCTGCTTACATGTCAGAGATTCTCGGTCGACTGGCGTTAGTTTGGCGGCAGAGAGTAGGGAAGCGGGTGCAGTTTACATGTCGAGAGGAAAGTAGTTCGTACTTTTATTATTATTAATTGTCCATTAATTAACTACTATAAATTATCCTACCTTTTCTTAGTTAGGAGTTAGGTATTTCATTTATTATTATTACGTCTTTTATTTAAATAGAATGATTATTAGTTTTTGCTTAATAACAGTGTACTTTGCATGTTCGTACTAGCCTTTTTACAAGTTGATACAGGTATCTAGGTACAGAGGGAGGGTGGATTATACTCTCACTTGTTATAAGAACAAAAAAATTTATTTGTGCTATTTAAATTGCCTTTAAATCGTCACAGTTCTTATAGCTCAAATGAGTCGTTTAATAATAACTAGCCTATTATAATAAATTTGCTGTTCTTATTTTTTATTTCTTGTAAACACAAGGATCACTTTCAAATCAGTGTATTATTTTGTAGGCATAAAAAGCACGATTCTGTTTAAATTTTTCTTTTCTCTGCATATTTAGTATTTGATTCTTGCACAGTTAGTGATCCTTGTCAGCAATCATTCATGAGTACGTGGGAACATGGAATCTGGCATAGGTAGATATACTGATAGAATCATTCCATTATCATTAGCAGCTCTCTTTTGGGGGAAAACAGTAATTTTCTAATTTTTCCATACGGCAGCACTATGTATGATGCAGATATGTTGGTCTGCGCCCTGTTTAATGTGTCATTTTACCTCTCCCCCAGCTAACTCAACCTACTATTGCAACCACCAAAATTTGGAACCACCAGCCGCCACTGGCTGATTCTCCATTACCCTCCCGCCATTCACAATTTCAAAGTGGACTCATCCATGAAGAAACTGGTTTCTGCACATACGCATTTAGCTGTCAATTTTGCTATACTTTCTATAACCCCCTCTTCTCCCCACACACGTCTGTTTGGTTTTAACAATATTATTTATTTGGGAGTAGAAACTAACTTACCTTATTTCACCTCTTTACATCTGGCTACTCAATGAAACTGTATTGCAAAGTAGCCTTGTAAAATAGAGTTATATTTGAATGTTTGTGGCTGACAACATACAGTAACAGCACAAAATCTACAATATCAAACAGGACTACTTTCATTTAACACTGTTCGTGGACGTAAATTTCCCTCCAAATGTCTATACAGAGTGCCGTTTTCAAGAACACATTAGGAGAAAGTGTGCCCCTCCCCCCAAACTACGTGGCAGTACAGTATATCATTATAGTAATCACTAAATATACTTATTAAACATGGAGACACAGAACATGTTAACTTAATTATCATACAGTTTTAAATTACGTACCTTGAAAAAAACATTTCACTGTGGACCAAAAAAATTCTTTGTAGATTTCTGGATGTGTAATTTCATTTAGTTTCCTCCTTCTATCTACATTGTTAAAAATTATTTCTCCTAGTGCTTCTCTGTTTAATTCTCCAGATTTATAGAACACGTCTTCTCCAAACTCTTGCTTAATTTTCTTCCATGCAATTTTTCCAGGTTCTACAACTAAAAGATAATAGTGTTAATAGTATAATACCTCTATACCATCCAGTGTACATTATAAAATGAAGTATACCATTAGTATTATAAAAACAAACAGAGCAATTTTTACAAAATGTATTATATCCACAAGCAAAAGGAAAAAAGTCCAATTTAGTGATTATTACAATTTTATAGCAAAACAGCTTATAATATTAATTTCCTAGTTATTTCATAATGCAAGAGTGAAGTATGAGAGGCTGTTGGAAAGTTTGAGTTGGGAATTAGCAATGAAAGTGTAGAGAGATTCGTAACATTCTACAAAAGGTAGTCATGATTATTACTAATACTGTGATAACACTAATATAGTCATGATATACTGTAATACAGTTATAATAATTACTAAGAACAGTCACTTAAGGATGTTTATTTGGAGGATGCCAGGGGATGACGGAAGATATTCAATATATACTTGTCTGGAAGAAAGTGCAGAAGTCATATTAAACAATTAAAAAGATACCCATGGTGTACCCTTAATAGTGACAAATTAGTACGAATAATCTTTGACATGAAAATTAGGAGGATGGAGAGACATCTAAGATGAAATGAAAGGAAATAAGAAAAGTAGAAGTACCAACATTATTCATAGATGAAGTTGTTGGAAGCCTAAATAATGAAGATCAGGTGAAGAAGTTAATGCAAACTGGAATACTCTGAAACACGCCCATAATAAATTCCACCAAAGATTGTGTACAGTACACTCAAGTCATTGATAACAGAAGACAAGAGAACTTATAAAACAAAGAAAAAACAAACACTAGGCCTACTACATAAGATGAAAGAGCTAAGCACAGAGGTATCAACAATTAGATAAACAGAAAGGCAAGGAAAACAAAAGAAGAATTTATAGAGAGTAATTATGAAATATATCTAAAGGAGGTACGATAATATTTACCATTTAAAATATATCATCATCATGTATACCGTAGTTTTCTTAGTGTCATGGTACTTGTGGGTTTTCTTGTGTTTCATATGAAATACAAGACTCATGAGTCAAAACACAAGACATATGACACAAAATACTACAACTAGCATGAGACAAAATAAGCTTTCTACATCAGATAAAAATAACAGTGATGGGTCGGAAACTGTATCTCAAAGACCAGAAGGCATAGTTTTTGATATATCTCAGAGACATATAGTTATTCGGTCAAGCTCTTCTGTTTCTGTACCGATAACTGACAACTCCGCCAAATTTGTCTGTTAACTTTTTCTTTTTAACTCTGGCATGATGTAAAAAAAATCTTAATTATTATGTAACATCACAAATTTCTTTTTTGAAATGACAGTAAATGGAAAAGTAACTTTATTGAGGAACAAATGAAAGATTCTTCTGAGTAACATATGCAGTACACATTTTTTTGCTACTACTTTGCATATGCCCATGTTAAAATTACCCCAGCTCAGTGACTATAGACCTCAGATATAATCCTATTAACATATTTTTCAAAGCGATTCTTACCCCATGATAGGTTCAAGGCAATCCTTTACATGCTTCGCCTGAATAATTATGAACAGTAGGCCTATATAAAGCACGGTCAAGAAGGATATAATTCAATTTATAAGTCGCCCAAGAAAGTTTCCAACCTTACGTAAACTTCATTGTGTATAAAGGCTTATGCCTCTTTAGATGCCATTTAGGATTTTGTACTTATATGAAAAACAAACCAAATAAGTATGGTATAAAACTACATTATGTGATGCAGTTACACATTATGGTCTAAATTGTGATGTTTATAAAGGCATTATGAGCAACAAAAACAATACTGTCCAAAGTATACTTGAAACATTATGTAATTATTACATTGGCAAGGGTCACTGCATATAAAGGACAATTTTCATACAAGTGTTGGCAGTGTTAGTAGAAACAGGAGGGGGGTACCATGTGTCTTCAAAACGGCAACATTGAAAAAATGTAAAGTTTTATTCCGGTGTAATGCACACTTTCTTGCATGCACATGGAAACAAGCAAGAGACATACACTGTTTGTCACCAAAACATGGAGCAAATATCTGTCCAAATAAGAGGTAAAGGTAGACCAGTTAACACAGTCAAGTCAAATCTGATTATTGACTATAACTCAAATATAGTTGGCATGCATAGAGCTAATCAGTCATTATAACAGTTCCATTGTAAAACAATAAAATGGCAGAAGAAAATTTTCTTTCATTTCCTGACTGTGGCTGTCATAACAACATACTAAAACTAAAGGATTTTATCAGAACACATGCTTTGAAATAGGTGGTTGATAGACTGACTCATACGTACAGCCATTGTCAACAAGTGTTGACAGAACTCTTGCTCTGCACTTTGCCAAATAAGTTTGTACCACAGCCAATAGAACTAATGAAACAAGGAATTGTAAGGTCTGTTCTGATAGGAGTTGAATGAAAGTTGCACAAGAAAAAGCACGAATATGGCGTGAAAACAAAACTGTGGTATTGGGCTATGTTTACCTCAGTGCTTCAGTAATTACCATAGTTTTATAAATTATGTTTGAAATGATTTTACTTCTTTTATCTTCATGCATATGTTCTAATATCTTATCTTCTACATTGTTTTTACTTTATTACAAAAATGACAAATTATGTTCTTTCACTAAGTTATGATAATTTTTTTAATATAAAAAAACATTTACATTCAGTAAACATTGTAGTACAATTTATAAAAAACCGGGCACTTCAAATACAACATTAACAGAAATTCTATCATTTTTAAAATGTAATTGAAAAATAACATGTAATAAACGTAAATAAAAGTACACATCTTTTTCATATACGGTGGACAGTGCCTGAAATACTTATAAGTTATTAATTAAATAGTCTTCTTCTTCTTCTCCATGTCAAGGTATAGGCTGACAGCCTGTTCCCCCTTCACTGAAGCCATCTCTTCCTTGGTCTATCTATATCTCGTCTTCCTTGAGGCCTGTATCTTATTACTTGTTTAGGTAGTCTCATATCTTTCATTCTCTTGATACACTGCCTCCATTTTATTTGTCTTTCCCTTATTCTGCTGGTCACAGAATATACATTTAACTCAGTTCTTATATCTTCATTTCATATTTGATCTGTAAGGGTGCAACCTTTGGTTTTCCTAAAGAACTTCATTCCTCTTCTTTGTATTCTTCATTCATCATTTATTAATGAAATAGTAAATGCATTATTTACACCACTGAAACATACTGTTCTGACGGTTTAACTGATCGTCGTATGGTACAGTGGAAAACGAAATAATGAAGTCACTAATGACCAGCTTTAATTGTCACAAGTACACTTTATATCCGCAAGTTATTCAACAAGAATATACTCGTACAATAATTCAAATTAATTTGTCATCACGCAATAAAAATGTCAACTAATAGTTACCGCACAATTATAAAACACATAATACTTTGCCACACTACTTCGAACCTCACTGGAATAAGTTGCCACTCCAACTGAAATTAAGCGTCACTGAATGGTTATATTTATACCCCGCTGAGATTCCAGAATAATCCATAATACATGTCAACTATTAGAAAACACTAGAGCGTAATTGATTGCGGCCTTGATCACTGTGCCTTGGGCTGGTATGGTCTGGAATAGTCCCGTTGCGGATGTACTTACTTACTTACTTACTAGCCAACGCCCACCCTTGGCTGTTGAGCCATTAGGCGACGCGCTGACCAGTAACGTCGGGCTTCGGCGATCTCGGTGTCCTCATTGGATGGGGTGTGGTCTAAGGCCGGGCAGTCTCTCAGATGGTCGGCGTCCATCGTCGCGTGGCCGCACAGCTGGCACTCAGGGGTTGGCAGCGCGTGGAGGCGGTGCAGATGTGAAGCGAGATAGTCGTGTCTGGTTTTTAGTCGGAAGTTGGCGACACACACTGCACGAGGGAGGTTGGGGTTGATTGGACCCTCGGTGACGAGGCTTTCCCATTTTTTACTGGCGGCCGCCTCAGACAGTCTTCGCTTATTCTGTTGCGGATGTGTGACAAGTGTCATGTAATTGTCCTTCATCTCAAAGTAGCAGCAATATGTACATACACACGCATTACAGCCGGGCTCCACTGGAATAGCGGAGAAACATGTAGAATATTGTTTAATGGTGTAAAAATATTTTAAACACTATACGCTGCCTACCCCATATTGTAATATATTTTATTACATATCTGGTGTCTGTCTGAATAGGCCTACCCAATTATTTCGGATAACTAATGCTCTACTGTATAGCAACACTGACAGTTAAAGGCATATGTGCAGAAACCAGATTATGTATGGATGAGTTAACTTTGAAATTGTGAATGGCGGGACAGTAATGGAGAATCAGCTATTATGCAAAGTTATTCAAGTGAATGTTGACAACATGCGTGTCACATCTTAGTTACATTACTAATTACCGTGCTGCATTCTATCTCAAACTTGCTTTTGTCACTTGCTTGATATCTCAATTTATTATTAATTATATAGTTGTTGTACACAAAAATAATTATTCGTTTTAATCATTATTTAATTTTGTAGTTTAATTTCTATTGGTATTTTAAATTCTGTAATTACACATATTTTCATAATTATTTGTGTTATCACCCAATAACACAATTTGCTAAAATGAACACTTCTCCTTCAAGCTCGAATAGCAAAGACCGGAAAGTTATTCACAATCAAGCAAGGGAAATAATTTTTAATATTTTACAGTTTGTGACAAAAGAAGCAGCTGAATGAATAGAAATACCAATCAAACGTGTTTTGAATGAGTTACTCCGGCAACTAGAATATCAACTCGCACGTTATCCAGGGTTCCCACAAAATTTTCAAAATTAATTTCCCTGACTTTCCCTGTTGGTTTTAAGAAATTTCCCTGACATGTGGAAAGTTCAGAAAGGTTACATATTTTTAAAATAAAAATTTTTTATTAACTAGGCCTACAGTACATTTATATTAAATGTAAGACATAAAACACAATTAGAACATGGAGACATATACTTAATATTTAAATATCAAAAAGTAAACATTGTTTTGATTATACAAAAAAAAAAAATGTCTTGTTTAACATAGACAGAATAGCTTCACTTCACTTTCAATATGCAGAAAAGCAAATTAAGATGTAATTATTAATTTAAAAAACACTAGTTATTTTTTATTTAAGGGATCTTCTAAGCGCCTAATTTTCAAACTGATTTCTTCCTCTTCTATTTGCTGTTTCATTCAAGAAACTTTTCTCTGACCTTGTAATTTTTTAATTTCATTTTTTATCTTTAGAAATTCTGGGCCATTGGTTTCTTGATATTTTTACTCTCTTCTACTTTCTCTTGATACTGTTCATATTTTTTCCTGGCACATTGTACAGCAGTAAGTATTATTTAAGTGATTTTAACATTTTTGAAGCAACCATAATACTTAAGAGCATCACAATGTGCTTAGCAACAATACTATCTACTTTTTCATTTTCTGTTAATAGGCATTTGTTTACTGGAAACCCTGACTCAACAGAGGCATTACCATGTGAAACAATTAATTTAACAACTCTACTTAGGCTTTTGTATAAAAAATATGAATAGAAATCGTCCAATCTAATTTCAGTTTTCTCTTTGTCATTGATACTTAATACAGTCATTAACAGAATCAAAACTGTCTTTTATAACCCCCTCCCACCACTGGCCTCACTACAGAGCACAGAATACTGCTGTTTAGCATCTTTAGCAACCACTTCAGTAATCCTGTTTTTCTCATACAGAACTTCACGTAAAACATTGATTCTGTTCTTTCCAATACTTGACCGATTACTCATAATTACAGGATCAAATGACACCAGACCTCTAACAGCTTTGTATTTTAATGGACTTCTGTCCTTTATTTTTTCATTAGCCTTAATAAGAAATGTTAGGCACTCCTTTTTAAATTCCATAATATCTAGCTCATTCACTCTTTTAACCTCTTTTAACAATTTAGATGTTTCAAATCTTATATCAATTTTCTTGGTTTCTATTATATTCTCAAAGTCATTCAGGTCAATGGAAACAGGTTTCCTGCCAGTATCTGCTGACTGTAAGCAATGGAGTTGAAACAATGAGCCATTAAACTTCTCATGAAATCAAGTAAATTTGAAAACATATGGCCCAAGAGTGGCGATGAATTTTGAAATCTCAAGAATGGCTCGCACTCACAAGAAAGCAACTAATTAATCTGAAGGGAAACATATGAAGGAAGGAAGGATGCTGCATTACTGCCAACTTAGTGACATAATAAAGCAGTGACACCTGACAAAAGAGAGGGAAATTCAAATATGTTCAAACCTACTTTACATATAAAATGTAATACATTAACATAATGTATGTATATTACTTTGAAAAATAAAAATAAAGTTTGTTTCCCGGTTTATAACCCTGTGTACATTTCCACAATGTATAAAACTATAAATAATTACGGTATTTTTTATGGTTTATGAAATTCCCCTGACTTTTCACCAGTTTTATTCTTTTCCCTGGCTTTTAGCAAATTTACAAGGCCTTCCCTGACAGATAGTGAATTTCCCTGACTTTCCAGGTCTGTGGGAACCCTATTATCGCATATCACAAAGGAGACAGAAAAATTAGGACAGTTTAAGAGCCCAAAAAAAGGCCAAACCCCAGGTTAGTCCAAAGACAAGTATGGATGACATTGACACCCATGTTACACGTCCTACTGTTAATCAGTTCACATCACGCAAAAGAGGCATCCAATGGTAAGCTCATAGCTACCCATAATTAAAGACAACACTAACTTCAGGGGCCAAGTTAGTTTCCTCCAAGTTCTTCTATGAAAGATCGGATGCATGTGGGCCTGAGCATCAAAATACAAACTGTATCAGAATTAAGCTTTTTAAAAATGAAATTCATGCTAGCTTTTGCACATTCTTGAGCGAGTCTGAAGGACTTTATTAATGTCTTCCTTATTTTTACAATAAAAATAAATAATTACAAAAAAACAGAACAGCAATAATAGTGGAACATTATTGACCTAAAATGTTAAAATCTGTGCGTGTGTGTGGCGCACACACACATGAGTTTTAAGTAATAGCGCATGTTATAACTTTAACTTTTCATTTTATTTACAATAGAAGGTTATTCTGTCTGTTAGCAAAACAAATGATCTCATCTATCATTCATCTGTTTCTTTTACCAGCTGTAATACTTTTGCAGTAAAAAGATCTTCTTAAAAGAAATTATTTTCCTTCTTCTGCACTACAAGGATTAGGCATTTGCCTGTTCCGTAAATTATTTTCCTACAATACTATATTAAAATAACTTAATTTTTCCTTCTTAAAAATAGATTTTTGCAAGTAAGCTAATACAAAGAGTATGTTCCTTTATGTAATGATAAACTGAAGAGATAGTCGAGTGTAATTAAGGAGTGGAAGAGAACAGTTTGCACATTCCTGCCAATAAGAACTGGTAGGAAAGCTGTAGTTTTTATTTATATCTCAACATAAATAATTTATGTTCATAAACATAAATAAGTGAACTGCTTATATTTCTTTTTTATATGCACTGTTTACAGTTAAAAAATAAATATTATTTTCTTAAATTTTTACGCTGGTTCTTAAAAGTGGACTTCTGCTTCTTATAAATAAAAATTTCACACTACACAGACAGCGAGAGAAAGAGATTCATGGTGACACATTTTACAAACAAACCTTAACAGTACGCAAGTATTGGTTACTATTTTAAATAATAGTCATACATTGGCTGCACTGACGCTGATAACAAGAATTCTTTTCACATCTCACAGCGACTTTCTCCACACTGCCATTCTCTTCTGAGCATAAGCGTTTCGCGGTGTTTATGCCTTTACCTTTCAATTTTGCTATGCTTGCAATGAAATTTATGTGTACAGGTTAGAATCTTTGATTTTTAAAAAATTTTGTTTTTACACGTTTTGTTGAATAATTTAATTTAAAAACTGGTTTGCATAGTTATTTATATAACAGCCATCACCACTAATAGTAACCATATTTGCAATATCAGCACTGCTGAGAAAACAAATGTTGAAAACATAACCTATATAGATAATTATTTGACTGAATAAACATACTTTTGTTGTAATCTGGCTAAATCTTGCATATATCCACTGTATGAATGTTCACCCGTTTGTATACAAAGTAATTAAATTTTTAAAAATAATTACGAGCAGTACCTTTACGAGCAATTGCATCAGCATCGATTACTGGTATACCATATTCTCTGAACATTTCAGATACGGTACTTTTTCCAGTAGCTAAACCACCAGTCAGTCCTACAATAAACATAATTGTCACCTACAGTTGTAACTGCTACACAAAAACAATATTTTACAGTATCACCTCAATACCTTTCAGGTTAACATTTGATCATTTACAATAATCATATGTCGCCTCTGGCCTTCACTTCAGAATACCCAAATACAAAAAAATCCATTATAACTACGCTTCTGGAAGGTGTTGAAATAAATTTCTGGAAATTATTTCTGTAAGTGATGATTACAGATTACTTTTTATTCTAATCAAAATATAAGAGTACTTTGACTTAAAACTGTTTATTTACTTAATATTTCACACTAAATACAGAGTACGTGTAACTTAATATCTGCTCATACTTAATTTAAACCTGATACGGCGACTGCAATCAGCTGTTATTAGTTTTGACATATGGTGAGGTTTGTAGTGGGTCTAAAATGTTTATGAATTTGTTTGTATCCATGAGAAGCATGGTGATAGACAACGAAACGTGAAACTAATATTCGTTCTAAATCTGAGAACGAATATTTAGAAAGTTGTAACTATGAATTAATTGTTGCTAGTTGCAGTGGCGTAATTATAGTAGTGTTGTGGAAGGATTCCTGGATAATGTCGTATGGAGGAAGTAATAACAAAATTTTAAAATTGCCTCATCATGAACAGGACGAGTTTTGTACGAATAGACCATATTACCGCCAAGGGAACAAGTTAACCGCTGTGAAGGTAGATGCCACCTGAAAATTATATGTATCCAACAATATTAAATTTGGTTGTGAAGTAACTATCAAATGTATGACATAATCAAATAGATTCGTGTTTTAAAAATTAAGTAGCCTCATTGCATAAATATTATGAAGCGGACATTCATTAGTAAAATTTAATTTTTAAGTGATAAACTTTAAATTTATACAAACGCAACTATAGATGTTGGAAAAATGTTTTACAAAAGTGTACGTAAAAGTAAAGATTTTCATAATCTCTACAAATTAAAAACAAAAATTAATTCCAAGTTAAAATAAACTGTAACCTTCAATGTAGTATGTTACGTACTCTGATATAACTGTGTTGACTGTAATAATTTGTAGAAGCTATGGCATCATACAGCCATTATTCAATTATTATAGTACAGGTAAAATAGACCAGACTTCGTTGCAACACCAAGAAAATTAGTTTATTCGTGAAACTTTTGTGTTCAAGTCGTTTTAGGCATTAGATTAATGAATCTTAAGAGTCCCAAAAATGTCAGGAGACGGAACAATGTTTTTCAGATGTGGGAATGGGTGCATAACCAATTTTGACCTTATAGTTGTAAAAAATTGTAAGAAAATAGTGTAACAATAAATTTAATGAAAATTCAATTTATCTATATAATGTGTAAAATATTTGTGTTTGTGTAAGAATTTTGTTCACACACAGCAGCTCACAAATAGATGTGCAGCCATTAACTACTCACTTCTCCCTAACACTGTTTGCACATCCAGCCCCCAGTTTTAATTAAAATAGTAAAATAAATAAATTGTAATCATTACAGAAGTATTGCATTTATTATAATAAAAGCAATACATTCAGGCCCGGCTCTAGGCAGGGGTGAACCGTGTCACCGCCCAGGGCAGCAAATTTTAAAGGACGGCAGGTTCGGGGATGTTAAGTTTTGAAATTGAAGGAAAAAATAAAATTATTCACTTAATTTCATCACAATATGTAAGATCAGTTAGAATTACTTTATGTATAAAGTTAGTGGAGTTTAACGAAGAGTCGAAAACTCGTGAACGAGAGAACGTAAACCTGACAATGAGTGCTGCGTTGCGTGAGTCATCAGCAGATAATACAGCCCCACTATGTTAACGGCTGTGCCACGCCACCAGCATGTGCAAGTGATAACTTTTCTGATGGGTCTCAGCGCCGTTGTTTTGTCTGCCAGGTAAACAACCTGTTCGTAATATTATTGTAGTTATTTGTGATTAGCGTTCGTGTTTCCAGTGTCAAAATAGTGTGTACTATACACACTTGCTTTTTTTTACAAAAAGAGTTCTCGACCTGTTTTTAGTAATATTGTAGGAGTTATGTGTGATTAGTGTCCGTGTTTCCAGTTTAGAATCAGTGTTTACTGTGTATATTTGCTTTTTATTAGTAACAGTCCTCCAGACCTATTTCGCAATCATGTCGACTAATAGAAAACGTCTCTCTGGGAGTCAGTATCGTAAAAGAAGAGCAGAAAAAGAAACTGAAGCGAAAACAATAAAAATTTTTGTTAGGAAAATTTTTGCTATCTAAAGAAGTTGAACATAAACCAGCCAAAAATGAAAACCAAGTGGCAACATTGTATACTGCGACCAAGTGACGCCGATGACGATGCCGCCAACGATGACCCTGTGGGTGAAGATAAAGTTGATTTAGGGGAAAACTGCTCATCCAACACTGAGGTCAGTGATAATGTCATTGATTCTGATCCTGCAAAGTGGCCCAAAAAAATTGATGATTTTGTTAGAACAACCTTAGTACAAAGAGGTCCTCCAAAACAAATCACCAAGCCTGAGTCTGACATATTTCCTAAAGACGATACAAACCATCGGTTTAATGTTAATCACTACAGCTACACTTTGTGCAATGGTGAAACTGTTTAAAGAAAATGGTTAATTTATTCTAAAACTAATAATGCAGTTTTTTGTTTTTGCTGTAAATTCTTCTCAACTGTTAAAATACCATTTACGTCGAGTGGTTATAATGACTGGCGGCATATTTCTGAGGCCTTATCTCTAGTCATAGCAAATCACCTGATCACCTAAAATCACATCAGAAGTGGGTGGAACTGTCAACTAGATTAGGGTCTGGCAACACTAATGATGCAGAAACTCAACGGATATTAAATTCCAAAACCCGGTATTGGACAAATGTAATTGAACGGCTTATTGCAATAACATTTTTAGCCCAACAATAGGCCTTAAGAGGAGAGATTTAATAGGTCAATCAGATATATTATTCAAATGTATAAATGGAAGTTTTCTTAAGATACTAGAATTGTTTGGAAAATTTGATTTAGTGTTAGGTGAACATATTAGAAGAACAATGAGTGGTGAAAATAAGCATCACCATTATTTGGGGAAAAATATACAAAATGAAATTATAAAGATCCTTCAAGGCCAAATCAAAAATAAAATATTGTCATCATTGAAATCTGCCAAGTATTACAGCATAATTTTAGACTGTACACCATACATTTCCAGAGTAGAACAAATGACGATTATTGTACGTTTTGTTGATCTAAACTTTCAAGATGTGAAGATAAGTGAGCGTTTTCTTGGCTTTGTACCAATATTAGATACGACTAGCTTAGGATTAACAGAAGTTGTATTCAAACAACTGCAGGAAATGGTAATACCCGTAGAAGATATCAGAGGACAAGGATACGACAATGGCCCCAATATGAAAGAAAAAAACGTTGGAATGCAGAAGAGAATTTCAGATATTAATCCAAGGGCATTTTATGTTCCATGTAACAGCCATTCCCTAAACCTAGTTGTTAATGATGCTGCAAAGGCATCTGAATACGCAGTTTCATTTTTTAATTTGGTGGAAAAAATTTATAACTTCTTCTCTGCGTCAACTCGCCATTGGGCTGTACTAAAAAACGCATTTATAACCTTATGTAGAGACCTTTATGTGAAACTAGGTGGGAATGTAGAATAGACGCTGTCACTCCGCTTAGATGTCAAATAGAAGAGCTCTACGATGTGCTTGTTGATATCAATAAAAACGAAAACACAGATAAATGGTGGCTCATGAGGCTGGCAGTCTGACAAGACATGTTCTTGACTTCACGTTTCTGTGTTCCATAGTAATATGGTACGATACATTACTCCATATTAATATCGTCAGTAAAACACTGCAAAGTATTGATGTGGATGTAACAAAAGCTGTCAGTTTACGTGAAAATGTAACCATTTATTTCATGTCTGTCAGAAGTGACTTAAAATTTCAAAGCTATGTAGTTGCTGCTTACGAACTAGCCACTATATTGAACATTGAAAACCCAATAATCAAAGGTTCAGCACAAGTACGAAGGAGAAAGATTAAAAGACAATTTGATTATGAGGGAAAAGACGAATTCATTGAAGATTCAGAGCTGCACTACAAAGTAGATTTTAATTTTAAAGTCACAGATATTACCGTATGTGCTTTAAGTGAAAGATTCCAACAGATTAAGAGTCATAGTAAACTTGTTGACTTCCTGTATAACGTGAGTAAAGTCAAAGACATGTCACCTGAAGTCGGATAAGTGTACTAAACTGTGCAATGGCTTAACTCATGGTGAATCAAAAGACATCAGTGCTATTGATTTACAGGGTGAACTTAAAGTGCTTTCAACAATTGTAAAACCTAAGAGTACGCCTGTCAAGACTTCAAAATTTTTCAAGAGTATGGTTAGCGCCAAATGTTGGTGTCATTCTAAGAATTTTGCTAACTATCTGTGACAGTGGCAAGCGGAGAAAGGACTTTTTCGAAGCTCAAACTTATTAAAACTTATCTTAGATCCGAGACTCGCCTGAGTGGTCTGGTGACTATATCTGTAGAACATCAGTTAGCTGAATCACTTGATTACAACGAAGTCATAAAGGAGTTTGCTAGTGCAAAAGCTAGACGAGTATTTTTTAACTAAGGTATATGATACATTACTTTTGTTATATTTCAGTCATAATCACATAGGCATACATTTTTATTGTCTCACGATTCCTTTTATTGTCGCTACAATTTTTATTGTAGCTGTTCGCCCCATCGTAAACATGAAAAAAGTTCTGGTTATTTAATAAACACAACAATACAAACATTCCTAGTCGTCATTTGAAGGCAATCGCCGTATCTTTAGAGTAGGTCTAGTGTGCGTGAATTGTTCAGAGTTAAAATAGGGAGGGGGCAGCACTCATCAATACTGCACAGCGCGGCAGAAGCGCTGGTGCCGGCTCTGAATACATTTAGTTGCGTTTGTTTAATACTTTGCTTGAGAAACAGTGGAGTGGAGGAGACATACGTATAGCCCCTCTCCCTGTGCTGTTTTCTTCACAATTTTGATATAGGTTTATACATTGTTCAAGTTCTGCATTAAATTTTGTGTGTAGCAAAGACAGGACAAGAACAATTAAAAAGTAAGTGCAGAAATAGGCAATGATAAATACAAATTATTAACAGATGATTCAGTACTAGTTCTTTGTAAGAGGTACGAGGCTATTTAAACAAAAATAACAGGAATTTTCAAATATAAACAGTTTTATTTATTTTTACAAGTTAACAAACTTATCTTCTTCAGACTACTCTCCATTTGAAGCTAAGCACTTGTCTAGATGTTTTTTCAACTTCTTGAAACAGTCCTGGAACTCTGCCTTTTAGTAATTCCATCGTTTTTTTTTCTCTACTTCTTCCACATCCACAAAAGGTTTTCCTTTAAGCTCTCTTTTTGTGCAAGGAAACAAAAAGAAGTCGCATGGAGCGTGGTCTGGCGGGTAGGGGAATGTGGAAGCAGGGTCATTCCATTTTTTGTCAGGAAACGTCACACACTCAAGACTGTTTGGGTGGGTGCGTTGTCATGGTGAAACACCCACTCCCCACTTCGCCACAACTCAGGGCATTTTTGTCTCACTGAGTCACGTAAACGTTTCAATACCGACAGGTAGAATTCCTGGTTAACACTTTGATGCGGAGGAAGAAATTCTGCGCGAGCAATTCCACTAGCATAAAAAAAAAACAAATCAACATCGTCTTCACTTTTGACTTCACTAGTTTTGCCTTTTTGGGACATGGGGAAGATGGTTTATTCCACTGGCTTGACTGTTGTTTGGTCTCTGGATCGTATCCATGGCACCAGCTTTCATCACCAGTAATTATTTTTGAAAAAAGATCAGGGTCATCTTATGTTCTTTCAATTCGTGGCACACATTTATCGAGTCTGTTTTTGGGCATGGGTGAGCATGTGAGCCACAAACTTGCTGCAACTCGATGCATTTTTAAATCTTCGCTTAAAATGCGTTGACAGGAACTCCAAGACACTCCAGTCAAATCAGTAAGTTCATCAATTGTTCTGTGACGATCTTCCAGGACCATTTCACGAATTCTCGCATTGTTCTCTTCCGTTTTGCTCATCGAGGGTCGCCCAGAACGAGGCAGGTCTTCAATTGACATTTCACCATTTTTGAAATGTGAAAACCACTCGTAAATTCTGTTTCCCCATAGTATCTTCCTTGTAAGTTGTTTTAAGCATTATGACTCTCCGCTGCCATTTTCCCTAACAGGAAACAAAATTTCACAGACACACATTGTTCCTTTAAGTCAGCCATGGCAAAAAATCGACAAAGTAACTGTAAGAGCTTGAGAAAAAATTCCCCACACAACGTCACTCGCTGACGCCAGCCAGTAGACTGCCGCAGTAAGGTCCCGGCATGATGCACCTAGTGGTGGAAACCGGTACTACAACTGGTGCGCCCGCTATCTGGTATTCAATGATTCTGGTTATTTTTGGATCCCCCATCGTATCTGAGTTATTATACAAAGAAACCATCAGACATGGAAAGGGCCAAAAGTAAATTTGATGAAGCTAAAAATCTAGTTTCACATAAATTAAAACCAAAGGGAAAATTCGATATTTCTGAGGCCACCTTTGTGCTCTAAAATTGTTTCTGCAATGGAAAAGAAAGCCCATGACAGTAAAGTAGTATGTAGTGATTTCAAAATAAAAATTGAAAAAACAAGCAATTAGTAGGAAAGAAAATTGGGAAGAAAAAGTTCTTGGTTGATTTGCAACAGTACAGATCTAGTTGCTGTTAATGCTGTATACCTTGCTGGAAAACATTAGCGGAAATAAGTAGTTAAGCGTCAGGATGTTTACTTCTGATAATATTGGAACTGCAATATAAATTGTTTAGCCGATAGGTAAGGTATATAGAAGAAAATGAAGACTGCCTTTTTTAGTTACATGATTTAACAGATGTAGTAACAAATTATACTTCTTTTTATAGTGACCCCACAAGAAGAAATCACATACTGACAGATCAGGGGATTTGGACGGCCACCGTTTCTCGAAAGTATAACGTTCCCAAACAACTGGCCTACAGCAGCCATCGATGATTGTGCTCTGTGTGATGCTGATCCACCTTGTTGAAACCAGGCATCGTCAGTAATTTGTGGAAATGTCTGTAGTTTTGTGCAACACAGGTTTCCAGCATGATGATGTACCAATCCAATGTGACTGTAATCGCAAGACCATTCTGTCCTCAAATAATAAGGGTATATTATGTCATATGATGACACAACACACCACAGGGTAACTTTGTTGCTGTGCAACAGAAACTGGTGTGCTGAGTATGATTTTCGTATCCCCAATAATGGAAATTTTGTTTATTTACAAATCCACAAGGTGGAAATAGGCCTCGACCAACATCCACAGGTTGTTAACAAATTCATTCCCCTCGTTTACAGAATTGTCGTCACATTAAGTGATTAATGGGTTTCAGTTCCTGGACAGTCTTCAACTTGGCCAGATGGTAATGTTGTAATCCTGTACATTCTTCAAACACTTGAACTGTGCATTTGTAAAGACTCTTCTTCAAGATGATGATGATGTGGACTTATGACAGCTTGAACAGTTTCGATATTGTCGGGCATATGAACAGTTCACACACTACCCGGAGGTTTCTTTTTCATTGCTGAACATGTTTCTCAAAATTATGTATCCATAGGTTAGTTACATGTATGGATGGAACATAATTGTGGTGTTTTAAATTAAAGTGATTGTGATTCCTCTACACCGACATTGTTTTTGTAAAAAGCTTTGTGGTAAAAGCACATTGCACACCACTCCAGTTATCCAAGATAACTAAATGGCAAAATGGTGTGAGCTGGTTTCTAAATTTTACTCGGTGCTAACAATCACCCAGGGCTACCAACTCAAATTTCAAAATTTCCTTTTTCCATGAATCGCAATGTATATATTAATTGTAAACAAAAATTGGACAAAGAAGGAAAAAAATATTTTTGCCGACCAACTTATAGCAACAATATGGAGGTGTTAAAAAATTATAATCTCTCAGCACGTGCATCACTGGAACTAGAGAAACAACTTTTAAAATTGCTTGAGATGGAGAATGCTTTGAGATATGTAATATAATAATATTTAATTATATGTAAATGACTGGTGAACAATTTTTTTTTTTTTAATGGTAAAGTGTCACTCAGTGAACTCGATACAGTATTCCAAAAGTTGATAAAGAAAAGACCTGCAATTTGGAATTCCCTCCACTACTTGCAGGAAGTACAAAACAACACTCTTTCCTAACTTGTTAACTCATTAATAAATTACAACCACGATGATGGAGTAGGATCTGACAAAACGGATATTTGTAACAAAACTAATTTGGTAGCAGCTCCTGAAACTGTCCTTAAATTAATATCATGCTTGTGCAAAGAAAATTGTGTAACTTTACAGTATAAGTGTAATAAAAGTTGTGTTAAATGTTAGCAATTTGCAAAAAATGAGGGGTTGGCTTTTTGGACCGTGAAAATGAAGCTGTTTAAGGTATCCCACACTTCCATGTAAAATGACTGTGATGAAGCTGCTGATATGCAAGATGAAAGAAAATCAAGAAAACAAAGCTGAAAATGATTCTGCACATGATGAGAAGTAATTTTGCAATATTTTAATTGACTTAATTTTTTAATATTAATACCATTTAAGGAATATGCATTTTATAATTGCAAATAAATGTATGACATATTTCATATTGTAACGACTAAATTTGTACGTACTCTGAAAAGGTGTAAGTATAGTGTGTTCGCCTCACACAAATGGTCGTTACTTGTATTTTGTGCTTACGATGTCCGTAGCGATCCTTCAATTACCAGTACAACACGAGTGGAAACCTTACCTGTCCTTCGTTAGGTGTTCATAAATCCCGGGTGGTGCCAAATTGTTTAAATAAAACAATTAAATTAACAAATAGGGTGGTTTAGCGTTCTTAGCTATGACGGTCTGGAGTATTCAAATTTACTCCCGCCTTTGTTCGACCTTCTTAATCGAGCAGTTAGATCGCCGAGTTTGCGACGTGAGCGCTTTTACCATCATCTCCGCTCTTTGCTAAATAATACACAATTTATAATATACTTTCCTATGGAATAAGAAACAGTGGTTACACTCTGTACTAGTTTATTTATTGGTGATTGGTAATTATTCAGTTTTACACAAAATTATATTTGGTTATTCAACAAATTTGCACCGACAAGTATTATAAGACAAATATCTCAAGGTTGGCGAAAATCGATTTTGAACGATGTTAGTTAATCCGACATGGCGTCTAAAGAACAATGTTTACTTTTTACAATTTGTCGTTCAATAAATCTGGGTTCTTGTGATTACAAAAGAAATATTAATAATGATTACAATAAAGTACACTACCTTACATTATTTGTACTTAATAATATATGGTGTAATTATAATTTGTTCCTGAAGTGTGATAAAGTGTGTTTCAAAAGTTTGTAATTTTCATACATGTTATTTTTCTAGTCAACAAAATTTCAGTGTTTTATTTTTTTAATTAATCTTTGAAAGAAATAATATTCAGTTTATAGTGAGAGTTCAGATTACTGTGAGAAAAATTTAAAGTGAATTTATTTCAGAAATTCGGGTAATTTAATAATACTTATCAAATCAGTCGACCTGATGTGAACTGTCATTCAGTCGAAATGGAATGGGGCTTCAATAGTCGTCAATTTTCAATTATCTTGGGGCTTAAGTACGTCTGGCATCTTTTTCATGTTAGTTGTAAAAATTTATTCATTTAAAATTTATTTAAATTGGTCCTTGGCATCAGTTAAATGTTCTCGTCCTTTGTCTGCTTCTTACGTTTTCATCTTTTTGAATTTTGATTACTTTTTAACCATTTTATATTACAATTTTGGTCATTCACGGTCTGGCGTCTATTCTGGATGAACGTCACTTATTGAATAATAAGATTTAACGGAAAATTCGTAACCAACGTTCCGTTGTCATGGTTACTTATTGCTCCTGATTGGCTTAGCTTGACTTAAAACCATTGTTATCACATTTGAATTTTTATTCAAAATTACTGTGTATCTTCTGATTGCTATTATTCTTCCGTCTTCCTTCCTATGTATTAAATATTATCACTACTGTTCGTATTTTCTTTCAAAGATCATTTTGACATACCATAAGGTTGGGTTTTCTAATGTATTATTGTTTGGACAATTATGTTGATATTTGTTAATTACATTTCTTTTTTATTTTAAGTCCTTATTCTAACATTTATCTTTTAATCTGATTCAGAAATTATCCTTGACTAGTTATTTGCTTTGGATTTGCTAATATTCTTGTTAATTTCTTACAATTTGTAGTTATTTGTTTTTTACAGTTAGGCATTTCGTAGGCCTAAGTAGTAACTGACTATATTTACTTATTTTATACAAATTACATTTTAATTTACCCTCATACATGTTTTGTTTTGATATTATAAATGATTTGTTTACTTATTGATGTGTTTTGGATCTGTTTTTATAATAATTGCATGTTCCCATTAGTTTCTACATTATGGTTTGTTAATTATTTCCTAACTGATTTTCCAGTGTTATCAGATCTGTATTAATTAATCTTTTTATTTACTTATTTTTCCATTGTTAATAACTAGGCTATTACTTACTATTCTCTATTACATAAAACATAACATTTAGGCTTATGGTCTGTATAATTCCTTCAGCCATATCCTATTCATAAATTAAATCAAACAATTTTTTAACAGTTTTTTTGATTGTTTACTTGAACATCGATCTTGCAATCGAAATCGAAATGTAAATAAAACGATCACAAACAAATTTATTGAAATTTGGACAGGACAACGTCTGTCGGGTCAGCTAGTAGCGAAATAAATTGGAATAGAAATAAAATAACTACATTTTTCTCCAGATCTTCCAGATTTTATTTTCAATTGAAAACATTCAATTGAGTTATTTTCATCCTGGGAGCATAACGAACAAAACAAAAAAAGAATCAACCAAATATGTCGTTCCTATCGTCAGTTATGATCGAGAGTGCATACAAAAATTATGATTTTTGCAGTTTGTCCAAGTTTTCCGACTTTCCTTTGTAATTGTCCCGAATTTGTTTTTCCTGAAAACTTTTCCAGGACCATAACGAACAAAACAAAAAAATTACGCATATCCATCGTTCGAATCGCGAGTTATGGTCTTGAGGTCATACAAAAATCCCATAGAAAAAAGCACTTTCATTTTTTCCCGAATTTTCCAATTTTCCGGGCAACTTTTCCAATTTTTCTTTCCCTAAAAACCTTATTCGGACTATTAGGAACATTTAAAAAAAAAATAGCCAAATCGGTCCAGCCGTTCTCAAGTGATGCGCTTACCAACGAACAGCATTTAATTTTTATTTATATAGATTAGGTAACGTTTGCTTACAATTCGTTTCATTCTTAATTATTTTTTGGGTGATAAACATCATTACACCATTTAAATTTACTTAATTGATTATCCCTTAGAGCATGGGGTGTTTATTTTATTTTGCTCTTATTTTCTTTATTATATTTTTTCTTATACAAACTTTACCTTCTAGCCATGGTAACCCTAACTTTTAACCTTCCATGGGATTCCCCCTTTGAATACTATTTTATCCCTTACTTACAATTAAACTTAATGCTATCAATAACAAGATTCTTATTTACTAATATTGTTCACCGTTAATCATTTAGTGTTCATCACAGATTATTAAGTGTTTATACCTAATACTATCATTAACAAAATTCTTATTTACTAATATGGTTCACCATTAATCATTTAGTGTTCATCACAGATTATTAAGGTTTATACCTAATACAGTAGAACTTGGCTAATTCGAACGTGCATAATTCGAATTTGTGGATAATTCAAACTTTTACTGTGGTCCCTTGAATATCGTATGTAAAACCGTGCAAAAACATCGTCTGTAATTCGAACTTTTTTGGTTAATTCGAAATAAAAATTTTGCTCAAACTACAAAAAATCCGCCTGCAGTATGCGCTAGACCACGTAATAATAGAGACACGACTGGAAACAGACAAGCAGGCATCGCCCTTTGTGAACAGACGCTTGTCCTTTGTGTAAAATTTGTCGAATTGGTGCCAGTTATCTCGTGATGACACAGGACTGGCTCGTGTAACGGTACCGTCCGCCATTGTCCCTTGTTCCATGCCTCGTCAGTCAGCCACCCTCACTGTTGCTTTCAGTTCAGTCTGCCTGCATTCGTGGAAGGGTTAAGTCTTTTTGAGTTTCTACTGTGCGAGCTGTCCTGTAGTGAGAGACCGTTCCTTTCTTTATACAGTACTCTATATACAGACTGGTGTGTTTTAGTAACGCTTATTGTGTTCATCATGGCCCTTTCAAAACCAACACGGACCCAATACAAATCATTAACATTTGCCGAAAAAGTTGCCGTTATTCGGGAAGTGGAAAAGGGACAAAAGAAGAAATCTGAAATTGCTAAGGAATTCGGGATACCGCTAAATACACTGTCAACGTATCTAAAAAATAAAGAGAAGATTTTGAATAGTGTGTGTAAAGCCAGCGACAAAGATAGGAAAAGAGCGCGAGGACCAGAAAATCCTGACGTGGATGAATGTGTAGTGAAGTGGTTTAAGCAAGCAAAGGACAAAAAAATCCCAGTCAGTGGGCCTCTCGTCAGAGCCAAAGCTGAGGAATTCACATCTAGCTTAGGGAAAAATTATTTTAAGGCCAGCACTGGTTGGCTCGTTGGTTTTAAAGAAAGGAATGGCATGTGTTTCAAAACTGTTTGTGGGGAAAGTGGGTCTGTTAACGTTGAAGCTGAAAATTCATGGAAAGACGATTTGTTGCAAATGATTTCCGATAGAGACGCTAAAGACATTTTTAACGTAGATGAGACGGGCTTATTCTTCAAATGCACCCCCCCCCCCCCGACAAAACACTTGCTTTTAAAGGAGAAAGTTCTAGTGGCGGCAAACACAGCAAGGAGCGCATAACACTTTTAGTCGGAGCAAACATGGATGGCTCGGAAAAACTGCCTTTGCTAATGATAGGGAAGTCAGCCAACCCACGTTGTTTCAAAAATGTAAAACCAAAACCAGTTGAATATGAATCAAACAATAAAGCTTGGATGACAGGTGACATTTCGAAAGATGGCTTTTGAAAATCAACAGGAAATTTTGGAATCAAAACAGAAGAATCGTCTTGTTTATTGACAACTGTACAGCGCACAACACTATTCCTGTGATGGAAAATGTAAAGGTTGTGTTTTCCCCCCAAACATGACTTCAGTAGTTCAACCTATGAGCCAAGGTGTAATAAAAAATGTTAAGCATTTTTACAGACGGCTTGTGGTTCAAAACATTCTGTCAGGTGCTTATTTAGATGAGTACGAAAATACTATAAAGATTAACATCCTTCAAGCTGGCCGCATGTGCAACAGTGCTTGGGACCAAGTTACGCAAAAAACAATTGCTAATTGCTTTCTTAAAGGTGGTTTCTGCCACATTGAAGGTGAAGAGGAGAATAAACTTGCTAGAGAAGTCGTACCCACTGCGGATAACTGGGAAGATGTTGGACATGACGCTGGCATTCATTACGAAGAGTTTGTAAACATTGATGAAGACTTGGCGGTGTTCGGTGAACAGACAGATGCGGAGATCGTGGCTGATGTTATGAACAAAAGAAATGATGGTGCATCTTCAGATGAAGAAGGGGACCAGCTAGAACTTCCAGAGATACCGATTCCAATGGCTTCACAGGCATCAAATTACATTCAAGACTTGAGACTGTTTGTTGAAGGACAGCAGAACGTAAGTGACGCTATTTTCCAAGCATTTAATAAACTTGAAGAGTTTACTACAACTCAGTGTATTAACTGCAAAAACAATCAAAAGTTTCTAGCTTTTTTAAAAAACTGTAAATGGTATATTTTGTACTGAAACGTGTTTATACGTTTGTAATACATATGTATAAGGAAATTGTTTAATAAAATAACATATTTGCTTTACTGAATTTCGGTTTTTGATTTGATTTCTCTACCCTTATTAAAACTTTCCTAATTCGAATTTTTTACTGGTCCCTTCAGCTTCGAATTAGCCAAGTTCTACTGTACTATCATTAACAAAATTCTTATTTACTAATATGGTTCACCATTAATCATTTAGTGTTCATCACAGATTATTAAGTGTTTACACCTATCAATAGGATTTCTCATTATTTTGGGGTGTTACCCTGTCACTTTTGCACTTCTTAAATTTTATTTTAAGTGTTATTAGTGGGTAATCCCTAACATTACATTCTCTTTGTCACTTAGTTATGTTTACTTTCTCACTATCTCACTATCTCTCTCTTTTCAAATGTTATTTATACGATTAATAAGTTCACGTCTTTATAGAGTTCTTTATTACATTTAAACTCTATTTCTTTGGTTAGTGTACTTTTATTTTTCTCATTACTTTATCGGGTTTTATCAGTTATCATTTACATTTGTCATTTAATCGATAATAATAATTATCTTTTACATTTGTTAGTTATTGGTTTCGTTTCCATTATTATTTTTGAGTGTACCGGTATCATTTCTCCTTTTTCTATTCTATATTATTTGTTTGTGTCTTATCATTTGTTTTCCTTTTATTTCCTTGATACTTGTTTTGTTACATTTTCATTTTCCTCCTTCTTCGATTTTATTTTTTTCCTTTTATTTTGGTTTTCCCTTTCTCATTTGGTTTTATTTCATTTGGTTGTATTGAGTCAATCACTTCATTCAATCACTTGGGTTAGGTCACGTCGTCGTTTGTCGCGTCATTGTCATTTTATTTTCATTAGTTCAAACATTTTATATAGTTGATTCATCTTTTTTATCCCTGGTATTGGGGTAGCTTATTTGTGTTGTAACATAATGCCTCTCCTTCAAAATTGATCATTTTGGTAAAACACTAGCATAGTTTTTTATGAAATTATCAGTTATATATATTTTTTCCTTTTATTCTTATTTATTTCTTCTTCCTTATTTCTCTTCTTACTTGATTCACTCCATTTTATTTAGATCTGTTTTTACTTATTTCCATTAGTGCATTCTCCCTTTTATATAATTTTTTCCCTAACTTTTTAGTAGCTGGTTTCTTCCATTACTACCCATTTTTCTGAGACCAGAGGAACATCATCTCTGCTCAGTTAATTGATTGCTGGACCTATTCTCAGTCAATCTTAAATACGAGGGTAAATCGAAAAGTAAGTTACACCCTAGCCGCGTTCCTGTACTAAAAGAGATAAAAAAATTTCCCTTGGTGGTAACAGTGTCCATATTGTTGTCTCCCCACTCCCCAAGCGGCAGCGCTGTAGCTGGTTTAGTATGCGAGTAGTCACCGTGTGAGTATGGCGCGTCATATAGAGGTGTCGTCCAACGTTGAAGTGCGCTCCATCGTCCGATTTTTGTGGGCAAAACATTATAATCGGAGTGAAATTCATCGGCAAATTGTCGAGGTTTATGGTGAGAATGCGATGTCTCGGCCCATGATCGCGAAATGGTGCCAGATGGAAGAACGAACGTGACCGACGGTCCGCGCGTCGGGTGGCCTTCAACTGTGAACACTAGCGACAACGCGGGGCGCGTGAATGAAATCATTCTTGCCAACCGCCACGTTAAAATTAAAGAGATTGCAAGTAAACTGAACATCGCCTACGGTAGTGCATCTGTGCTTATTCACGATCAGCTGGGTTATCGTAAGGTGTGCGCGCGCTGGGTGCCACGCATGTTAAGCGACACGCACAAAAATCAACGTTTTGAGGCTGCGCTGTCGTTTCTCCAGCATTATTCGACGGATGGTCCACAGTTTTTGAGCAGAATCATCACTGGAGATGAGAGCTGGGTACACCATTACACTCCCGAGATAAAACGGACATCAAACGAATGGAGACACAAGAATTCACCACAGCCAAAAAAAGCCAAAACAATTCCTGTGGTTCGAAAGGTCTTTAGTGGTTAGTGGTGCTAACGGTCTTTTTCGATTCTGAAGGCATTGTGTATAGTGAGTTTACGCTCCGAGGAACAACAATCAATGCCGCATCGTACTGTGATACGTTAAAAAAGTTACGAAAAGCGATTAAAGATCGAAGGCCTGGAAGATTGAGTGACGGAGTTGTTTTTCTCCAAGACAACGCTACCCCCCATACAGCTGGTGTGACGCAAGAGTTGCTGCAAAAATTCAAGTGGGAAGTGTGGCGCCATCCCCCTTACAGCCCCGACCTGGCACCCTGCGACTATCACCTTTTTGGTCCTCTTAAACAAGACCTGGGGGGGGGGGGCCAGCGTTTCGCTACAGACGATGAAATGCAAGAAGCAGTCTCAAAGTGGTTAAAACAAATTGGACGAAATTTTCACGAACGTGGAATCGAGAAACTGGTCACACGATATGAAAAGTGTTTGGAAAAACTTGGCGGCTATGTCGAAAAATAGATAAATGTTCCTACTTATTTGTTCAATAAAAAATTTTTGTTTAATGCATGTATTTTGTTTATAGATGGGGGGTGTAACTTACTTTTCGATTTGCCCTCGTACCTTTTTTGTCATCTTGTGACTTACATTAATAATAATATTTTTTGGGGATTGTCCACTTTATGGTTTTTTAGATCATTTTAACCTTTTACTCATTCTTCCTTCCGCTGTACCTTTGCTATATACTGTTATCTACTCATACAGTTGGTTGTTTTTTATTTATTTAGTTGTTAACTTCATTTATTCCTAACTTTTCATTAGTTTGTTTTTCTTTTCTTCTTGTGATCATTTTAATTATCTTAGACATCTCTTTTTTTTCTTGGTTGATTACTATTATTTTGCTTTAGCCATTTGCTGTATATTTGCTTGATACATTTTTTTTTCTTTCTGAATACTCTATATTCTTTATCATTTTAGGTACTTGTCTTAGCAGTTCTTGCTTGATTTTATTTTGTTTTGTCTCAAATATTATTCTAAATGATTTTTGTAAGTTTGTTGTTCTTACCTTATAGGAATTTTTGTAACTCTTCTTTTTTTTCATGATTGTTATGCGTTCCATCGGTCGGCCGTTTCCTCTTCTTCATCTACTTCTTGATTCCCTCCCTGAGGTGTGTTGGATTGGTTTCCATTGCTTCGTGAGGGAATCCAGAGTTCTGGTTGGTTACGTTTATTGTACGCTATTCTGAAATTCTCTGCAGGATTGTTGCTGAAAGGTATCCAGTCATAATTTTCTTCTTCTGGTTGGTTACTTCCGGATGGTGCGTCCCTTCTCTGGTTATCGCTTCCGGATCTGACTCCTTCAATATTATTAACCCATTGTACATTTTCAGTATTCTCTTCCCTTGGGTGCTGGTTATCGCTCTGGGCGTTATTATTGTTTCGTTCGTTTGATGGTGGTCTCGGGTAGCGCCTCCCCTGATTGTTTCGAGTGCTCCCTCGTATAAAGTGTACTTTGGGCTGATTGTTACGATTACGGTTATCTCCGTTCCCCTATTATTATTATTCGGGTTATTCTGGTTATTGTTGTTCCCGTAATAATTATTATTGTTGGGGTGGCCATTTGGACGCTGGTTTGGTCCATTGCCCCTGTAATTGTTATTATTTGGACAGTTGCCGTTAAACGGTGGATTGCCCTGATTATAATTTGGACGGTTACCCCTATATTGATAATTATTATCATTCCGGTTCGGGTTATTTTGGTTATTGTTTTGGGGTCTATTATTGGACGAATTGTAATTTGGTGGGTTTTGGTTTTCCTCCCAACGGTTGTACCTCCAGTTGACCATTCGGTTGCGTCGATATTGTCCATCATTTTCATGGTCCTCCAACAAATTTGCCATACCTTGAATGGTTTTTAATTGGCCCTGTCTTCTTGCCTTTTGTACTGTGTACTCATAGTGGTATCCCAGCTGTATCACTAAAGATTCCTCAGGTATCCTTGGTTCTAAGTTCCTCGCCAAGCATACCTTCCCTAGAAAGTAAGACGTTAGGGTGTGTCTTGCTTGCGGTTCATACCTCCCATTGCTGATGTCATTCCTGACTACGTTTTGGGTGGACTCAGACCAGTATTTATCTCGGAATTGTGTCTTTTCCTGTGTACTGTTTATCTCCGGTCGAGTGGCCGTCCACCAGTTATCGTGGGTGTCCTTGAACATTTCATCAATGAGGCTTCTTACTTTTGTCCATCTTGTTTCCCTATTCTTTTCGATTATTCCTCTAATCTTTTGAGGAATTCCATGGGATTACGCCGGTAACTGCGAAAGTTGATTACCTCCCTGTTCTCGCTGGTGATAATGTGGGTATTGTGACAGGGTTTCTCCCTCAGTGCATCCAGCTCTTCCTGCATCTGCCTTTCCCTTTGGCTGATTCCCTGGATCTTCTCCTTGTTCTCTTGGGTCTGTTCGTCTACTTTGTTGATGTTGGTGTATACCCTTTCCACACGTTCACTTATATCTGTTTGTATTTCTTGTGCATTCTACCGTTGTTATTAATTGGAGTTCTCAATTCTTCCTTCAGTTCTTCATTACTTTTTAGGATGTCCTCCGTTAATCTCTGTTGTAGGGTTTCTTGGTTCTTCCGTAAAGTATTACTGTGTTCCTCCATTTTCTTGTTTATTTGTTGCTTCAATGTTTCATTATCGTTTTTGATTTTATTGTTTAATGTCTTAATATTTTCCCTTATTATCTCCTCCATTTTGTCTATTTTCTCATCGAATTTTTCGCTTAAGAATTCCCTGTCTTCCTTTCTTTGTTCCTGCATTTTGTTATTCCCTTCCATAAGAATGTTTAACATCTGCTGCATGCTCAGGTCCTCTTTCTGAGCGGGTTTACTTGGTTAGTCCCCGACTATTCCTTCTACTTCCGGTTCTGGTCGGGTTGGGCCTTCTGGTTGGTCCTCTTGGGCATCCTCTTCGATCACTTCTTCGATCATTTCCTCCATCATTTCCATTTCTTCTTCGTCGGTACCTTCAGTTCCCTTCTTAGCTTTATACCTTGTAACCATGGAATGTTTCATATTTTTCCGTAATCGCCGCTAGTCTTCAATTCTAGCCTCACTAGTTGGTCGCCAATCTGTAACGACTAAATTTGTACGTACTCTGAAAAGGTATAGTGTATTCACCTCACACAAGTGGTCGTTACTTCTATTTTGCGCTTACGATGTCCGTAGCGATCCTTCAATTACCAGTACAACACGAGTGGAAACCTTACCTGTTCTTCGTTAGGTGTTCATAAATCCCGGGTGGTGCCAAATTGTTTAAATAAAACAAATTAACAAATAGGGTGGTTTAGCGTTCTTAGCTATGACAGTCTGGAGTATTCAAATTTACTCCCGCCTTCGTTCGACCTTCTTAATCGAGCAGTTAGATCGCCAAGTTTGTGATGTGAGCGCTCACCGTCATCTCCGCTCTTTGCTAAATAATACACAATTTATAATATACTTTCCTATAGAATAAGAAACAGTGGTTACACTCTGTACTAGTTTATTTATTGGTGATTGGTAATTACTCAGTTTTACACAAAATTATATTTGGTTATTCAACAAATTTTCACCGACAAGTGTTATAAGATAAATATCTCAAGGTTGGTGAAAATCGATTTTGAACGATGTTAGTTAATCCGACATGGCGTCTAAAGAACAATGTTTACTTTTTACAATTTGTCGTTCAATAAATCAGGGTTCTTGTGATTACATAAGAAATATTAATAATGATTACAATATAAAGTATACTACCTTACATTATTTGTACTTAAATAATATAATGTGTAATTATAATTTGTTCCTGAAGTGTGATAAAGTGTGTTTCAAAAGTTTGTAATTTTCATACATGTTATTTTTCTAGTCAACAAAATTTCAGTGTTTTATTTTTTTAATTAATCTTTGAAAGAAATAATATTCAGTTTATAGTGAGAGTTCAGATTACTGTGAGAAAAATTTAAAGTGAATTTATTTCAGAAATTCGGGTAATTTAATAATACTTATCAAATCAGTCGACCTGATGTGAACTGTCATTCAGTCGAAATGGAATGGGGCTTCAATAGTCGTCAATTTTCAATTATCTTGGGGCTTAAGTACGTCTGGCATCTTTTTCATGTTAGTTGTAAAAATTTATTCATTTAAAATTTATTTAAATTGGTCCTTGGCATCAGTTAAATGTTCTCGTCCTTCGTCTGCTTCTTACGTTTTCATCTTTTTGAATTTTGATTACTTTTTAACCATTTTATATTACAATTTTGGTCATTCACGGCCTGGCGTCTATTCTGGATGAGCGTCACTTATTGAATAATAAGATTTAACGGAAAATTCGTAACCAACGTTCCGTTGTCATGGTTACTTATTGCTCTTGATTGGCTTAGCTTGACTTAAAACCATTGTTATCACATTTTAATTTTTATTCAAAATTACTGTATATCTTCTGATTGCTATTATTCTTCCGTCTTCCTTCCTATGTATTAAATATTATCACTACTGTTCGTATTTTCTTTCAAAGATCATTTTGACATACCATAAGGTTGGGTTTTCTAATGTATTATTGTTTGGACAATTATGTTGATATTTGTTAATTACATTTCTTTTTTATTTTAAGTCCTTATTCTAACATTTATCTTTTAATCTGATTCAGAAATTATCCTTGACTAGTTATTTGCCTTGGATTTGCTAATATTCTTGTTAATTTCTTACAAATTGTAGTTATTTGTTTTTTACAGTTAGGCATTTCGTAGGCCTAAGTAGTAACTGACTATATTTACTTATTTTATACAAATTACATTTTAATTTACCCTCATACATGTTTTGTTTTGATATTATAAATGATTTGTTTACTTATTGATGTGTTTTGGAGCTGTTTTTATAATAATTGCATGTTCCCATTAGTTTCTACATTATGGTTTGTTAATTATTTCCTAACTGATTTTCCAGTGTTATCAGATCTGTATTAGGGCTGCCATCATAAAGAGGGACAATTTAAGTCCCAAGCTTGTAACGAAATAATTGTAATATTTTTAGTATTAAAAATGGTATATATTTCATAAATGATTGTTTTGAAAGCATTATACCCACTTACCTGTTGAAAAAAGCAATAAAACGTAACAAAAACGAATTATGTAATGACGTTTTGTCCAATCGGTCACTGTCCCTACCTTGAACATACAAGTTTTTTTTATGAAAAAAATATATATATGAAACGTTTTATTGTGAATTTGTATAATGAATTAATAATACACTTTCCATAAAATGGAATACAGCTGAAATTATATACCACGAACCTGTCGAAAATTATTATTTTAATGTAAATAATGAAGTCTCCGAAAATCGTAACCGAGCGACGCGAATTTAAAACTCCTGCCAAAAGTTCGAAAGAAGAAGAGCGCATTATATCCAGCAGTTAGTTCCATTGTGTGATAAATGCTTTCGTTAGTACATGTGGGTTGTTTACAGTTTATCTTTAATAGTTTCGAGAAAATATAAAAAGTTTTGGTAAGTATTGTACAGTATGTTTAATATGTGTCCTATTGGTCACTTTAATATCTTTATAGTAATAATATTACGTGTGAATTTTTAATTATGTAAACAAACTGCCACGAAAAGCCGCAAGCCTAACCTCAAAACGAGTCACGAGACAAGCAACGGCAGCGAGTTGACGCGAAATAAGTGCCGAATGTCCAATCGGTCACTGTCCTATTGGCCACGCATCCGAGTGAGACATAGCGCGACCAATAGGACAGGTTGCTCCATGTTCTTTATGAATGCTGTGACAATTATGCTTTAGGGACGAATAATAGTATTCTAAAGCATTTCTAGCTGAATTAATATTTCTTTTTCAGAACTGTTAATAAATTAAGCTATTTTATAAATATCTATTATTTCGAGTATGACAAACTTTGCAATAATGTGTGCTGCAAAATAATATAAAGTACTATTAAAAATATGAGTCAAAACTACTGTATTTCATTTCTGAACTTACTCATTTAAAATTTTTGATTGACCGTATAATCTAGCGTACCAATTCTTTTTTCAATATAATAGCAATTTTAAAAGCTGAAAAATTTGAAACGCTCGTAACTAAATTTATCTGAAACTTGCCACTTGTTTAGTGTACGACTAAAGGTAACAGAAGGCTTGTCTTGTTTAAATTGTTGTTTCTTTTACAAAAAAATAAATATTGAAAAATAACTGACTTACAATTATTTTGCTGCAGTATTGTTTTACTTTTGTGTCACAGCTTTGATCTTTAATTGATTACACTTATTCTAATCAATCTCTGCATAATTTATTTAGCATAATACATTCCAACAGTTACTATAGTTATTTAATACGTTTATTGACATCACATCATTGTCTGTCCAATCGGTCACGGCAGGTTCCACTTGGTCACGGCCACGGTTCGGATAATTTCAACTTTTAATCCGAGAAATTTTGTTCATTTTCAATTTTGGTGATATTATACAACACTGATTGTTACTGTGCTGATGTGTTTGGAAATATCTCCTGGTATGAGGTTAGTTTATTGTTAAAGTTGCCTTTGTAAACACAACCAAACTGAAATTGTTAATATTTTATTGAAAATTTCCTTAAAAATAAAAACAAATATATAGCAGTTTCACCAGAGGTCAGTTAATGACAATGAATTTTAATTTAATTCATATAATTACATCATTCTAGCATTGTTTTATGAGGTTTCCTCTGTGTTTAGAGGTGTGACCGATTGGACATTTTCCTATGTAGTACTTCAGGATAAAAAAATCTTCAAAAATTGTATTGCAGTATTTCAGCTCTGCTCTGCATTTTGTAATGTTCTGTATACTATTGTGCATTTATTCCAATATAAATATTTTTAAAACTTGATATTTTTTTTTTATTATTTTGTTCATACATTTGGCTCTCTTTATGATGGCAACCCATTAATTTATCTTTTTATTTACTTATTTTGCCATTGTTAATAACTAGGCTATTACTTAATATTCTCTATTACATAAAACATAACATTTAGGCTTATGGTCTGTATAATTCCTTCAGCCATATCCTATTCATAAATTAAATCAAACAATTTTTTAACAGTTATTAGGTAACGTTTGCTTACAATTCGTTTCATTCTTAATTATTTTTTGGGTGATAAACATCATTACACCATTTAAATTTACTTAATTGATTATCCCTTAGAGCATGGGGTGTTTATTTTATTTTGCTCTTATTTTCTTTATTATATTTTTTCTTATACAAACTTTACCTTCTAGCCATGGTAACCCTAACTTTTAACCTTCCATGGGATTCCCCCTTTGAATACTATTGTATCCCTTACTTACACTTAAACTTAATGCTATCAATAACAAGATTCTTATTTACTAATATTGTTCACCATTAATCATTTAGTGTTCATCACAGATTATTAAGTGTTTATACCTAATACTATCATTAACAAAATTCTTATTTACTAATATGGTTCACCATTAATCATTTTTTGTTCATCACAGATTATTAAGTGTTTACACCTATCAATAGGGTTTCTCATTATTTTGGGGTGTTACCCTGTTACTTTTGCACTTCTTAAATTTTATTTTAAGTGTTATTAGTGGGTAATCCCTAACATTACATTCTCTTTGTCACTTAGTTATGTTTACTTTCTCACTATCTCTCTTTTCAAATGTTATTTATACGATTAATAAGTTCACGTCTTTATAGAGTTCTTTATTACATTTAAACTCTATTTCTTTGGTTAGTGTACTTTTATTTTTCTCATTACTTTATCGGGTTTTATCAATTATCATTTACATTTGTCATTTAATCGATAATAATAATTATCTTTTACATTTGTTAGTTATTGGTTTCGTTTCCATTATTATTTTTGAGTGTACCAGTATCATTTCTCCTTTTTCTATTCTATATTATTTGTTTGTGTCTTATCATTTGTTTTCCTTTTATTTCCTTGATACTTGTTTTGTTACATTTTCATTTTCCTCCTTCTTCGATTTTATTTTTTTCCTTTTATTTTGGGTTTCCCTTTCTCATTTGGTTTTATTTCATTTGGTTGTATTGAGTCAATCACTTCATTCAATCACTTGGGTTAGGTCACGTCGTCGTTTGTCGCGTCATTGTCATTTTATTTTCATTAGTTCAAACATTTTATATAGTTGATTCATCTTTTTTATCGCTGGTATTGGGGTGGCTAATTTGTGTTGTAACAATATACCCTTCCTTGATATCCTAAAATATCAATATTTTATTCGTTAATTAATTGAATTATTTATGTAAAAATAGAAAATTCTAAATTATTTAGTATATGAGGGTCATTCAGTAATTGAAGAGACAACTAGCTGTCCAGGAAAAACGGTGTGTTTAAACAGCCGAGGTGGCTCTACCAGGGGGTGCCAAAGCCCTAAGTAGGGCATGTACTGTAATTAATTTAGGCTAATTTTGTATAGGTTCAACATAACACAGTTTCACTCTACTAATTGTTCTTTAGCTGTAGGTAGGTACAGTAGATCAGCCATGACATTTTATTGCAAAATTAACCTTATTACAATGATATGCGATGCACATGCACACGTATTACGTCTGATATGCCGGTGTATGTTACCTAAATGTTATTAGATGGTGACAGGATGAAATTTATGTACATGCGAGATATATTCTTAAGTCTAGGTACATTATTAGATAACTGAATAGTGTTATGAGCCCACGAGCCGACACGTGCTGTGTCTGTGATACCACGGTGTTTGATTGTTCAGAGCCGCCGAACATTGTAAATTGCATCTTATCTGTAGCGAGTTAAGATTCTAATCCAGTTCTAAGTGTGGCCTTTTTAGATTTCAGTCGATTTTAGATCTAATCCAGATTTCCATCATTGTTAGGTTTGTACTTTTAAACCCATCCACAAAAATTGCTGAAGTAAAGGAACAAAGGAACAGTTTTGTGGTTTTTTCCTGTCACTGATACTACTGGCCAACATTTCTGTTAGATTTTTTGACATCCTTGATTATTGACCTAGAGGATATGCATGGTCAGGGGTATGATAATCGTGCAAATATGAAAGGCAAAAGCCAAAATCCAAGAAATAAACTTGTGTGGCACAACTTGTTTTTATGTTCCTTGTGCAGCACACAATCTGAATTTAGTAGTTAATGATGCAGCCAAATGTTCACTAGAAATATCAAATTTCTTTTCTATTCTTGAAGAAATCTGTGTTTTTTTTTGACATCAACTTTGCGTTGGCAAACGCTGAGCTACGTACTGTAACTTTAAAACCATTGTCTACCACTAGATGGGAGAGCAGAGTCGAACCATTGAAGGCACTTCGTTACGATTTAGGAAGAATTTATGATGCATTATATTCAATTTATTCTGATGACACAAGAGATACTGACTCAAAAACTTAACCAGTTTGTTAATATCAAAATTGAAGCCGTATAAATTCATTTGCTCTCTCGTTATTTGGTACATTATATTGTCCAAAATTAATATTGTCAGCTAAACTTTACAAAAATCTGACGTTGCTCTTTCAGAGGCAGTCAAAATGGTATCTCAAGTAAAACAAGAGTTAATTAAAACTCGTACTGAGTCCGTGTTCAAGGAAATTATTAGTAACGCAAAAACTGTTGCTGAAGAAGTTGATGCAAAACTGAATTTCCTGTACCTACCCGTCCCCGTTCCAGAAAAAGATTTTTTAATTATAAGGCTGTGGATGAACCCATCACTGATCCAGAAAGCAATTTTAAAATAAAATTCGATTATTATTTGTCAGACATTGCCATAACAAAATTAGATGAACGATTCCAACTTTTAAATCAAAACAATATCTCTTTTTCCTTTTTACAAAACATTAATAGTTGGAATAATTTAAATTATGAGGAAAAAGAATGTTCTGTTTAAATTTACAGCAGAACTTGAGTAATGGCCCAGAATTGGACATTGATGGAGATGATTGAAATCGAACTTTTACCAATGTTCATTGACGATTTTTCAGCCCCGTTAGATATTTTGAAGTATTTATTTTCAAACAGTTTAATTTCAGTGTTTTCAAATTTTTCAACCGTGTTAAGAATTTATTTAACATTACCAGTTACAGTGGCTCACAGTGAAAGATCTTTTACAAATTAATATTAATTAAAAATTGTTTCAGGTCAGCAATGTCACAGGGAAGATTAGTCAATTTATCAGTAATTAGTATTGAACACGAAACTAATATTGAAATCAGTGACATTGTTTGAGATTTTGCAAATGCAAAGGCACAGTTAATTTTGTGTAACTATGTGAATTATTTTAGTTATTTATCATAAACAAACATTATTTACTAATTCAGTTTTTTTTTGTTTTAGGCGTACAAAATATATACTATATAAATGATGCAATAAACTGTTTAACATAAATAACAAAAGTTACTTTCTGTGCAACCCCAGAAATCCTCAGTAACGGTTTACTCCCAGTTTCCCATTCACCTCCAGTGGCGTACAACTTTGGCAGCGATCAATGGGAATAAACTGGTTCAGTACATTGTGGTACCTACTAGACTGCTGTTCCGACAGTCCCTAGTTCGAGTACCGCAGACAGGTAATTTTAAGGTCATATCTATAAAATATTTGGGATTTATAGCTCCACGTTTTGGTGTGCCAAATATAAAATTTCTTTTGAATGCCCTTCGTGTTCGGGTGTCAATTGTGACTATTATTTATAATTTATGAAAAAAAGCTGGGCACCAGAGATAATTAGGAATCTCAGGGTGTTGTTAATAACAACTCTTATGTTCAGATGCTAATTAAACAATACTATATTTACCATTTGAATACATTTAAATATATAACATATAATATCATCATCATTTCAATTTGACAGGTTAATTACTTCTCAATTGCTACTAACTTCTTATCCCTATTTAATCATTACAAGAAATTCATGAATACATTGAATATCATTTACCATTTATGAAAGCTTCATTAGTCCATTAACTGTTCTAAAAAATTTATAAGATTATTTACACATTGAATATTATTTATCATTAATAAGGGATTAATGAACACATTAAATATTATTTATCATCAAAAAGAGATTAATGAACACATGAAATATTATTTATCATTAATAAGAGATTGATGAACACATTAAATATTATTTATCATCAATAAGAGATTATTGAACACATGAAATATTATTGATCATTAACAAGTTACTCTTGAAACTAGAAATCTCCTTCTTTCTCAACATAAATTAACTTTGACCAATGACATGACTTAAGATCTAACATTTCAGAAATATCAAACTATCATTCAAAATTTATATTAAATATTTAAACTGTGTACTCTTATTCTATGTCGTAAGATATAAAATACTCTTCAGCATCTGAACAATTCGTAGGTTCTTTTGGAATGAAACGGGTTAAACTTAGGTAGACAAATATATTACTTGTAATTATTTGATTACAACATTTAATTTGATACAGTTACTTGAGTTTGATTATCCATTTCTCCGTCTTGCTCGTTTCACACTTTACACATCACAACACAATTGATATTACTCTGCTTTTTTATTCACACACACTATCACGATAACCATTCATCTCCACGTCCTCCGAAACTTTGACTTTTCATACGGTCGCGCACATAATAAATAATACTGCTTCGCTCTTGATGCCGCCCACAGGATAAATAATACTGCTTGACTGAATGAATTTGTTATAGACTGTCTTAGCTTGCTTAATGGTGTTTAAGACATAACTTCTATCTCTCTCTAATAACAACTAGAAAAATTGCCACTAACAAACTTCCACGGACTGACTGATTCTCCGACTCTTGATTCTCGACTGCCGATTGCCGATTGACTAACTTACTGAGCGACTGAGTAACTAACTCCCTAAGTTCCTGCACCAGTTACTTTTATAGTTTCACCTAAACTTCCCTTACTGCCACTACTCTTAAGATTACCATCATTGGCTAAAATTCGAACGTGTTGCCGGTAAGTTTGAAATTGTCCAGTAAACACTCGAAATAACTTCACGCATAGAGGTGACGCTTTCTGTGATTGGCGAACTCTTATAAACGTGCACTTCTTGCCGCTAAACCGTTATCTCGTTAAAAAAAGAAATCTGCTTTCTCTAACCACCCCCGTTATGACGTATCACTCTTTGTATTTTGAAGGCTGAAAACACCCTAAATCTAACGGTGGTACTGCATATTTTTTGCTGTTTTTTGCAAACAAAGCATTTTATATCTTTACGACTTAGAAAGTTGTACATACAATACAATTTTACACTGGCTAGGTGCCGACGTGTCGCCTCGCTAACACACCTCTTACTTATATAATAACTACTCGGTACAATTCTCATCTGTATATCTACTTACTAACATTACTAAAATTAATAATAATAGTCTACATCGAAATATACTATTAATATAAATGTGTTTTACTATACAACTAGCTGTAACCGGTAGTGTTACGTTACATTGTCCCCCAAAATGATTTGTTCATAATAATTATTGTCAGAATTATGATAAATCATTGTTTATGCCTCTAGATTCACTTATTCACTATTCACAACATAGTTTGTTTACATTCTTTCACTTGACCCACTTTTCGTGTTGACAACAACTAAATTGCCACTCTTCGTCACTAACTTCTGTTTACTACCTGCGTCTAATCCCAAACTTCGGTCATTCACATTACACATGTGTTCTTACCGTATCTACTCTCACTCAACCCCTCTCCATTCATTTCACTTCTTCTAGCTACTTACAAAGTCCTTACTCTATTACATTGTTACGATTTTGTTATTAAGGAAATCTAAACTTATTTAAATCCCCATTGATTAATTTCTCAGACAATTAATTTTTTATATACAGTTCCCTTTTTCTTTTTTCATTTGATAATTACATGTTAGCTTTACAAATTCCCATTTCTCATTCTCCCCTGGACCCATGGTGGTATTGTTTTAACTGCCGAACATTAAAGATACCTTGTACAGTTTTAGGTTTGTTGATCTCTGAGACTTCGTATGTTGCGTCTCCCTTAATGCTGGTTACCTCATATGGTCCTTGGTACAACTCACAAAATTTTGCTGTTACCTTATTTACCGCATCTGAAATTTGGTTTGTCCTTACTAGGATTAAGTCTCCTACCTTAAACTTTAATTTATTACTTTCTTCATTCTTCTTTCGTGCTCTTTGTTCACCCTTTCTTTTCATTTTTTGATATAGTTCATTATGGTGATTCTTCATCTCTTCTTTTATCAATTCACGGTCAATGTAGGATTCCCATACTCTTTTCGGTTTGGTGCCCCATTGCGCTTGATATGGCGTCATTTCAATGGTATCATGGTAGGTCTCATTGATACATTTTTCCACGATCTTGACATACTTTGCCCATTTCGTATGGTGTCCTCCTACCATTACCCTAAATATATTCCCCATTTGCCGATTTACTCTTTCCGCCAAATTTTTACAAGGGTTGTGGATGGCTGTATATTTAGGTTTGATTCCCAGATCTCCTAAACTCTTTATCCATGATCTGCTTGTGTATTGGGTGCCATTGTCGGTTAAGATTGACTTTGGTTCACCCACTTCTTGAATATTGTAATACAACAAATTTTATTAGTATGATGTGTATTCAATTGTATATTAATTCACACGTTGGATTCATCACGTTGTAATACTATGAGTTGCTGTGTATAGATGTTCCAATTATAATTATTATTATTGATTTGCGATAGCTCAAAGGTTTAGAAAGCTTAAAAAATTTTAAATTCTCTTCTCGGACACTGGTGAGTTTACCTGTCACTTACCACTTACTTACTGGTGTCAATCTTCCGAAGTAGATTCCTTCTTCCTGTGATACACTAAAAATAACATAACATAGTTCATGCAACATTTATCACTGGTGTGTATCTGAGTATAAAGTAAATAAAGTTGTTTGCATTTGATTCCGTTTTGAAATGATTCAAATCTTGGCCGCTTGTTCGCCGTACTGCTACTTAGTAAAATAATTGCTCTGTTATTGTTGTTATTACAGTCTACTTTGAAATGACGGATTGACTCGATTATAAGTAAAATGGTAGTTTATTAACAATAATTAAATTTCATTTAAAACCTTTTAAAACATTCCATAAAACATCAAAAACAATTTAACTCGTTACAGAGATTCTTAAAGCTCAGGGCTGGTAACACTGATTCTTTATATCGTACTATTCTAACCTGGTTTGGTTAGAGTTTTTATTTATAATTACCAAAATTCGTGAATTCTTTTAGTACACAACTTGCTACAAAAATGCGTAAATACGACAATAACGTATTATGGAGAGTTATTACAAAATTGGAAAAAAGTTTAATCATAACATTGGAAACTATCGTATCAGGCACGCCTGCTTTTAACTTTGCAGGTTATGATATAGTATGTGTGATACGATTAAAATTGTTGTGTATTGGAATAAAATTCCTTTAATGGTTATAAAAAATAAAATCTAATGATTAATTTATCATCTCAGTGCAATTGGTAAAGAATATTTAGGCTTTCTTGATTTGAAAGCACAGCACTGCATTATCTGTGTACCTTATAATAGCAGGTAGGTTAGAGTGACAATTCCTCTAGGTTAATTATTAAAAATATTTAAATTGACTTCATTAAAATCTTATAATTACACATAATATTTGTTAATGAGACATTATTCATTAACCTTATTGACGGTTCTCAATTATTGTTGACAATCGAATTATTTTTCATTATAGTTATAGTCAAATCAGCATCTATTTATGTTTACATCCGTATAGGTTAAGTAGCAATATAATTTGCAACTCATTTTTTAAAATTAATAATATTTTATATAATAAATAAAACTGACAACTTTTGTTCAATAATTTGTTAATTAATAATCATTATTGAGGTTAGTCACATATAAATGTACTTGACTAACGTGGTATGAACACAAAAATTTATTATTCGATAATCATTTAAAATTCATTAAAATGTCGCTAATTCTAAATACTCCCTTATTACTTCACTCATCATTGCCGATATTATACACTGGCAATGGTATATTTCACTATTTCATATCACTGATTACACTCCACACGTTTAAGGTTATTAACACCTAAGTTAGGTTAGATGCAACTGTTTACTAACTGGGGGAATGCGCACATTTTGAAAAAATACTTTCGTCGAAGACACGTTCTGTCGGCATTGACGATCAGATTCTTAATGATGCTCTCCTTCGCTGCCTCAATCGGTGTCTGCTGAAATCAGCGTTTCTTATTGGCTGGAAATCGATTAATCTCGTACCCAAACGTCATAATAAATTAAGAAATTTTATTTCTAAGCATCTGGTTTTGGGTTTGAGATTACGAAAACGACCCTATCAATTCTTTTGGAATTGATTGAAAAATTATGATTGTTTATAACTTTGTTAATACATCTCTGATTTGGAAACTAAGGGTATCACGTTATTTCGGATGCTCTGCTCTTTATTTTGAGTCCACTCAAGCACTAATTCCGTCCATGATTAACTTATTTACCCTTTCGTCGATGCACTTTTTGTGGTTCTTATTTAAATATAAGTTTTTTCCACTTTACAGTATCACATGATACTTATCTCACTCACTGTTAATAGTTAAAGTCATTATATCTTATCGACTATTCCTTAAATACTAAATATTTACAATATTTCATAATGCATTTTCAGGCGAGTAGGCCTTAAATGTCCTTGCATTATTTCTTATCAGTTGTAATGTATATATTATTCTAATACAATTCTTTTGTCCTTGGTTTGTATATCAAACGATACTACACCTTTTGTGCAGCTTAGTATTTATCAATATAACTTCGTTTATTTACATCGAGTGGTTTTATTATACCATGTTATGTGTCCTGTCACATTGACACTCTTGTTTTATTATTTGTTTGGTATTAGGGATGTATTTTCATCCATTAATTTGTCTTTAGATTTTGTCTATAGCTTATCTTGGGTATTTAATATTCCCTACTGTGCTACTTATTCACAATTCTCTGTTGGATTGTTATTTACATCTAATTCCATCTGACATGTATTATTGTTTATTATTATTATTATTACATAAATCCATGTGTTTAATGTTTGTTAATGGTTCTCAAAGAGGTATTGAGTATTCTTGTAACTACTGTTATGCTATTTTCCTCTTCCTGATTAGTTTTAACTGAGTTTTTTATGTCATTCTGTCAGTCACCCTGTGGTTTGGTAATTTGGCTATGATTTGTTTAAGCAATATAAGGTATATATTTGTGTTCCTTAGTTTATACTGGGTTTATTCTGTTTATTATTTATTCTAGTTTGGTTGTTGCATCATGTAAATACTTTTGTGAGTGCTTTTCTAATTGTTATTTATGATTCTGTGTTGCAGATTCTGTTCAGTTGAGGTTATGTGTATACACTATTGGATGACAACAATGCTTATATGTATTCGTTTAGTTTCTTGCTTATTTCCATATATATTTACTATGATGATTATTACTATTATCAAGTACAATTGTTTTCTTTATTTTACTTCTATTATATACTATCTGTTCACATATTGTTATCTAATTCTAACTGGTTGTTGACATACACATTGGGTTTTTACACTTGGTTTGGGTTGCTTGTTTTTTCATCTAATACATGCTGTCTTATTTCTTATATACTATGAATTACATTCTGTATTGGCTTTATTTTTCACTCTCCTGATATTTAAATGTATGATTTTATAACGATTCTTTATTGAATGTCAGTCATGGTATTTACTGGTAAATAGTTCCATTTAATTTCATAATTGAGCAATTATTTTTTGTACTGAATTTCAGTTTACTTGTGATATTTATAATGTTTTACTTTATTATACGTTTTGTCTCATTAATAATACACTTTTTGTCTGTGTTGTTTATTTGAGATTGTTGTATATCTTTGTTATTACTTATTATTTTCACTTTCTATAAACACTACACTTTTATTGTTTGTGTTAGTTTGCTTGAGATCGTGGTATTTTGGTATTAATCAATTCACTGTAAGTAACTCACTATTATTGTCTGTGGCTGCTTATTATATGGTCAATACCTTGTTCTTGGTCACTTGTTTTCCTTCAGGTTCTTCCTTGTTGGGGTATTATTATTCACTTATTTATTGTGTCTTCTTCACACTGGTAATGTCATTTTCTTGTTCATTATTAAATATTTTCATTATTTATTATATATTCTTCCTCTTCTTGTATATAGGTTTTTTCCTCTTCTTATATATATTTTTCCTCTTCTTATACATACTTTTCCTTTTCTTATAATATTGATGATTTATTCAATTATAATTTCTTCCTTCCGCGGTGCTTATTTTCTTCAACATTATTTATCCATGGATATATGATTGACTTCTACATTTTAGTGTTGTTTTTTCATTTTGTTGGTGTGTTTGGATATATCGGCTTAGATATGTTCAGTGTAGATTTTTATTCTGGGCATTTGATATTATATTTATGTAACGATAATTTTGATACGTTACAATATACAATTTTAGTTTGTTTAATGTGGTGGCCGTTGTCCTTTTTCTTCATGGTGTATAACTTAACATATTTCGTAAAGTTATCAATGACTAATAATATGTATTTTACACCACTTGTTGATGGAAGTAATGGTCCATAATAGTCCATACTGACCATTTCCCCTTTCTCTTTTGGTAGTGTCGGCCGTGTCTCTCCAATACCTCTCCTGCCGTGGTCCTTACATCTCTGGCATATTCCACACGTTTTAATCATTTGTTTGGTAAATTTATGGAAATGATCCCCTGTGAAATACTCCTTGAACACTTCGTACGTTCACTTTACACCACAGTGTCCGTACAGTTCGTGTATCTCCTTAATCAATCCCTCGCCGATCTCTTTAGTAAGCATAACTTTCCATCTCTTCCTTTCTTTTCGATATAATTTATTGTTATACCACTTATATATTTTCAGTAGTTGTTTATTTGTATTATTTTGTAATTGGTTTATAATATTCTTCAATTTCTGGTCTTTCTGCTGGTGTTGGGAGATGTTAGTTAGCTGATTTTTCAATTGTTTGCTTAGTCTGATACCTACAGTACAAATCTCCAGTTCTCCTTCTCCGTCCTTTCTCATCTCCGCTTGCGAATCCACTGGGTATCGACTCAGTATGTCAGCTACAACATTCTCACTCCCTTTACAGTGTATCACTTCAAAATTGTACTCCTGAATCGCGAATATCCATCTCGTGATTTGCGAGCATGTTGTAACAATACACAAAATTGCCTTATTACAATTAATGTGGATTATTTATTTAATTAAATCAAAATTTTCCTCCTCAGTATTTAATCTTCAGCCCCACTGTTGGGCTCACCAATTTTGTAACAAAATGTGTAATTTTTGTGGTTTCTGAGTTAAAAAAACAAAATTGTAATAAAAAAAAAATTCAGTTTGAAAATATTTTATTTATTTATTTATTTAATTAATTATTTGTTATGTAATTATGTATTTTTATTTCTTTTAATTATTAATTTAATCAATTTAATAGCTTAGAATAACCAGAATGGTTTTTCCACGTTAACTAGGTTATCTCCAGTAATAATCGATTAGCGGTCTTGGTTTATTCTATGAGGTTACTCCTTCAGTAAGGTTATTTCCTTCTTTTCTTGGAGTCCAGGTATCAAATCTTATCTAAAATTCTACTATCTAAATTTTTACCAATAAATGTAACTCCAAATTAGAGTATTCAATGAATTTATTAACATTATTGAGACTAATCGATTTTGAATCGATTAGTTAATCGATAAAACACAAACTTGTTTCTCAGGGCGATTGGTTTGGTTATATAAATTATTAAAGTTAAATTACAGCTTCTTTTAGCTGTTATTTTATAATAGTCAGAGAAAGGCAAAGCTGAAAAGTATAATGCTTACAGAAAAAACTTCTTAATTATAAGAAAATAGTAATATTATTTTAAATATAAATGTTAACAAATTAAATTGCTTGAACCCACACGCTGTATGATGCTCTGCCGTACTCGCAAAGAATTCCGGGACTAGTCCAAAATGGCCGCCCCGAGCTGAATGTAAATGAGACGCCTTCACTGCAGAATTTTTCCAAATAAAAGTTGGTTATTGGTGTATTACTCTTCCAAGTAGTAGTGGTCAGTTGTTCGGCACTGCAATCAGTGTTTTCAATGTGTTTTTGTTCCAATGGCTGGTAGGTTTTACAGTGTCCAATTCTTGTGTCGATACAATTTTGTATCCACGTTTATATAGTTCTATTATCTGGATTACGACTTCAAATCTTCATAAATTACTTAATTTGGTTTATTCCATATTAACTTAGTATTCATTAATCATATTTTTACACTTTTCGTTTTATTTTTTTATAGGTTCAGTTATATTTAAAAATTACCTTCTCTCTTTTTAAATGAATTAATTTGTCTGAGCTCGTTTAGAAGTGTCCGTCTCAACGTATAACAATCAACTAACTCCTTCTTTCTCTATACAATCAGTTCTGGCTGAATTAATCTTAAATCTACATAGTTTTAAACAGATGGCATTTCCACCTAAATAATTAATCTTTACATTATATGATTCATTACATTTTTACTATTATTTAATTTTATTAAATACTAATTACATAATTACTTTCCTTAGTTAATTCTGCGTTATTTAATATCAAACATGATATACTTTATAGTATTTTTAAATCAAAAAAATCATATTTACAGTATATTTGAATGTAGGCTTTAATTGTACTTCCTGTCACCTCAAATGGTTTACAATTTCTATTGTGTTCTAGTTATCATTGAACAAGATCACTGATTGAATTAAAATGGTTATTTTTCTTTAATTCTTTGTAATTTTATGCTTTGGTTAACTAATTCACATATTATCTTTAATTCAGGCTTTCCTCTTAGATTCCAGTGTTATTACACTTGCATTTTTTCTAATAATATCTTATACATTTTTTCAATACTTTTACAAAGTATTGTTACAGTTATAATATACAGTAATTGATTTACATTATATAATTTTCTTCAATTTAATTAATTTCCTTTACTTAATTACTAATTACAAAGTTTGTGTGATTTACCATTTGGCCTAGATTTTATGTTAGTTCATTTACAGTGTTGATTATTATTCCAGCTTGCTAATACCCTCTCTGACATATTATTCTTATAAAATCTTAACTAAATTACACTCCTCTAATTACAGTTAAGTTTATTATTAATTAACATCATTAAACATAATAAATATTTTATAACAACAACAACAAAATTATATCCATTCTCAAAATTTTAAGCCTTGAGTTCAATGAACTATTAATGTAAATAAAACACATCTGTTTTTTCATTAACTAAAATATTTCTTAAAATTAATTTTCATGCAGTCCTTGCTGTTTTTGTTTTATTTTAGGGATTTACCCTTGATCACTCCACTTATGTATTGTATATTCTTATATCATTTTTTGTCATTTTGTCTGGTATTATATGATAAAGAATATCACTTATATTAGATCATCCGGATTCGCTTTTTATTATAAGACTAGCAAAATACCCGTGCTTCGCTACGGAGTTTCCCTTTGTACGTAATTGTACAATTATTGCTCGCTTAATAGTATAGGATTAGATAGATTGTACAAATTCTCAACTCTTAGTTTGTTTATTTGCATTCATAGCAACAGCTATTTATTATTTATTTCGAGAAAATCGTTAGAGCCGTTTCCGAGATAAAAAGGACATACATTTATTAATTAATTGAACTTCGAAATTTTCTTGACTATAAGAACCTGCAAACAACGAAGTTTTTTTCAATTTAAAACAATGATTAAAAACTCAGGACTAAATGTATTCGGGGTTTCCAGTAAACTGAGATGTCAACCACTTCATTTACAAAGTATGTAATTCCCGCGATAAATTTCAGTATTTGGTTTTTTGCCCCTTAGGAGTGAAAGTTTTTAAAACCGTTTCTTAGTGAGCATTTAAGACCTATGATGAAGCTATGTTCAAAGTTTCATTGATATCCATTTAGTGGTTTCAGATATATCGTGATCAGTGAGTCAGTCAGTGGTATTTGGGTTATATAGATATCTATATCTAGCCGATTTACCCAGCGTTCCTCGGGTTCATAATTTATTCATAGGCTCATAGGCACCTATTCTTGTTCTAACGTTATATTAGGCCTACTTGTATATTGTATAATCTTCCTTATATTGTTACGTTCGCATTCTCACTGGAGGAATACTCTGTAGCGCACCTGTTTAAGACCATGTCATAAACTGTATTCTTATATCTGAAGAAGAATTCTGTTGCGCGTGATGCTCCTGCTCGATTTCTAACTCTGGGAGAGGGCGAACAGCTAAATTAGTTTTCAATAAAATGTCTACAGTACTTGCACGCGCTGCGTATTTAACTGTCGTTTTATAATTCATTGTGTTACTGTTGAAATAAGGCATTTGTTAAATTAGTGTCTCCTAAACTTATTCTAACAATACAATACCTCTATAGATTTCAGCTTATCAATTTTTAAATTCAAACTGAAGCAAGTGCATTTATATTATATGAACACTATGATCTGAATACATTCGCTATCAAAACTTTGTTTTTTATACTCGCTTATAACTTACTTTGATCTTAACTTATCCACTTATAAATTCAAACTGAAACAACTCTGAATTCACACACTATTAAGAAGTTTCTTAAGATGCATACACCACCTTTGATAGCATAACCTATATCTTTATTTATAAAAACCATCGACTCTGGCCCCGCCGTCTTTCGCGGGATCCGACCTAAGACTCCCCGGGTTTCGTGGATGAACTCCGGGGAAGGCCCATCGGACGACTCCCGCGCTATTTCCTACGCGGGAGACTTCCACCGATGCCATGGTAACCAGAATCTATTCTATTGGGTTGCCATAGTAACCAGATCTAATAGTTTTTTAAGACCCCAAGGACCCCCCGAAGGATCGTATCGAAAAAACACCTATCCTGTGTTGGTTCTCCCATTGCGTAAAATATTTGTGCCAAGTTTGGTTGAAATCGGTCCAGTGGTTTAGGAGGAGATGTGGAAGACCCCAAAGAACCCCCCAAAGGACCCCATCGAAAAAACACGTATCCTATGTTGGTTCTCCCGTCGCGTAAAATATTTGTGCCAAGTTTGGTTGAAATCGGTCCAGTGGTTTAGGAGGAGATGTGGAAGACCCCAAAGAACCCCCCAAAGGACCCCATCGAAAAAACACCTAACCTATGTTGGTTCTCCCGTCGCATAAAATATTTGTGCCAAGTTTGGTTGAAATCGGTCCAGTGGTTTAGGAGGAGATGTGGAACATACATAAAATGGGGGGGGGGGTTTGCCCCTTAGGAGTGAAAGTTTTTAATACCGTTTCTTAGTGAGCATCTACGACCCCATAAGAATGTACCTTCAAATTTTGAGATCATTATCTTCAGTAGTTTTTGCTCTACGTTGATTCTCTGTCAGTCAGGACAAAGCCGCTTATTTATATAGAGATTAAATTGCACTGGTACATTTTTACATTTATTCTAGAACCTTCACTTACACCTAATTCACATTTACTCTTATTTTATTGCATTATACTTTTCTCATTTAGTTTCAGGTTTTTTGGGGGCTTTTAAATTTATTACTTATGGTTGTTTCTCTAATAGTTGTTCCTTTATTTTGGATGTTTGTCTATATTGGGCATTTCCTGACCTACTCCTATACTACCTGGGTCTAATTACTTTATACATTGGCCTATCATTATTTTTCTATAATTTCTTATATATATTGCATGGTTGATTTTAATTATTATATCTCTCCTAACTATTATTTCACTACTTTGTGTGGTCCTTGACTAATTTTTATAGTGGTTTTCATTGATGTCATTTTATTTTAATTTTATATATGATCATTTTGAAATTAGAATAATGTGGATAATCTGTCATGCTACAATGTTAACTGCCATTTCTGCATGAACGTCAATGCTTTATTATCTGTAATGATCGTGAGTGGACGTCCTAGCACATATGTTCTGAATTTTTTAAGGCAGTGTACGACGCTCAATAATTCTAGTTCTGTCGTAAAATAGTTCAACTCGGCGCCTCGGAATACTCGACTGGTAAACGCGATACCCCGATTTGTCCGTCTTCATCTATTTTGATAGAGTTGTCCTCCCAACGCGTATTTACTGGCGTCTGTGTGTAAATAAAACCGCTTGTTCGGGTCAGGATGTCTTAACATTACTGTATTTACAAATAGTTGTTTCACTTTTTCGAATTGTTCATTTAACTCTTGGGTCCATTTAAATCGTACTCCTTTCTTCAATAACTGTAAAAGTGGTCGTTTCGCCTCAGCATATCGGCTGGTGAATTTATTATAGAAGTTTGTCAACCCAAGGAATCCCTTTAATTGCTTTGGGTTTTTTGGCTTCGGGAACTCTAATATTGCCGCTACCTTGTCTGCTGATGCACTGATGCCCTTCGTTGATAACTCGTATCCTAAGTATTTTATTTTTTCTCTGAAAAACTTCGATTTACGCAGATTTACTGTGAGGTTAGCTTTCTTGAGATCTTCTAGCAACAACTGCAGGTGGACGAGATGTTCCTGGGCCTCTATGCTTCCAGATACACACAAGCAATCATCGACGTAAATAATCGTGAACTTCTTCACCTCTTCTGACAGCACGTGATCCAATCCCCTTGTTAAGCTCGCCAGACTAGTTTTCAAACCAAATGGAGTGACAGTGTATCGATAGCAACGCCCTTTGTATAAGAATCCGGTGAAATCATGGCAGTCTTCCGCTAACGGTATTTGCTAAAAGCGACTCATCAGGTCGATACTGCTCATCACTTTAATGTTTCCACAGCTCGCCAACACTTCATTAATCGGCATCGCTCCTTCATAGTCTGGAACAGTCACGGCATTGATTCTCCGCGCATCCAGGCATAGTCGTACCGACTGATCCTTTTTGATGACAGTTACGATCGGATTAATAAATGGACTTGCAGCTCGTTCGATCACTTCGCACGCCTCCATCTTCTTGATTTCTTTGTCCTACGGCTTGTTGATATTTCAGAGGAACTGGCCAACCCTTCATACAGTATGGTGTGGTATCTGTCACAATAAATTTATGTTCATATTTCATAATCCTTCCTGGTTGCTCCCTGAAGATCTGGCGGTTTTTTATCAATACTTCCTCTAATTCCTTCTTCACCTGCGCTTCGACTCCTGTAATTTCTTCCAGCTTCTCACGAATCATCTCCCCAATCTGCTCCTCTTCTTGATCAACTTCTATAGCTAGAATTTCAACGTATTCAGGTGCATCTTCCCCTGCTTCATGTCTATTAAATGTTATATGGTTCTCTTTTAAATTAATGATACATCTACTCTCTTGCAGTAACCCGATTCTGATTATGCATTCCCGGATTAGATCAGGTATTATTAAGAATACCCTGTTAATGCTGTACTGACCAATTTTCACAACCAACAATAATTGCTGAGTTATTTGTTTAGACTTGCTCCCGACCGCTCCTTTCACTATCATATTCATTACCTTCAATATATTTAGTTTTCCCATCTGGAATTTGTGTTGTTTGTGATACCACTCTGCCGAGATTGGATTTATTTGGCTACCCGTGTCAATTAAGGCGACCACCGGTATTCCATTTATGCATATGTTTAACTCTGGGCATTTAATTTTTCGTGTATTGTTAATTTCTAAATCTTCTTCTAACAAAGCGTCCCTTATTTCTATGAAAGTAGTGCTAATTTCTTTATATTTACAACTTACATCTACCTTATCTCTACTAGCAAGCTTACTTAGTTTTTTGAATTTGTTGCTGGCGTGTCGACAACATGTGAGTGTCTTTGTGTACCGACGATGGCGTTGACCTGAGATTTGCATATCCATTTGTTTTGCATTTTTGCGCTCTCTCTCGGTTCGGGCTCATTGTTTGAGTTTGTCTGCCTCCACCCTGTTTTCTGTCGATAAGTTGCCTGTCTGTCACTTTTGTTGTTATGCTAAGGCCAACTCCCTTTCTCATGTTGTTCCGGTTTCACCGCTACCTGCATTCCATAGTTGTCAGAGCTGTCTTTCTTCTTCTTACGTAACGTCGCAAATTCCATCAGCAACATTTGAAATTTGGTAATATTTTCTACCACCCTTGTAATACATGCTACCGCTATATCATGGTGGTAGTGTCGCGCCAATTTCCTTATTAGATGTTGGTCCGATATCGATGGTATCAGCTGTCGATTTTGCAGTATGCATCTTTCCATGTACTCCACCATACTTAATCCACTCTCCGGTCGATATCTTCCGAACTCTAATCGGTCGCGTACACCCTCTTGTATCATCTGGTTCCAGTATTTCGCTATAAATGCTTCCTGGAATTCTTGGAACATCTTAATATTACTCTTAACCAATTTCCACCAAATGGCGGCTTCTCTTTCTAAGTGCCTGGATACCCAGTTCACTCCTTCGCTCAGGTAGTACTTCCTATGAATTTTGTCCAACTCCTTGACGAACTCCATGGGGTATTCCCCTTCTCCAGTGAATGTAACGTTTTTGAGGTGTTCTGTCGTCATCCCACGTTGCATTGGTGACCTCTCCATTTGCATCATTCTTGTTCGTACGTTCTCCCTTATCTGCGTCAGTTGACCGTCTATCGAAGTACAATTGTTTTCATATAACTTGGTAAATTTCTGTATCTGGTCTCCATTCTTTTTGTTATTATTATTGATTTTGGTATTCAGGGTTTTTATTTCTTGTGCTACAACGACTTGGTGCTGTCTGAACACTTGATCGCTGTTTTCTAAGTGCTCCTTCACCTCTGCCTGGACCGTCTCCATTTCCTCCCTGACGATCTCCTTTGTTTCGGCTCTAATCTTCTGGTTTTCCTGTCTTAATTCATTAATCTGTTGTTCTACATGTGTTCTGTGTTCATTTAGCTGTTGTGTGAATTTTAGTTCCATATTCTTTTCGATTTTGTCGATTTTTTCTGTTAATTGTTTTAATTGTTCATTGTTTTCTGCCTTGTTTCTCGCCATTTCTTGTGTGATTTGTTTATTGTTCTCTGTTAATTTTTCTGTCAAGTTTTCTTTCAAGTTTTGTTCTATTCGTTTACTGTTTTCTGTCATTTGCTGTGTTATTTGTTTTAGTAACGTGGCTATATCTATATTTGTTTGTGTTTGTTGTACTTCGCTGCAGACGTCTTCTTCTCGCTGTCCCCTTGCCTCTGAAAGAACCGTCGGGGTCTCATTGTCGGTCGATTCTTCCCATATTCTGGTCTCTCCCATTTGGTTGTTGACCTCGAATTCCACCTCATTACCACCATTATCCCCGTTATTCATTGCCATTCTCTTTTATGAGTATTATTCAATTTAAATTTCCTTAATTTTCTACTTTTGCTACGAGTTAACATCTACTTACATTAACATATATCTTATTTATTGTCTACCCCGTTTCATTGTACCGAGCTTATTAAGTTACTAAATTAAGCTCCACGTTGTTGGGCGTCAACTATTAAATACTAATATTGCACCACATTGTTGGCGACAAATATAAAATATTTGTGTTTTATAGCTCCATGTTGTGGTGCGCCAAATATAAAATTTCTCTTGAATGCTCTTCGTGTTCGGGTGTCAATTGTGACTATTATTTAAAATTTATGAAAAAATGCTGGGCACCAGAGATAATTAGGAATCCCAGGGTGTTGTTAATAACAAATCTTATGTTCAGATGCTAATTAAACAATACTATATTTACCATTTGAATACATTTAAATACATAACATATAATATCATCATCATTTCAATTTGACAGGTTAATTACTTCTCAATTGCTACTAACTTCTTATCCCTATTTAATCATTACAAGAAATTCATGAATACATTGAATATCATTTACCATTTATGAAAGCTTCATTAGTCCATTGACTGTTCTAAAAAATTTATGAGATTAATTACACATTGAATATTATTTATCATTAATAAGGGATTAATGAACACATTAAATATTATTTATCATCAATAAGAGATTAATAAACACATGAAATATTATTTATCATTAATAAGAGATTAATGAACACATGAAATAATATTTATCATTAACAAGTTACTCTTGAAACTAGAATCTCCTTCTTTCTCAACATAAATTAACTTTGATCAATGACATGACTTAAGATCTAACATTTCAGAAATATCAAACTATCATTCAAAATTTATATTAAATATTTAAACTGTGTACTCTTATTCTATGTCATAAGATATAAAATACTCTTCAGCATCTGAACAATTCATAGGTTCTTTTAGAATGAAACGGGTAAAACTTAGGTAGACAAATATATTACATGCAATTATTTGATTACAACATTTAATTTGATACAGTTACTTGAGTTTGATTATCCATTTCTCCGTCTTGCTCGTTCCACACTTTACACATCACAACACAATTGATATTACTCTGCTTTTTTATTCACACACTATCGCGATAACCATTCATCTCCATGTCCTCCAAAACTTTGACTTTTCATACGGTCGCGCACATAATAAATAATACTGCTTCGCTCTTGATGCCGCGCACAGGATAACTAATACTGCTTGACTGAATGAATTTGTTATAGACTGTCTTATCTTGGTTAATGGTGTTTAAGACATAACTTCTATCTCTCTCTAATAACAACTAGCAAAATTGCCACTAACAAACTTCCACGGACTGACTGATTCTCCGACTCTTGATTCTCGACTGCCGATTGGCTAACTTACTGAGCGACTGAGTAACTGAGTAACTAACTCCCTAAGTTCCTGTACCAGTTACTTTTATAATTTCACCTAAACTTCCCTTACTGCCGCTACTCTTAAGATTACCATAATTGGCTAAAATTCGAACGTGTTGCCGGTAAGTTTGAAATTGTACAGTAAACACTCGAAATAACTTCGCGAGTAGAGGTGACGCTTTCTGTGATTGGCGAACTCTTATAAACGCGCACTTCTTGCCGCTAAACCATTATCTCGTTAAAAAAAGAAATCTGCTTTCTCTAACCACCCCCGTTATGACGTATCACTCTTTGTATTTTGAAGGCCGAAAACACCCTAAATCTAATGGTGGTACTGCATATTTTTTGCTGTTTTTTGCAAACAAAGCGTTTTATATCTTTACGACTTAGAAAGTTGTACATACAATACAATTTTACACTGGCTAGGTGCCAACGTGTCGCCTTGCTAACACACCTCTTACTTATATAATAACTACTCGGTACTTGGCTCATCTGTATATCTACTTACTAACATTACTAAAATTAATAATAATAGTCTACATCGAAATATACTATTAATATAAATGTTTTACTATACAACTAGCTGTAACTGGTAGTGTTACGTTACATATCTATAAGGTTGATGTGTTGGGGGAAGGTGTTGGTGATAGGCTGATAGGTTTTGATTGTAGGAGCTGGGTGGAGGCTGGGGCACCACAGCAGTCCTCGCACCCGGGCAATGGATAGGCTAGAGCTGCCACTGTTAATCAGTGTGACAGTGCATGGTGTAATATAAATATGTACTTACCACATGATATAATAAATCAGTTTGTGGTATAATTAATATTTGTGTGTGTTCGTGTTATAGAGTATGCCATTTAAATTTATGTTTTCTAATTACGAGTCTCGTGTAAACGGATGTGTGGTATAATTAATATTTGTGTATGTTTGTGTGACAGAGCAAACTCTGTAACACATTTGAATTTATATTTATTATCTATGAGTATGGTGAGCGTTAATTTACACTAGGCCTATAATTAATAATTGTGCATGTATTTCGTGAATAAATTTATAAACCCAATAGAAGTATTTAAACTTGAACTTTTTATACAGTGTAATTTTAAGACTTAACACCACACTCGACATATAAAATTTAGAGTAGCATAGAGCTTGACAATACAGGAGTTGCATAACAGTTTATAATCAACTCTAAATGAAAGGTCAATAACTCCAGGAATAGGAGATGGCGAGTAAGAAGGAAATGCCTACAATTCGCAATGGAGTCAAGCACGCCAAATAGTTAGATGAGTTATTGAATTTTTTGGTGAAGTAAAGAACAGTGGGTGTTATAAGTATACTATAAACAATGCAACAAAGCAAGCAGCAGCTGCAACAGGAAAGTCACAGACCACAATTTGTAAGATACTGAAAGAGGTAGTAGTATCAAAATCAAATGAAAAATAAGCCCTCCTGGAAAGACATGGCAAGGGAGTAAAATGAAAATTGTTTTAGGTAATTTTGGTTTATGTGCAGTCTGCCAATTGATACAGAATTTTTACACTGTTAAGAAGCACGTCCCTATGTTACAACAGCACGACAGCACATTATGTTACATCACATTGCTTCTTTCTGAATTAAAAGTGGCATACATTTTAAGGGAGGCAAAGAAACTATACACAGAATTGCACATAAACTTGGATTCCCATTTACAAAATATAAAAATAAAAGAAGCGTATTGATGGAGAGAAACGGAATATTTGCATGGCGAGCTAGTTACCTACAAAGGATTAGGAGGAATGACACGTGACAATAAGCGACCTGTTATTTTTCTCGATGAAACATTCATCCATCCCACTTAAACAGTAAACAAGTGTTGGCAGGAATGTGCAACAAGTGGAGTTTTAAAAAGTTAATAGTACTGGACAGCTCTGGATCATTGTTCATGCAGGTTTCATTCCTGAAGCCTTATTTATGTTTAAAGCCCAAACAACAAGTGGAGACTACTACCACAAAATGCAAAAATGTTTCCCGGTGGATTAAGAAAGAAACTGTTGCAAAACCTTCCAGAAAAATCTGTAGTGGTTATTGACAATGCATCATACCACAATGTACAAGAAAACAAACCACCGACTGTAGCTTCTCGAATACGGAAATCCATGAGTGGCTAAGAGAAATGGGAATAAATTTTTCAGAAAATATGACAAAAAGTGAATGATTAGTAATAGTTTGTCTCCAAAAACCATTACAAACATATAAAATAGATATGATATTTAAAGAGAAAGGATACGAAGTGATAAGATTACCTCCATAGCGCGCCAACCTGAATGCCATTGAGTATGTGTGGAACATGGTGAAGGGACAAGTAGCAAGACTCAGCATGATCAGAATGGTGGTGATATGAAAAACCTCACCAAAAATATTATTGCTTCTATTTTAGAAAGTGACGGAAGAAAGCTATACAACACGTGAAAATTAAGAGGCTAAATATTGTGAAACTGATATTCTGATGGAGGACATGATAGTGAGGATTATTATATCAGTTGGGGAGAAGAATCTTCTGACAGTTACATCAATACAGATGATTCCAGTGAATGTTTTAGTTATTTATCAAATGACTGTGATACGTCTGGAATAGAAGAACTAAATAGAGTACCACTTTATATGAAGACGATTTCTGTGCTTTCATGACATTCCCATGTTGAGTGAAATAAGTCAGACTACTTTTTCTACTAATCTTTTACAATTTTATATCTTTTCTGGTACAAAATTACTATGTTCAATTAATTTATTTCTCATGGTAGTATGTTTTATGAAATAAGACAAAATCTTAGTTTTAGTGTTAATTATTGGAAAGACATTTGAATAATATATTATATCTTCTTAAGGGCTTCTAAAAATTTCATCATGGTAAGGTTTTTTCAAATGTTCCATTGTTTGTTAAATAGTAATTTAATTTACTGCCATGAATTAGTCATGATAATAATTCTATCTTTTATACTAATGAAAAACACACAATTAATAATTAATGCAGATGTGCATTATATTCAAACCTAGGGGGAAAAAAAATTGAAATAAATACAGCCACAATTTACCTACACAATACCAATCATTCTTGTTATGTATATAAAACCTGTTCTTTTGGAGGCAGGTTCTATATTAAAATAAGTCATTTTATTTGAAATATTCTTTTATATATCCTAGCATAAAAACTATTATGGAAGAAATTTTGTAAATTGCCTTTGACAGAAATCACTTACCTGATCAACAACAATAACACCCTACCCTTTGAAAATATACCATTATGTTTTATAAGCTTAACCATTGTGTTCAGACCTATTAATGCATACTAACTTGTCAACCTGTCCTTATTAAAATAATCTATGAAAATATACCATTATGTTTTATAAGCTTAACCATTGTGTTCAGACCTATTAGTGCATACTAACTTGTCAACGTGTCCTTATTAAAATAATCTATTTCCAACTACTACCTGACCGCTCTTATTGTTATTATTATTATGTCTAATAATTTTCTAGAAGTAAATTTATTTTATATGTTTTACCAAGTGCCAAGCGAGACCACTGTAAATATTATTATATCTAAACTGTGCATTTGATAAAGAGTATCAAGCATTACACAATACAACACCCGGGTTGTACCTAATGCTCAAAATGTTTATATCTTGAAAACATAATATAAAGTTAGAAACTTACTAATTGAATAAAAATTAAATTTACTCGTTTCTTATAATTTCATTAGTTTTTACTAGATACCTACTTATAATAACAAAACCTTTCTGTACCAATTAACTTGTCATGTTGTAATTCGAAAAAACCAATGAAAAGTAACTTTTACACGTTTGAAGAGTTTAGAAAAAATTAAATATCATTCCACCTTATTGACATATTAAGCTACAAACTGAAGTACAAATGATTCATGTATGTAGATGAAAAACAGAAACACAACTAGGTTGTGTTTTACAGTTCAGTACATTATTGAAATTTTGCAGTTGATTGCTTACATATTACTTACAGCTTTGTTTATGGTCAAAATAATATAACAATTTTTGAAACACTGTAGAAAAACACTTTTGACACCCTAAAGGTTAAGTATTATAATGCTCTAACTTTAGTTTATAGACGAGTAAATTTTCAAGTCGCGTACGAGTTTTACTTTGACTGTACAAACATCAAGCAGCATAGTGAAGAGTACTGTATCCCCACACAACTCGGAGTGTCAGTGCTGCTATGCTTCCCCTCTTTGGATAAAATATTAATGTAGCCATTGTGACGGCAGCGGTATGCGAACATCTGCTCTCCGGTACCAGCGGTGGACGAGGCGAGCCAATCCGGCATCAGCAGCCGCCGAGAATTGACCAACTGCGTGTTCGGAGCTAGCGAATCAGCGATCCCGGTTAGTTAATAAAACCCGAGCCGGCAGAAAATTTTGAACACACTTCATCGCCACTCCATCGGATGCACTTCATCTCCTCTCCTCTCTCGGACGACATCGAGGCGGAGTCAGCCGGAAGGAACAGTCGAAGAATAGAACCGCTGCCGTTCTTGCGTCTTCGCACTCCCGTTCCGCACCAGCGATGGATTTCGCTGGGCCGGCAGCCGACTCTACAACCGGTGCCGAAAGAAGAGGAGGACTGTAGTACGCCACGATCAGCAGGCGCAGCTGCCGAACACCTCAGCGCGGCACGACCAACTTCAGCTTTCTCGCCACCAGGTCCTTTTTAGGGCCAACGAAAACACTAGAGTGTACGATTGGCGCCATTTGTCATGCGGCAAGCCATTTGTCCGGTGACACCATACAGTACACACTTGAAGTGTAGTCTCTTTGTCATGGGTGGTCAGCTCTCTTGGAACCCATCTTGTGCTTGTCTTACGGTACTTGCGCTCTCGGGTGATAACATTATGAACTGTGTCAACACTTACTTGTAATTCTTCAGCTATAAGTTCAACTGTAATCCGTTGGTCTTCTTGGATAAGGTGTGTGCGTGTGCGTGTGTGCGTGTTTCAAGGACTGGAGTTGAAACCTCAACTGGACGTCCAGAACAGTGCTCATTAGTTACTGAAGGTTGACCATTTTTAAACATTTCTACCCACTTATAAAAATTTCTGTGGGTCATTCAGTTTTTTCTGTGTTGTTTAGTTATACAAGAGTAAATTTTAGCAGGTTTTTCACCTTCAGAAAGCAAAAAACGGATAACTCCATATTGTTCAACTAATTCCGAAACTTGAAGAGGACTTGCTATCATTAAATGATAATTTGACGTAAAAACAAAATGTAGTTCTAATGAAACAGCTGATACAGACTTATCATAGAAATGCCAACTTCAGTTCTGAAATGATCGTACTCTGCTTACAAACCGTTTTTTTCTCTACACCTATTTATGTATTAAATTGGTGATTGACCTTTGTATTTTAAGATTAAAAAAAAAATGATTGAAAGTCCCAAAAACATTGTTCCACCCCCTTGGTAAAACGTTTTGAGACTTTGGATAGATTAATCACATGCCAAAAATAATTGATACACCAAGTTTCATAAAGAGCAAATTTTGTTATTATAAAAACCTGTATTATTAGGCCTAATTTATTTTGGGACAGTTAATATGCCGTATTTTGTATACTTCAGTTAAATATAAAGGTTACGCTTTTCCCCTTAGTTTTAGGTTAGTAAGTGAGGCAATCTTTATATATATTTTTTTATTTTATTCTATCACATGTATGGACAATTTACAATGAATAATAATAATATAGTAAGAAATAATAACAGTCCAACAATCTTGTTTAGTTGTATTTTGCCACGTCATATATTCTCTGTTTAATAAGCTTTACATGTGAGATTTATTGTTTGTAGTGAAATATAATGTTTTGTGTTACCCTATATGTAATCATATGGAAGGGTCAAGTACTACTGAAATTTTGAGGGCTTTTTTTTTTATGAAAATAATTATAATGTCGACCAGGAACTTTCATAATTTTTGGAAAAAAACAATGTTTCTAGGCTTTATATTAATCTCACAAGACATTTTCTGGTATAGGCCTCCCATATGTTCCACCCAAATGATGGGGTATGCTTCATTATGCCTCCCAAACTCTCCAGGTAGGAGCTTCTCCGTATTAAGTCCCATCCCCAAACCATGACTGTAGATTCATTTTGTTTTAATTGTCTCCAAGTCACGTTACTAAATATTTAGAATTAAGATTAGGCAATTACCTGTATTAACGTCCGTCTTGTGACTTATTTGGTTTTTCCCCTAAAACGACGCGTTTCGAGAATAAATTCTCATCATCAGGTTCAACTTCTGTGCCGTGACTGTGTCGGTGTTGAATTATGTGTGGTGGTTTTTTGTGTTTGTCTATTTTAACTAGTTGACGACCCCTTTTGGGTGAATTTGATATTTTTATAGAAGTTGAACCTGATGATGAGAATTTATTCTCGAAACGCGTTGTTTTAGGGGAAAAATCAAATAAGTCACAAGACGGACGTTAATACAGGTAATTGCCTAATCTTAATTCTAAACATGACTGTAGATCTACCCATGCACGTATGGCCAATCAAATATCAGAGTGTAGTTGTGTAGTACTCAGCATCATGTGCTCTTATATGAATTTATATAGGTTAATTTTTGCATGTATCTTACTTTTCTTTAGGAAAAATTGAGACTTATATGTAGACCTACATGACCAACTATAAAGGATCAAAAACATAAAGGCAGGAATATCAAAACACGTAAACATTAATTTTAAACAATTGCTAGACTACACACATGAAATGGATGAAGTATGTTCTGGTTTAACCACTTTATGGATTAACCCGAGTTATTTCGGTTTGAATGAAATGTTCAAAAATAGATATTCCCAAGTTATCTCGGGCATTGTCTCTTTTGCCGTTCTCATGCAGTAACCGAAAATATTTTACCTCGGTACTAATTTGTTACATTCCCACTCACAGCAGCACTCCGTAGGCATTTATAACTTACTGTGTAGTAGTTTGTTGTTTCATCACTAGGGGCATGGACGTAGCCAGGATTTTGGATAGGGGGGGCAGAGGACTAAAGGGTTACCTAAAAAGCGCCGGGGGGGGGGGGGGAATAAGCAAATTGTTTCGTCTCGGTATGTTATTAAGGCTCATCAGTATAACTATGGCATACCTATTATAGGAATCTAAGCTAAAAAGAAATTTTTAAAATTAATCCAAAAGGGAATTTAAAAAAGTTTTACTCTATTGATCCAAAGCAGTGATTGTCGGATCTATTTAAAAGACTTTTACTTTATTTGTGAGTTACCTCTCACATAAAATTTTTTTTTATTAGCTACTTTTTAGTAACACGCACCGTTATCAAGTTAAAAATTAAATTTTTCCTTTATTTAAAAACTTTAGGAATTTTTTCTCTGGAATGAAGAATACTACGAACAAATGTTTCAGATTTAACCATAGTAGTGCACACTTAGTTTTGATATATTTTACTTTCGTGGCTGTACTAGGCACTGTTATATTCTTGGGCGATTACTTCTATTTGGTCGTTAAGAGGGTACCCTAGATTGTCAATATATACCGCAAGAAGTTCAAAAATATTTTAATTCAAGGGGTAAAATTAAAGATTGGAACACTTGATCCAAGAAAAGATGTTCTGGGGTGTCTGAGACCCCAAGATGCTTTAAGGGTTAAATAATCACCAACAGTCACAAATAATAATGTGATTTTAATTAAAAAGTGGCAACAATGAAAAAACAGAATTACGTACAAATACCGTGATGAATGAAAAAATTAAAGTTTTATAGTACGGTATGATATAAAATTAGTATAGTACAGTATAATTTTATACAATTATATATTTTTAAAACAATATTAGTTTTTCGTATGCAAACTAGCAAAGGATATATTATCACAAAGTATTAAACTAAAACATGTTACTAAAATAACTTACTAAAATAAGTTAAACTAAAATATAAACTAAATCAAAAAACTAAAAAATGTTAAACTAAAATAAGTTTTCTTGGATTTTCAGAAAACCTTTTCAGCACTTCCTTCTCCAATTGCTCCTTTTTTTCTAAAGCAGTTTTTCTGTGGACACTCATTAAGCATAGTCCATTGAGACGCTCCCCTGTCATCGTCGACCTAAGCCAGGTCTTTACTCTCCGCAACGTACTAAACGACCGCTCTACAGTACAAGTGGTGCAAGGCAGAGTAATAGAGATAAGCAGCGCTTTTTTGTGGCCGGGTAAAAGATTTCAGCCTCTTTTACTAGATCTGCTATTGTCAGTTTTTTTAGCTGCTCTTTATTGAATTTCTTCTTCTCCCACATAGTGTACCATAATTCAACTTCGGAGGCAACATCTTTTAAGTTATAAAAATCTGAGAACTCCTTGACTTTTATTTTAAAGTCTTTCATGGTTATCTCGAGCATAATTAACGGATGTAGAGACAAAATTGAAAAGGCAGGTGAGTGTTCATCTGAAAAACGTGCCTCCAGTGAAGAAACTAATGAATCCAAGTAAGGTATTACCAAGGATCTGTTCCAGTACTCTAAAGGACTGGAAGCTGGAGGATTGGAGCGATGTTTTTGTTTTTGAATAGATCTTGGGACTGTCAATTCCACTCTAACATCTTTGGTAATCTCGTCGACACCATTTACAAGCTCTGTAGTAACTTTCTCTGCATCACTACGATGAGTTGTTATCACTCCAAGGATCCGTTTGATGTGTTTTGAGCATTGGACCAGGTCCAGGGTTTTAAATTGAAGAGCATTTACAACAGGTTCCAATAAGGCAGAATATTTGGCTATCAAGGCAACAGCAACAATAAATTCAGGTTTTGTGGCTGCAGAATGTAATTGAAATGCCTGATTCCTCGTGTTCGAATTTCCTTCTTCCAGTGATAATCTCTTCAACCCTTCAACAATTTTTATGAAATGGTCGTTAAAAACTGAAATACTCTTGTATTTTTGGGACCATCGCGACTCACAGAGCATTGGAATGTTCGGGGCGTAGCGTCTTCTCAACACTGACTCTCTGAAGAACCTTATAATGTCTTTGATAGTGGCGATGGTGTTGCGTATTTGTGGAACACTATTCAAGTCATTTACAACAAGATTTAATTTGTGTGATGCACAATGAAAGAAGATAGCTTTCTCATACTTATTTCTTATAATTCATTGTACACCTCCATACTTGCCAGCCATAGCTGAACATCCATCATAACCCTGACCTACACATTTCTTCGGGTCAAGTCCTTCTTTTTCCAGAAACTTGTCTATCGCTGTTGCAATCGTGGTGGCATTGAGGGCAGGAAGTTCCACAAAACCCACAAACTCTTCCCGAACTTGTATTTCTTTTTCATCGAAGAAGCACAAACTGATAGACAGCTGCTCTTTCCCTGATATATCAGCAGTCTCATCTGCCAGCACGCTAAAGGCAAATGCCTTCTTTGCTTGTTCTATAATGTCATCTTTGATAACAGCTCCGCAGAGATCAAATTTCATTCTGGATCTGAGGGGACATATATGTTGCATTTTTTCTCATATTAAGGATATCACAGTGACGTTTTAGTTCTTGGTCACCAGCATCGATTCGGAAGTGGATCAGGTCTTGAAATACACCTTCATGCTGCTCATTTCCCCTCAGAGGCAAATCATGGGTACCACAAAATATGATTGTAGAAATTATCGATGCTAAGATTTTTTTGTTTTCTTCTATTAGTATCTTGTGGACCGATATCACCTGAACGTCGACAGGAATTTCGTCCATAAAGGTTTTGGCTGCACTGACTGCAGCTTTGTGCCAGTGGGTGGAAGCATGACTTTTGCAATTTTCATGTAAATGTTTGTAACGTATAAAAGGAGTTACAATGAACGATCCTAAAACACCCTTCACTGTACCAGGAAGGGGTGGGAACAGCACACAGAATTTGCAGAGTGCGCCTATCGACCCCTTCGAATATGCTAACCAAGGGGAGTAAGTTTGAAGCCAACCGTGATTAAACTTCCTGCTTGAGAGGCCGACATCTTTAGCAAAGTCATAAGTAGTGAGTGGAACCCAACAGTTTGTCAACAGTTCCTTTTTTTTTGGCGCTGTCATCTGAGACGTCCGTCCGATCCACCGACCCAAATCATTCTCACACTCACAGCAGTCTTCAACATCAGGTTTAGGTGACTCGCTGAGTGTTGGAATGGAAGAAGGCCCTGGTTGAAGCTCAACAGGGCAAGGTGCTGGTGAGGTTTTAACTTTCTTCTCTCTTTCACGTTTATCGCTGTCATCTAAATCCCTTTTTTTGCTCCCTAAAATAAAGAAGAGAATTCCCAAATAAAGAAGATTATGCAGGAAAAATTAAACAAATTTATTTTTACATTACCGTATACCGGAAGGTGTGTCCAAATTTCTTATAGTTTGTTACTTTTCTTTTAATTTTTTATTAAATGAAATAACTTTATACATTTTTTTTATATAAATATAATTTTTCACCGTTTAGACATTTCATCAAGAAGTCGCTAGGGTGGCGCTGCTGATGCCGAAACAAGGCGAATATAATTGAGCCGGTGAGAATGAAAGTGGCGTAAGTCACTTTATGGCTAATTGGAGAAATTTAATGGTTTGTTAAAATTGTTATTGAAAAATCAAATAAAAAGATACTATAATACTAAAAACTGATCACTGTCTGTCTACATATAAGTGATTAATCTGATTTATAAATATGTATTCTGCATGTTTTTATATACTTTATATATTAAAATTTTATGACTTATGCCACTTTCATTCTCACTGGCTCAATTAACAGCAGTTTTGAATATGGCGGAAACCAATCAGCAAGTAGGGATGGGTATCGATCGCCAACTTATTTATATTTGATATCGATAAAATATCGAGTCATTAACATCGATATATAAATATTATCGAAGGAAAACCATCGATATATCGGTCATGATTTAAGTTCAAGTTGGAAGTACAGAGATTTATAATTTCCCCCAAGTGAGTCTGTTCCGTCTTTGATTCTGTTTATCTTTTATGTGACTTGGATAGAAATAATGTAAAAAACAAACATCACTTAGACTAATTGTTATTATAAATAGTAAATATCGATACTTGGACACTCATTTAAATGGATGTTGAATAGCTGAGTGGTTCCTAAACTGTTCCGCAAAAAAACTCAAAAAAGGTAATGATTTTAAAATAAAACTACACGAAGTCAACTATTTTCGTATTCAGCTGTCAAGGACATAAACAAGAAAATAAGAAAACATTATCATAAAATAAGAAAAACATCGATAATTGAAGGGACAATATCGATATTTTGATATATCAATATATCGATACCCATCCCCAGCAGCAATCTTAAGGCATCAGCACTACATCCCTAGACTAGACTTATACTCTCATGCTTACTCTGCTACAACCCTGATCACAAGCGTTGTAAAAAAATTATATCCACCATCTTTTTTCAAAAATTTCACAACCCTGGTTATTACGCCAAGTAAGTGAATATTCGCAAAGTGGAACGAGACGAAATGGCCGATTAAAATATAATTTTGTTTTCTTTTTTTATATCTTGTTATTGTGAGAGGTATTTTGAAATCATAAAATACACATCTGCTTGTAATTAGTGTATCCGAAATTTTAGTTTTGGAAATTGGAAGCGTCCGAATAATCGAAACTTAACCTAACTTTCTTCACTCAGGGAGAGTTCTGTAGTCTTGACTTTTTTGAGACAAACAGAATAACGTAACCACTATAGGTATAATTATAAATAATATTACGTGACCAATATATTTTAATACTATTCAACATTGTAGAAATATCCTGAAATTTTAGAAATCGACATAAAAAATTAATGGCTAATTTACCTTTAAAAAACTTTCGTATATCCATTTTACTACTAACTATTGATGTGTCCTGTAGGTACTGTGGATGAAGTGAGGTATCTGATGAGGTTAGACTATATTTAAATAAAGACGGAAACTAAAAAGAAGCTTGCAAAGCCGAGTTGAGCTATAACGCGACTGGTCTGTTCACCAGGAAAATGGCGGATGCTTTAAAACTAGGGACTAACAAAAGCGGGAAGTTCAAAACTGTAAATTAACTATATATGTTTCTTTAATTCTTTAAAGTAAAGTAAGGATAACTGTCCATCACTGCTCCTGTTCTAGCACTCCTCGCATGCGTTTTTAATCTACTTTTATTTTATATTTTTTACTTTGTAACTTGATCTAGGGGGGGGCAGCTGCCCCTCCTTGCCTCCCCTTGGCTACGCCCCTGAGTAGGGGGTATTGCTGTTAGTGTGGTAACAAAACACAGCCATTCTACAGTATTCTTGTTGACATCTTAGCATTAAGGTGTTTGTTTTTGTTTACAGTGGTTTGTTTTGTGACCATATTTGTGATTTGTTCTGTGAATACGAGTAGTGAAGAAGATAGTATTAGTAGTATACGTTTAGAGGCAAGTGGTAGTGAGAACGATTCAGATATTACAGACAGTGATAGTGACACGTCTGAGAATTAAACTGTAGACCTTGCAGCAGCACACCAGTGGCAGGAAATTGATTTACATAATATCCTACCTTCTCCACCTCATTTTCCCTTTACAGGAACACTCAAGTTAGTTTTGAATTTCGATAGTGAACTTATTGACAAAATTTGTGTTGAAATGAATATATATGACGAACAATGCATTCAAACATGCCAAGAAGACCAAGCCGTTTCCTGAACTGACTTGCAATGAACTAAACAGTTTTTTGTCCTTATGATCTTGCAAGGCATAAAAAATGACAGTGGCAATGTGTAGCAGGTTTCGAGATGCAAATGGGAAGAAGATTCGTCAGGAATCCCGCTTCTACTGTCCAGAGTGTGTTGTAGCATTTTGTGTGCCACCATTAATTAATTCAGAAAAAATTTATGAATTTTAAACCGTCACAGAAACTATCAATAATTTGTTTAATTCTGAACTTACTTTTTTAGAATCTAGGTAGTCTGTGTTTGAAACAATAAGAAGTCAGAGTTTGTGATTTTATAAGGCAGTAAGTTATTAAACAGTAAAAAAACTGACTAAATAAGTAATTATTAAAAATAATTAAATAATAACTAAAATACAAAGGTAGGGCTGAAAAGTGCCGGGCCCGACATAGAGAAAGAGCCACTATGCTCATTATTTTGATCTGTTGTATGATTTCATCCTTTGTAGGTGTAGTTTTGATGCTTTTAAATCAATAGATGTTCATTATTAGTTTCATAATCCATCGCTGTAAGCACCTCGAGCATCATTTCAACAATGGATTGATTGGAAATTTGTGCTGTCATTAAATATTCTTTTTGAAAGACTTAACTGCAACTGATATAAAAAAGGGACTGAATTCAACATTGGGGAACTTTTTTCCATCGAATACAAGGGTTAAGCACTGGGTTGCAGAATTTAAAATGGGTTGGTTAAGCACAGCTGATACTCATGTGTTAAACATCCCATTGAAGTGATAAAATAGAAAAAGTCCACAAAGTAATTGTGGCTGACCACAGAATGAAAGTGAGTGAGGTTACAAAGTGTTGCCATACCAATGGAACGTGAGCCCAATATCTTACACGAACATCTGTGTATGACAAAGCTTGTGTGTTAGATGGGTGCCGTGTTTCTCAACATTTAACCAAAAACAGCATTGAGAGGATGTTTCAGCCAATTGTTTGGCACTTTATATGCGCAGTCCAACTGAGTTTTGCATCGATGAGACTAGGGTCCACAACAACACAACAATAGTCAAAACAATGGACCGTGAAAGACAAACCAACTCCAAAGAAAGCAAAGACAATGCCTTGTGCTGGTAAGGTTATGAAAACGGTTTTTTGGGATGCATGAAAAGTAATCTTCACTGACTACCTCAAAAAGGGGAAACCAATTAGTGTTGAGTACTATGCAAACATAGTGCACCTTTTAAACGACTAAATCAAGAAAAAAACAGCCAAATTTAGCAAAACAAAAAGTGCTATTTCACCAAAACAATACACCATCTTGCGCATCAATTGTTGCAATGGCTAAAATCAAAGAATTGAAGTTTGAATTGCTTCCTCACCCACCATACTCTCCCGATTGAGCTCTGAGCAACTTCCACCTCTTTCCTAACCTCAAAAAATGACCCATTGGGAAAAGACTTACTGGCGACAATCAAGTCAGCAATGCTTTGTATAGCTACTGTTGGGACCTCAACAAATTGGCTTATCATTCTGGCATAACCTCTTTAGAACATCATCGGAAAAAGTGTATAGAGCTAAATGGAGATTATGTTGAGAAATAATTGTAAATTACTCCAAAGAAGTGTTTTCTTATTCAGGCCCAGGACTTTTCACCTTTCCCTCATAATTAAAATTAAAATTAGGATAATGAAACCTTTGAAAGTAATTGTTCTGATGTAACACTAAGGTTTGTTACATTTTGTCAGTTTATAGTTACTAAGTTGAGGTCTATGCTTCAGGTTCAGCTAAGGGAATAAGCTAAGGTGTGGACAGATGACAATGTGCCATGTAGCCTAAGTGCAGCAAACTAATACATTTTTGTATTCCATCAACTAGTTAGGAAACCAACCTAATATTGTACAACAAAATAATACAACATTGTAAATTAAAATAGAGAGAAAAAAATAATTCTACTGATTTCAGAATTTTTAAAACTTATGACATCATAAAGTTCCCCTCCCCTCCCTGTGCCAAAGTTATATATCATTAGTGTAGAGTGTTGAAAGAATTGTGGGGTTTAATGGTTTTGAGGTGTATATTCATATTAAGTTTATTCTTTATAGAAATATAAAAATGAGCTTGTATTATGTGCAGTTTAAAATAAGTATAAATAATGGCATCCAGGTTACACATTAAATCATCTGACAAAACACAAAAGATATACATGTGATATAACAGTAATAATAATAATGCACACACACATACACGCTCGCAAAATGCTCACACTCACACACAAGTACAACATTTCCAAGCTATACGTTCCTACCAGAAACCTGGTAGGAAGCTGGTCAATTGAGTTCTTTTAATGCTTAACTTGAGTGTTGGTGTGAATCATTGCATCTCCAAATAAACAGAACAGAGTACTCTTATTCCAAAATGTTGATATATGTAAACACTAAAAAGCAATATAACAATTACATAAATTTGCAAAAAATCATTTATTATGTTCTGTGTTCAGATCTTGTAACACAAGATCTCCAGTTTAGTTTCTTCTGTTAAGATTTTCAACTACATCATTATTCTAAGTCTTCCTGACCTGTCACTGTTTCCCTCTGCACTGAATTACAAGACTGTCATTGGTAATCTTAAATTATTTCATAACTCAATTGCACAAGACAGTTTTGTCTACTACTCCCGTTATTCACATTCTTCTGGACACTATATTTCAGCTTCTTGTTACTCCCTCTGTTCTTCTCAGGTATTTTATCTTGATTACCACTGTAGTAACATGCAATTAGCTACTTAATTAGTACTTTGCTAATAATTAATAATTTGAATCAGTCTGTTGTTTAGATACTTATAAAAGCTTAATACAGATATGTTTTAATCTGAAATATCCTATTCTTTCTTTGTAAAAACTCAAATTTTACAAACTGTCCAGTAGACTTTCAGTTAGTTTACTTACTTAGCTGACATTCTGTTTTACCTGACATGGCACTGTGAAAACTTATGGTACTAAATTTTAATAAACAATGGTCCAAAATTATATATTTCTCATAAATTAGACAAACATTTTATACCTTCTAAGGGGAAGTTTTATAAACAAAGTCAGATGATAATGATAATAATCCATTGTCCATTAACTTATTAGACATATCTAAGGAAGAGGGTGCCAGCTGGTGGCAGTGAGAACACAAATTTGTCGGTTTAAATCTTTATATGTTTATTCTATTGATTTGTTGTGTATTAATTTTCATATACCAATTTCTGTTACCCATACATTTTATAATTTTTAAAAGGGTAAACAATTTTTAATAGTTATTTAATACAGTTTGAACATTCACAAAATCATATATTTGTTATATTGCAATCCATAAATAAACTTTTCATTAGTAACTAACTAAATATTAACTTACTAGTCTTGTTGTGTTGTGTGTGTGTGTGTGCGTGCACGCGCACACGCGCGCTTTTAAATATTAAATGGAGATATTATCATTCTGTAATAATGCGCTTGAAATATTACTAATTAATTAACTTTGTTAACATTTTTTTATTATTGATTGTTTTAGGTGTACACAATTAATGATGAGTCAGTTCACTTGCTTGTAAATAATATACCAGTTATTAAGCTTAAAAATGAAATATACAAACTTTGCTCACGTTTTGGTGAAATCAAAGTATGTGATCCTGTACCTGAATTTGTGCCACCTCAAGAATTTACTGAAACATATCATGTTCAGTATGTAAGACTACAGTCAGCTAGGTAAGGCATTTATTTTTCATTTGTTAATAGAATCTGTTGGACATACCCCAACAAAATTTACATGTTTTGTATTGTAATATTATATCTGGAATTTCTAAGTTGTAATGGGTCTAAATTTACCTAAATATTATTGTGTAATTTCATAAATTCTATAACATGCAAAGATGAGGCCCCTTTGAGGGGAGGCGAAGCCAGTAAATAATGTCCATGGCCATATTTGGTTATGAGATTATAACGAAAATCTATTTATAGCCAGTGACCAACACATCAAGTATTTTGTTGACGAAAAACATTTCACGACGAAGTTAAAAAGGTGAAACTCAACTCAACGGAAATACTGAGGACAAGACGTATGGCGGGGAGCGGGGTGAAGCAGTTTGAGACGCACCAAACGGAAAATTTGTAACACTGAACGCCAGTCGACGACCATCTTTTGCTGTCTGCAGCAGCAATCGCGGGTGCCCGCATACAACAAAAATGTGAATCTTTCTATACATGTCAAAGTGAAAACCGTATTTGGCTAAATATTCATCAACAGTAACTAATTAAAACAAATTGACAGTTCGGCAGTAACACGTAAAAATGTAACAATGAAAACAGTAAAACAACACATGCCATGTGGTGAAATTCTATGCAGCATAATCAAGGGAAGTAGACATTTCAACAATATATATACCATTTCAACATTTTAAAATACTGTTTTTTTTTCCTAAATTATAAAGTTGAGCTCAACAGAATCAAAAAATAAGTAAATGTGTATGTTTGTGTGAATGAAAAATTATGAAAATAGGCCTAACCAGAAGTGTTGAGTTTGCATAATCTTTGATTATACGTAGTAGTATTTTGATGTCGTAGTTTATTGATAATCAGTTTTATGCTTTAAGGCGGAATAAGTGCGTTCATGATCTTTTTTATGTTCTCGAAGAAAAATAAATAATGTTATATTTTACTTGATATGCGCATTGTTATTTGTATTTGCCAACTGTTCTCTGGCCAAGTACACTAAACGATTCCCTGGACCAAACATTACATATAATCATATTCATTTTTAATAACTAATTAATGAGCAACACTGCAGTTGGCGCCTGAATAACAGTGACATTGTAAATTTACATATTAAATTAAAGTTGATTTACAATTTAGTCGAAAAATGGCAGAGAAAGACACAAATCCAAATTTAGATGAAAGTGCAGAGGTAGGATCAGTGTTGAATATTACTCAAGATCATATGGTAACAACTAATGCAATTGTTAGTGAGAATGTTGTCGAAATAGTAGATGTAAATGAAACAGTAGTAGCTGGGGTTAGTAGAAATAGCGAGATAAATATATTTAACCAATTAGCGTTGATGATGGAAGTAATGAATAGTATCAAGTCAGAGATGAATAATAAGTTTGAACAACAAAATAAGAATAATGATAATTTAAACACGAGTTTAAATGTGTTTAAAATTGAAATCAAGTCAGAGATAAATGAAGTAAATAATAAACTTGACAAACAAGACGAGAAATTAGGAGACATGAATAACGAATTTGTAAACATAAGAAGTGAAATAGAAATGAGTAAATTAAGTATGAATAACCAGTTTAAAAGTATAAGTGAGAATTTTGATGAAGTGAGTGAGAAATTCGTGGAAGTAAATAATAAACTAGAAAAACAGAGTAAAACTATTGCGGGAGTGAAAGGTGAAATGACTATAAGTATAAATAAAATACAAACCAAGATGAAAAATGATATAAAAATAATTAGCGAAAAGCAGGATAAGAAACTGCTAGAGACAGACAAAAATTTCGAGGCGTTAACTAGTAGATTTAACGATAAATTTAAAAAACAAAATGACAAAATTGAAGGTAATGTTCAAGGTGTGATTGATGAATGTGAACAGATTAAAAAAGCAAATAAGCTACAAGAGAGTGTGAATAATGAACTCAAAAGTAACATTGAACAACTGGATACAATTAAAACTAGTGTAACTAATTTGAAAAGTAAACACACAGAACATGAGCAAGAAATAATTAAAGTTAGAGAAGATCTAAGCTTAGCAATTAATCAAAAACTAACCAATATGTGTGAACGAGTGAATGTTGATGTTGAATTAGGTTATTTCAGTAATGAGGGTAAGGGAGTGAACCCCATACAATTTTTAAATTCTATAAAGAGTTTTAATAAGTAATATCAGGGTGACCGAGCTTCGCTCGGTTTTCACACTTCTGATGATGATACCCAATTATTGGTATCGAAAAGTACTTAAATAATAAAAAACATTTAATCTTTGTAATTGTAATTATTAAAATATATATATTATACAAAGAAAATGTGAGTTACATTTTATATAAAAAACATTTATTTATAAATATACAGATTTAAAAAAAACATTATTTATTAATAATTATGTCTTTATTTTTATTAATTATTTATTTTTTGATACTTATTTTCATATATAAACATATCGATACTACGCCGTTTGCGTTTATCGACGGTTTCTGTTATTGGAATCACAATTATTTAATACTTCTTTCCGTACAATGATTCTTGTATGGCGAGGATTTTCTGGTGGTAAAAGAACTTTTAAGCCACTTCGCCTTTTGACTCTGGAAAATGCTACATACAACATGCCGTGCATAAACACAGGAATTGATAAGTGAATTCCCACCACTTCAAATGTTTGACCTTGAGCCTTGTGAATAGTAATAGCAAAAGCTGCTCTGATGGGAAATTGATGCCTTTGCATAGTGCACCCAAGCTGACTTTTGCTGGAATCTATTGTAATCCTTGGAATATGAACTTCTCGGCCTGAATATTCACCCGTGATAATCTTGGGTTTAATAATGTTATTACATAATTCAGTCACGACCAATCTTGTTCCATTGCACAGCCATTCAGAGACGTCCAAGTTTCATAAAGGCATTATTATTGTATTTTTTTAAGCTTTAATTCGTGTGGTGGTAAGTCAGCCATCTCAACAGAATGTAGAAATTCAGAAGTGAATTGAAGAGCTCCTTCTGGTTGATCTTTAACAGAATCGTAGCTTTTATATACTTTATAATATTCTCCAGGAAGCTTCTAATAATTTCGTCGTTAATTTTATTTACGTCTTTATTCAAAGGCGCTAATATAGCTCTGTCTTTCATATCTTCATATCTGTTGTTTGCCAAACAATCACCAAATACTTCATCAATAAGGTTCCCGTTAGACAGAATATCCTCTGGTAGTTCAACCTCGTCCATAGTATTTACTGGTAACTCTCCATTGCCAATTTTTAATAAATATTCAGCAAAATCTCTTTGTTCTGGATCAACACGCATATTTTCTGTTAATGAAAAGAAATGAAAATGGTGCCAAAGATTACTTTTCTTAATGGAAAGGTCCACTAATTCACTTCGGTTAGCATGTGGTTGAACGGGCAAACATTGCCGAAAATCTCCTCCGAGTACCATGATCTTGCCACCAAAGGTCAAATTAGGGTTGCCAATAGAGCGTAGTAGCTGGTCCATGTTGTTTAATCCATACTTAGGTAGCATAGGGGCTTCATCCATTAGGAAAACGTCGATTCTGGCTAGTTCTTTGGCTTTAGCAGACCCTGGCTTGATATTTGATTTTGACTCAGGAGTTAATGGAACCTGCAATGTAATGCAAGTATAAAATATTATTATTTTGCTACAAAATACAAAGAAAATTAAAATAAATCATATTAAAAATTATTACCTGAAGTCCAAACGTTTTATGAGAAGTTCGTCCGTTTGGAAGAAGAATCGAAGCTATTCCTGTAAACGACATACATTTGACATTGTAGTTTCGCCCAGAAAGAATATAATACAGTGTTTTGTATACAAAAGTTTTGCCCGTCCCACCAGGTCCATCAATGAAATAACATCTTTGTGCAGACTGCTCATTGTTACATGAATTTAGAATTTTATTGACAATTTCTAACTGTCTACCTTTAAGAAGTTGAAGAAGTTGAAACATCTGTTGTCCAAGGGCAGCATTTTCATCAATGTTTAATATCTCTTGGTTTTGTTCATTTTCATAATCTTCAATATCATCCATATTGTATCGTTGAACCGAAAAGCGAAAGTTCCTGCCTTCTGTTGCTTCAGTGTTAAGTTTATAGGCAATAATTCTGTAAGCTTGTTTTATTGATTCAGCAATAGAACTACCATTTCGCCTTGCATCCCGTATAAAATCTTCAGCTAAATGTTGCTTGAATGTATCCCATAAAGCTTTGGGATTTTCCGGAGATCCAAAAATAAGAATCTGTATAAAAAGTGTTCTCATGGCCCTAGGCATTTTGGATATAGTAGATTCTTGTAGACCTTCAATCCACTGTTTATCGTCATAAGCAAGTCCTTGAGCAAGACAAGCTTGCTTATAAGTTGCATGCCTAACACCATTTACCATTAGTAGATTATCAAAGCTCGCAGCATCTTTGACGTGATATAATAGCAAGCGTAGGTGGTAAAGTTCTGGTTGCGAAATAAAATTGACATTGTATATTCTACCAATAACACGAATGCTTCTAATTCTAGGCACCCACTCGCTTGTCCTTCCAAGCCATCTAAAATATTCGGGCATCTGCCAGTAGTAGTGGTATATAATTTCTTCTTGATTTCCTTGTTGCTGTTGCCTGAGAGCTCGATTGTGGCGAAAATATGCTTCTAAAGTTGACCCTTTCTGCCCAATATCAGCTAGATCTTCTTGAGATTGGTCAATATTTAAATTTCAAAATTTACCAGGAAGATGAATGTCCAAATGCTGAACAGTGTGACTTTTTTTCTGAATTTCGTTACCAAATAGACGCCAGCATGCTTCAGGTGGAGTAATGCAACGTCCTTGAATGTAGGCATCTGCTTCATTGTAATTGAGTATTCTTTGATGTTCGACAACCTTAATAAATGCGCAGTCATGTCCTTTATAGATGTATTTATAAAGATATTTAACTGCGCGGATACTTCCTACATATTCTACGTTGATATGACAATTAAACCTTTTGAGAAGATATGCATTATATGTAGCTACATGGCGGTTATCTCTTGTTATTGATGACCTTGAGCATCCTTGCGATAAATGGCATGTTCATGAGAAAAATGTGGATTGCGTGGATCTAATTTCGGATCATAATGACGGCGATAATTAGGCTTCTCATCATGAGCCAAGGATGTTACTTCCAGATGTGGTTTTGGAAAGCCAAATCGACATTTCATACGTCCATTCTTGTTGACCATACAGAATGCGCGAGGATTCAGATCTACACACGAATTATGTATCATCCACTTTATTACCAATTCCCGCAGCTCCGGATCATCACTATCAGGAATTTCAGCTGAAATTAGATCGTCGAGTTCTTCAGTATTATGAATTTTATCACCAGAAGACATGATCAGCAAGAGATGGATATGAGGCAGCCCACGTTTTTGGAATTCTATAGTATAAACGTAGGCAGAAACGTTTCCAAAAATTTGTTTTTTATCCAAGTCATCAATCAATTCGTCAGATTTGAGCTTCGCGATTCTAGCCACCAGGTCAGGTCGGTCTTCAGCTAGTTGTTGCAAAGTTGATCCATCCTCAAACGTTATACGAGCTGCTTCTTTAATTTCTGGCCACTCAGGATTGCAAGTCATCGTGATAAAGAAATCTGGTGATCCAAGACGACGAACCAAGGCCATGGCATCTTCAAAGTGTTCAGTGTAATATCTTGTAGATCCAGGGAATGAAGAAGGCAGGACAACCTTTTCACCAACAACAGCATTTTTTTTCTCAGCCAGTTCATTAAAAAATTTTATGACCACTGTAGTTATCAGCAAGAAGTTTTTTCTGATTTGCTTTGATCCATTGGATACGGTCATGTTCCACCCTGATAAAAGTATCAACCAGATACTGTTGGAAAAGCCGGCCTCCAAAGTGTAAGGCGTTGAACTTCAAAAGGGGGAGATCGGGAATGCTTGAATTCATTTCAGAAGAAAACTGTTTGGTGAGTTGAGGTCTAAATGCTACTCGGTATTGAGCGAGTTCAAGTCTAGTCAAATGTTGACGACTGGCATACGGACTTCTTAAAGGTAGATTTATAGAGAACCCTAAAGTACCCTCTGGGTAAAATAATGGATATGTAAATGGCTCAACACGATTGTCAATGTTTTTCATGGTTACCACAGATTTTCCTCTCTGACAAATCACTAACTCATTATCCGGAAAGCTTTGGTCGGCGTTCAGTGTAAGAACGGCACATACTTCATTCTGAAAGGGGATGTTAAATCTTCTGTGGTCAACGACATCAGGTACAGCAAAAAGAAGCTTAATGTAAGGTGGCTCATTTCCTTCTGCAGCAGCGCGTCCATTAGCCTCTTCCTCTACTTCTCGCATCATCATAAATCCACGTATGAAAGGATTTTGAGATCTTACAATATGTTCCAACAAACTAATCAGACCTTCGCTGATGCCATGGTTGATAGGATTGTTTATGCGTTCACTAACAGCATCGTTGTTATCCAAGAAGTATATTTGTCCATATTGAGGTCTTTCAAATTCACCGTCAGGATTTTGAGTGGGATGAGCTGCCACATTAAGTTTATGATAAACTTGACAGCTGGCAATATGGCTATATACACCTCGGTTGTTAATTGTTCGGTCGTCATCTACAGTGAAGGAAGCCATTGCGAAACATGCGTTCAAATTTCGAATCCGTTTATGAAATTCACCAGAAAATGGATGAAGTCGAAGGAACAGTCGCACCAGCTCATTTGGAAATTCTGGATGTGGTACATCAATCCTACCATGCAAGCAACAGCTCCCAAAGAAGTCTCTTTGAAATCGATTCGTTATTCGTTCTTCAGCGAAATGTAATGCTCCACAGTGAATGCAAGCAACATTAAAAGGTTGTAAACTGTAATAAGAAGTATCCGCATTCGTGCCTGCTTTGTAGGTACTTAGCCCGTTTAGTCGAAGAGCTTGTTGACGTCTAGAATTTCTACGGCGTTCTTCTTCCAATCGCTGCTGCCGGCGATCATCAGTTTCATTTGCTCGTCTTTGAGCTGCTAGTTCGCGCATGTCTTGGAGCCGCTGAATTCTTTGTTGTTCTGGTTCTCCTGCTCGTCTTGAAGTGCACTTTCGCGCATCTGATCTAAGCGTCGTTGACGATCCTCAGCAGGTTCAACATTTCGTTTTCTTCTTTTAAGGTCGTTAGTCTCCTGAGATTGAGAATCGATGAGATCATTAATGATCCCAACTAATCTATTGATACATGTCGTCTTTGCTTTCCGGCCCAGTCTTAACAGAAGTGGGAAAATTTTCTTCATTCGAAGGTCCAAAGTCCCTTGAAGTACCAGGAACAGGGTTATCAGCCGAACTGGTCACATGTTCCATTTGCTCCTGACGTTCATCTTCTGGCTGTTTCTGTGGTCGCTGGTTAAAGTTAATAGTTCATTTTTTTGGAGGACGTCCCTTGGTAGGCATCTCAGACAGTCACAAAGAAGCAGAAGTAACAGTATATGAAAATAAAAATAAAAAAATAAATAATTAATAAAAATAAATAAATAATTAATAATAAATAATGTTTTTTTTTAAATCTGTATATTTATAAATAAATGTGAAAACCGAGCAAAGCTCGGTCACCCCGATATTTAACACTTACCTCAGAGAATGCAAAAAACACAACAGCGTATAGAGAACACTTAATAGTTTAGATTATGTATATACCTCAGAGAATACAAAAAACACAACAGCGTATAGAGAACACTTAATAGTTTAGATTATGTATATCAGATAGATTGTACAAAAATCCACAATTGTATGTCTCAACTCTTAGTTTGTTTATTTACAGTCATAGCAACATCTGTTTTTATTATTTATAAACATCGATACTGCGCCGTTTAGGCCGCAGGTTAAAGACCTATAAAGACCCTACGGTATCGTTAGAGCCGTTTCCGAGAAAAAAAGGACATACATAGATTAGATTGTATGTCTCAACTCTTAGTTTGTTTATTTACATTCATAACAACAGCTATTTATATTTATTTATAAACATCGATACTGGGATTGTATGTCTCAACTCTTAGTTTGTTTATTTACATTCATTGCAACAGCTATTTTATATTATTTATAAACATCGATAAGATCTATTCTTTATGAACAGAATTAAAATTAACGTTTTAAGTTCAAATAAAAAATATTTTTTTAAAAATATTTGTTGCTGGGTGACAGAGTTATAACAATAGCAATTGTTGTGTGAATATTTAAACCTACATGAATTAAAATGTATACTTAAAAGACCCTATGGTCTAGGCCTTAGGCGATTTTTGCGGAAAATGAGACCTAGCCCAATCGATTTGTAGTGTCCAAATACGCTTAAGTATCAAATTTCGAGAAAATCGTTAGAGTCATTTCCGAGAAGAAAAGGACATACATACAAAGATTGTTCGTTTAATAGTATAAGATAATAAAGAAAGCTGGGAAATAAAATTAGTACGAATTCTGAAATAGTTTAAAGGGGATGCTAAAATTTGGGCGGACACTCATAATGATAATTGGGCAGACTTTGACGAATTTGAGCGAGTGTTTAAAAATAAATATTGGTCAGAGGAAAAACAAGAGGGTTTACGCAGCACAATAATGGGATGGGGTAGTTTCAATATTAAACATGTGAGTATTACGTCGTATGTGACGCGACTATGTAGCCAGGTTAAATATTTATAACCACCAATGCCTCTTTCATCTTTTATAAGGTATGTCAGTAAACATTTACCTAAAGACGTACGATCCACAATTAGAACCCGGGAGTTTACTGATATAGCTGAATTAGAGAAAATCTTAGAAGCTTACCAGAGTATGAAAGAAGAAGAAGACAATAAATATCAATCAATAAATATTAGAGATAGAGAATCGAGACCAATAAATACTGAATTAAGACAACCAGACCAGCTTATTAGACATGCAAATAATATGAGTAGACCAGAGGGGGTGCGTGGTTATGTCCACACCCTAATTGTAGAGCTAGCAACTATAATAGTTCTCGAAATCAGTGTTATAGGTGTCGTGGTCCTAGGGGTGGTGCCCCACTGAGAGAAGATAATTATAATAGAGGGTTTGACAATGGCGAGTACAATAGAAGGGAAAATTATAGTAATGAGTTTAGAGGTAATACTAGAGGGAGAGGTTTCACCAGTAATCGGGGAATGCCGGGAGGTTTGAACCACAGAGGGAGAGGGGGATATGTTGGTAACCTAAACGAGACTAGGGGCGTTGAAGCACCTTCTAATAATCAAAACAGTAGAGGGGATCATAGGGGGGTTTACAGCGAACCACCACCTCCAGTACAGTTAAACTAATAAGGGCGGTTGAAAAGGAAAGTCCCCAGCCGTCTAGAAATCACATAACAATAGGGTCACTTATTACCAATATACATACTGAATTATCCGATGAAGAAATAGGGGAGAGTAGCAGTAATTTTAGCATGGCAGAATTCGAAGCCGAAGTGTTTAATTCCAAATACACTTTTCTAGTAGATTCAGGGAGTAAACTGACCGCTATAGATGATAAAGTTTTTGAAAAAATAAAAAATAAAACAACAACTACCAGTATTGGGAATTAGTGTTATAGGTGTAACAGGTGTTCGGAGTAAAAAAGTAACTAAGCAAATAATGTTACAGCTAAAAATAAATAAACACACAATAAATGTACCTTTTTTAGTCATTCCAGGTTTGAATATGGGAGCAATAATGGGTAATGATTTTTTAAACAATTTTAAAGTTGAGTTAAACTATTATACGCACACTATGAAATTAAACAATGAAAATAATATAATTGAAATACCATTTATACAAAAAAGAACTGTAGAAATGAAAGCATTAAAAATAATTAGTAAGGGAATTTTAATTTCTGATAACGACATAAATGAATGCAGACCCTTGATGATTAATTATTGTAATTAAAGGGTAAATAGTCACGAATTATTTGAAACTGAAGATAGTTGGGTTGAAAAAATGAATAAAATCCTATATCAAACTGGGGAGTTTAGTTATCAAGATAGGGAGAGAATAGTACAAGTAATAAATAAAAATAAATTAGTTTTTTCAGACGAACCAGGTCTAGTAAAAGGTTTTAAGGGTAGATTAATCATTAAAGAAAAAACACCTTTTGCGCCTAAAGCATATCCGGTACCATACTCTAAAAGGGGGTTAGTACAAGAGGAAATAAACAAGATGTTAGCAGAAGGAATAATAGAAAAATCCACCTCACCATATTCCAACCCTTTAGTAATGGTTACAAAGAAAGACTTATCGATAAGACTATGCTTAGACGTGAGACAGGTAAACAAAATAATTATTCCAGACAGAGAGTCATCAGAACCAGTGAGTGAAATTCTACAACGTTTCAATGGGACAAAATATATTATGACATTGGATTTAACGGCTGGATATTGGCAAATAGAATTGGAGGAAGGGTCTCGCCAGTATGTGGCATTCCTATATAATGGAAGGAACTATCAATTTTGTAGGTTGCCTTTTGGACTAAACGTAAGTGTTTCAATTTTTATTAAATGTTTAGACTACGTATTAGGGAGAGAGATTTTAGAGTTTACAACTGTTTATGTGGACGACATAGTAATAACTTCACCAGATATTGTAACGGTACAGAATTGTGAGCCACCCCAGTTTAATTTTATATTAATTTTACATCAATTCAATCACTTTCAAATTGTTAATTTTCACCTGTAAGGAGCCCCAGTACAACATACATACTGTTAGCCTAAACAATTGCCCAGACGGATTGTGTAACCACCCCAGCAGCAGGCTTGTGTGAAACCCAGTCTGCAGTGTGTCATTAGAGAGTGAACAACAGACAGCCAGCATCAGACAGTAAAGTTCGTGAATTAAAACCAGTGGCCTCGGGCACAAGATAGGCCTAGATTAAATGGGCCTATCTATTCACTTAAAAAACAAGTGCTATTGTAACTCTCGAACGCGCGGCCAGTCTACAAAAAATTAGTGCGAATAAAATTAAGCCGGCCGACTTTATCATGTTGTATAATGTGGAACCAATAAAACAGTAAGAACCTTTAAACACAAACAGTAAACGTATAAAACGAGTACCGGAGTGCGTGAGATCGAAGCAAGTACTCAACACCAGTTGGCGCAACAAACCCTAGGAGTACGCTGCGTATGGGTAACTAGAACATTTAATATGCATATTAGAACCAATGCCAACTAAAAGGAAAATATAAAACACCAATACTTTGTATGATAGAGTTCTCTCAGGGGCGGAGTTTATTTAAAGATCAATGTAACAGAATGAGTGTGTGTGTGCTAATATAGAGGTTATACACTGGTTCATTTTCAATGTTTTAGTTATTTAACAAGATCACTTATAATAGTAGCCAAAATAAAACTCAATAGAGATAAGAAATAATTTCAACCAGTTGTACTATAGTTGAAAGATTGTACTAACGTAAAAGAAAGGCGAATTTTTGATAAATAAAAATAAGTATGTGTTTTAGACAGTATCAAATGTGTTAACGTAATTATTGCACATATCAAATCCAAATAATCCTGTCTGCAGCTGTTTTCGTCTGAAAGACTCTGGAATAAAACCCTAAGGTAAGAGTTAATTGTAATTTTGTAATTAATTGAGCAGTTTCATTGGCCCCGAACTAGGGACCCGAGTATTTTATAATTTGGCGTAAATTCATAAAGTTTCATTGGTGCCCGAACAGGGACTCGAGTATAGGGTTTATAACCTATATTCGCCAGACCTAATTAAGCTGCAGAACGGGTTATTTGGGAGTGGGGCGAGGTTGTAAATTGTAGACTGTGAAAGCAAAACCGGGCATATTTATATATGTAAAAATAATAAATAAAAAATGGAAAGTAATAGTTTGACCGAATCAACGGTCATGAGTGGGTTGGAGGTCCATTCGACCCCAGTCCCAGTTCAAAATAAAGAATCGAGTAAGTCAGCTGACATAGATGACTCAGGGATTCAGGTAACCCCACCTGTAATGAATAAAAATAAACAATCTGAGGATAAGGATATGATAAAAATGATGCAAATGCAAGTAAATTCATAAAGTTTCAATATTAATACACATTGTGAAAGGTTAGATAGAGTATTAAGTAAATTGCATGAGTATGGCATAACTGTCAAGTTTAAGAAGTCAGAATTTTTAAAAGAACAGGTTAATTTTTTAGGCCACATAATTTCAGCCAAGGGTATCAGTACAGACCCTAAGAAGGTAGAGATAATACAAAATTTTCCAGTACCTAAAAATGTGAAACAATTCCAAAGCTTTTTAGGCTTGTGTAATTATTATAGGCAATTTGTAGACAAATATTCTTACTTAACGGTACAATTGGGGCATTTGTTAAATAAAGGTAATCAATGGCAATGGAGTTTAAAAGAACAAACTGTATTTAAGCTAATAAAAAATAAATTTTTAAACAGTCATATTAGCTCATCCTAATTTTATAGAACCATTTTATATACATACCGACGCATCGGACATAGCTTTGGGGGTAAAACTATTTCAGTTAGATGGGGATGGTAACCATAAAGTGGTAGCTTTTGCTAGTAGATCCTTAGTAACTAGTGAGAAGAACTATACAATAACGGAAAAGGAGGCGCTATCAATAGTTTTTGCCTGCAGAAAATTCAGAACGTATTTGTTAGGAAACAAAGTAATAATAAGATCAGACCATGAAGCCTTAACATTTTTGAAAAACTGGAAACTAACGCATGGTATGTTAGTGCGTTGGATGTTAATACTACAAGAGTATGATTTAACCATAGAGTATTGTAGGGGTGAAGAAAACGTAGTAGCTGATGTCCTATCTAGAACTGATTTTGACAATAATACTGAGGTAGATATGGCAAATACATATAAAATATTTATAATCAAAGAAGTGGAGGGAGTAGATATGAAAAAATTAATAAATAACCTAGCAACAGAACAAGGAAGAGATACAGAACTTGGTAAAATAATAATAGCGTTAAATCAGATACCCAATATACCTAACAAATGGGAAAAACATTTTAGTTTGTATAATAAACATTTATTTCACTGTACAAATGAACAAGGTGATGATTGGAAAGTATGCATTCCTAAAGTTATAATACCTGAAGTAGTGAAAGATTGTCATTTGAGGTATGGTCATATAGGTCCCAAGAAATGCAGTGACATATTAAAAGAGTCTTGTAAATTTAATAATATGGAAAAAACTGTACGTAAACTGTTAAAAGCTTGTGAAATTTGTCAGAAAGCCAAAGTAAATAATCGTAAGGAGGAGGGTTTAATGCAACATGTAATACCAGACAGTCCTTTAGCAATAGTTGCTGTCGATTTATATGGCCCGCTACCCAAAAGTCGAGGAGGGGTGAATTATTTATTCGTTGTACTAGATGTTTTTACCAAATTTGTAAAATTGTACCCGATTAAAAAGTACATCCTTGGTATTAGCTAGAAAGATAGTCAGTGAATACATTGCTGAAGTAGGTAGACCTAAAATAATATTATCGGATCATGGTTCTCAGTTTACCAGCAACACCCAGAGGGAAACATTAGGTTGGGAAAACATTTTAGTAAACTAGTAAACATAGATCAGTGTATCATCCCCAATCAAATCCTAGTGAGCGTGTTATGCGGGAATTAGGGCGTATGTTTAGAACCTTCTGCCACCAAAAACATTCACTGTGGGCCACATTTGTGAATAAAATAGAAGGGTACATTAACTGTAGCTTACATGAGTCCACTAGTTACAGTCCTCATGAGTTAATGTTTCAGAGAAGGCCATCACGCATAATAGAGGAACTGATAAAATTTCCGACGCGAACTGAGGTTTCCATGGGAGGAAACTGGTGATTGCCAAGGAGCGGCTTTTGAGTAAAGCAGAACAGCGGAAAAGAAGACATGATAGGAATTTAACACCCATCCAATATGAGGTAGGGCAACTGGTATTAATAAAAAACCATGATCAATCATCAGCTTTGGACAAAGAGATTAAAAAATTGTTATTATTATACGACGGTCCCTATGAGGTTAGTGAAGTAAAAATGGAGAATTCTTATGTATTAATAGACCTGCAAACCCGAGAAATAAAGGGAACCTATAATGTAACACAGTTGAAAAGGTACTATTTACATGAGTAGTGTTGATTATTCTTATAATTCATTAAAATCATGGACGAATAAATACAGATTATTTTATAATGAATTGGGGGGTACCTGAAAGTATAACTTTCAGTTTAAACAGTAAGGTAATGGGTAATTGGGTAATTGCACCGTTTGAGCTAAAAAAAAAAAAAAAAATTGTACGTTGTCTGTAGTTGGCCATCATAATTAATTAGAGTTAAGTCGTCAATGTATAAAGATTAACCATACAAGAGATATGGTAAATGCGATTCCCCATTTTCGGGTGGTCACGGCTTCACCGCACCCTGACCGTGGATTTGGCTTAATATTCTAAATTGGTGAACTTAGAAATACAACTGGGGGGTTTAGATCCGGGGAATCTAAGATTATAGAACTTTGGAACACGGCTATATACTTAAGTATGGGTGATAGACCGATTAAGGGAGTGTGAATATTAATATAGTAGGATTACTGGTATCCGGGATATCAGTAATGCCGAATGTTGTATAACGCTAAAGCAAGGATGGGGGAGAAAGAAAAGAAAAAAGTGTTCACCCCTTCTGCTTCAGTCCTTGTGGAGGCAACTGGGCGCTACAGTCCCGGGGGGGGGGGGGTAATAGTGTGTGTGGAAGGAGGAGTTTAAAATAAGTTCATAATTTAATAAATTATGTGATGATGGAGAAGGTGGTTACAAGGTTGTTAGTAACGAAATATTAAATATTAAAATGAGTTACATCACTAATGTAGAGTATGTAATTAATTTTCTGATGTAAACAAATGAATGATGTTGTGTTGACGAGGAGTATTTTATTTTAATGTAATAAAGAGTAATGTGAAGATACTTAACGATTGTTAAGTAAGTAATTTGTTCTAATGTAGTTGATTTAATGTGTTTTACTCTATATAAGGAGTTTGTTAATTTTGAAATGTGAATGGAATATTTATAATGGAAGGGATTTATACGTTGTAATGGAAATGTTTATTTAAATTTTGATGGGAATCAGAGCGATCATTTTGAATTTTGGGGTAAGAGTTAAATAGAGAAGGTTATACAGAATGTTGATATGTAATTCGTATAATGTATTATACTTGGACTAAGTATTCATCCATATATAGGAAAAAAAGTACTTAACGCAAACCAACACAGCTAAGGGGAACCAGATCAGTTAGGGATATGTTATTGTACCAGGCCACCATTTGATATTTTTTGATTTCATGTTTCAGTGTCTGGTGATGCTGTGGCAGCGGTCCTGTGCTGGCCTGCGTGTCAGAGCAGGAGCGTCAAGTGCCGGTCTGGCCTTGCGGTGTTGGGATCTCGAAAGAGAAGGCCAGTAAGGTCATTCAGGTACGGTCACAGTCACTGGACCAGGGGTAAGCTAACCACAATTTTGAATAAAACGTAAGGGGGTTGTGGCGACATATCTTGGCTGATCCCTTTAGAAAGTATGAGAGTGTCAATGAGAGCTTTTATGCTTCAGCATAAATCCTCTCATTGGGGGGGGGGGTTATTGTAATGGGTCTAAATTTACCTAAATATTATTGTGTAATTTCATAAATTCTATAACATGCAAAGATCCCCTTTGAGGGGAGGCGAAGCCAGTAAATAATTTCCATGGCCATATTTGGTTATGAGATTATAACGAAAATCTATTTATAGCCAGTGACCAACACATCAAGTATTTTGTTGACGAAAAACATTTCGCGACGAAGTTAAAAAGGTGAAACTCAACTCAACAGAAATACTGAGGACGAGACGTACGGCAGGGAGCGGGGTGAAGCAGTTTGAGACGCACCAAACGGAAAATTTGTAACACTGAACGCCAGTCGACGACCATCTTTTGCTGTCTGCAGCAGCAATCGCGGGCGTGCATACAACAAAAATGTGAATCTTTCTATACATGTCAAAGTGAAAACCGTATTTGGCTAAATATTCATCAACAGTAACTAATTAAAACAAATTGACAGTTCGGCAGTAACACGTAAAAATGTAACAGTGAAAACAGTAAAACAACGCATGCCATGTGGTGAAATTCTACGCAGCATAATCAAGGGAAGTAGACATTTCAACAATATATATACCATTTCAACATTTTAAAATACTGGGTTTTTCCTAAATTATAAAGTTGAGCTCAACAGAATCAAAAAATAAGTAAATGTGTATGTTTGTTTGAATGAAAAATTATGAAAATAGGCCTAACCAGAAGTGTTGAGTTTGCATAATCTTTGATTATACGTAGTAGTATTTTGATGTCGTAGTTTATTGATAATCAGTTTTACGCTTTGTAACAAGTACTAATAAAATAAGATATATAAGAGGTTGTTGTTGTGGTTCGTTTTAAAACCTTAATGCTCTTTAACGTTTCGCTCCGCTGTGGGTAGTGTCGATTGGTAACTAGCCGCTGTTCGACTCTTTTAAGCCCCACTGTTGCGAGCGCCAAATTGTAACCAGACCTGTTAACTGTAGTTACAAAATAAAAGAAAGAAAACAAAAATTTTATTTAAAAAAAAATGTTTCTGAAAGAGAAAAAAAAATGTTATGTTTGTTTATGGTGTATATAATTTGGAATTAATTCTGGTTTATTGTTTTAATCAAATTTCTAAAATTCTGAAAGGTATTTTTTGTTTAATTGCACTTCTGGAAGATATTAACAAAATCCGGAGTTAATCAGATTAACTCCTGTCAGCAATCGATTAACGAATTTCCGTGCTGCTCCAGTATCTCACCTTTCGTTAATATTTTCTTCTTTTTGGAAGTCTCGTGCTTAATTAAAACCTTAAAGTACAATGTGAAATAATTTACTAATCCACACAATTGAAATGAATTGATTTATTAACATTTATAAATAATAATCGATATTAAATCGATTTCGAGCAATTGTCGACTCCGTCTCAGGGATAAATTGATATGTTAATACAGGTTAAAAATTCATATAATTATTATAAAAGGTTCTTGAAGCGATTATTTTATAGTAGTCAGAGAAGGGCAGGACGAGAAAGTATAACATTTACAATAAATAATTTTAAATAATTAGTATCTAACAATTGTGAATAATATATAGAAAATGTTTAATATAGTTGAGTTGCAAACCAATTGTAGGCTAGGAAGTCAGTTGAAGGTGGTGGCAGTGCATCGTTTTTCCATCATGGCCGCTAGTTGAGGTTATTCGCAATATTCGTCGCGAGAAAATCTCACAATAAAATCAACTTTATAATTGTTTTACAGATCCCCGAAATTGTGTAAACTGTCTAGTATGTTGTTTGGGGTAGTCTAGATGAGTGTTCAGTGTCCACTGGTGTTAATTGTTTGATATTAGAGGTGTTCACTTATGTCTGTTTGGTTACGAAAAAAATGGTTATTCTGTGGTAGCTTGAATTATTCATAATATGTAGTTTTGATGTTTTATTACACTGGTATTATGTAGTGTGGTGTTCGTTTTCACTGTTGTCGTTGAGTTTTTTATATGTTTTGACTGGAAAAGTGTTTATTTATGTAACTCTCGTTTCTCACAGATTGTCGGTTTTAACCTTAGCACTTCATTATACCGTTTTAAAGAACGCAATTCCACATAGACTGTTCAGTTTGAACGTTAACAAAGAACTAACTAACTTCCTCCACTTTAGTAAAAATCTTGCCAAGTTAATATTGGAAAAGTATTGTTAAAATAATTGTCACTTCCCATATACATAATTCCAAAATACATTATATATGGAATAATTTTAGTTTATTGTTCGCTTTCATGAACTATTAACCATATAATTGGTTTATTTATCTCATTCTTTTTAATTTGATATGTCATAGTCCATATTTGTTGAGATTTTTGTTAATATTACCAAATTTCTGTCTTTTTTTGGAAATCTAGGCCCAAAACTTTGTTTCCGCCCTTCTACACTTTTACTGCCATTTTAAGTGTTATTAATATAATTATAATAAATTTCAAATGGTCATAAATCCCTTCTTTTCCTTAATTACTTATACATTTAACATTTGAACTGTTTTTTAGTGATAATTTCTGAATTTAACATTCCTCTTTAAAAATAGTTAATTTATACATTTCAAAAATTTTCAATAATTTAAGATATTTTTCTATATTACTCTTTTAAATCATAGGTTCATTTACAGTAGTTGTTAATTGACCTACCTTACCTAAATCTTGTCATTTTTTTTTTTTTTTTTTTTTTTTCTTTTATAAAATTGCTTAACTGCTATAATTGTTTTTATTATTTAGACAAAGCTTTTCGTCAGTAATGACGAAAAGCTTTGTCTAAATAATAAAAACAATTATAGCAGTTTAGCAATTTTATAAAAGAAAAGTAAGGATGGCTGCTAATTTAAACAATACGAAGAATAAATCTTGTCAGTTTACATGATTCATTGGTGAATTAACTGGTTTATATTGAGTTTTATGAATTCATTATTTGGCCTAGAGTTTAGTATTTTACATGTATGGTTTTTTCAAATAAATTTACTTCTACTCCTCCTCTGACTCTTAATAGTTAACATGACATAAAATAAAATTGTTTACAAACTTTTTGAGATGTGTAGCATCTAATTCATGCTACTGTTATAAAATAATAATTAACATTAATCAGCAGTCTTTAAATTTGGACATGTTTGCTGAAACTGTTTTTAACATACATTTAACTCATTTGTAAATTAATACAGCATCCATAATGAAGCATTTTAATTTGGATGTATGCTGTGATTTAACTAATATAACTTACTCTAAACATATAAACCTTATTGTATAAGAACTCTTTTAAAATATGGAGTTCATGGCTTTGAACAATATTAGCCATTTAAACATCTTAATTCTATTAACACTTAAACTATTATCAGTCCTTTCTGTTTTTACTATTATTATTATTTTTTTAACATCCCCTTATATAGTAAACATTTCCACCCACACTTTCTTTGTTATTGTCATTCCTATGAATGTCTTGAGATAACAAAGTGACCTAAAATAATGAAATATTGGAAATACCTTCCATTTTATTATTTCATGATTTGTTAATTATCAAATATAAAAGTTGTTTTATAGCATATAGTTTAAGTTATAGTAACACTACAACTTTAAGTTTATTATATTTCAAAACACTCACACTAGTACACTTTCACTGGTGGTTCTGACTTATATTGAGTCTTATTATCTCAGACCAGACCTTTAGTCATCATGGACTGTGAAGATTTGTTTATTTTTCATCACATAATAACTTTAGTTGGTGCCCTTCTTATCATACTACACAACACTTTTGTTTATGAATAATTACAATTTTATAGGGTTTCGGGATGTTATACTTTCTTTAATTGTGTCTATTGGTTTGGGGTCAATGGTAGTTAATAATAGGTTTTTTACGGTGTTTCTTCCATCCTATTTCTTCCTTTCTTCTCATCTTCCTTCTTGTTTCACTCTTGGGTAAACCAAGGTACTCAGTGTTATCTTGACTGATGGTTGGTTCGGATTATCTTCTTTATTTTTTGATACTGACTTTACTCTTCTTTCTGGGTTTCAGGGTATCCTGAAATTAAACCTTACTCTTCTGTCTTCTTGTGTTTGGGGTAATTTGTTTATCTCGTGCTCCTAATCTCCTGGGTAATCTCCTGATTGTTGAATATGAGTTTTCCTTAATTCTTTCTTTGACTTTTAATTGTATTTTTTATTATTTAATTATGGTTTTTCTTTTATTGTGGTGTTTTCCTTTGAAGCTTAATTGCATTTTATTTGATATTCTTGGAGTATATGTAATTTAATTATTTTTTATGATCTTAAATGAATTAATTATTGGTGGAATATCTGTCATGCTACAGAATGCCCTTCTCCAGAAGTGATTTTTTCAGACTATACTTGCTTTGTCTGAAACAATTGCTTATGATAATTATTCTAGTTTTTTATTATTCTTGACTTCCTTCCATTTCTATTAATTTTCTTATATATATTTGAGCTTATATTCTTCTCATTCTCACTTGATCTTCCTTGATAGTAATAGTCATCTGAGTTTCATATTTATTATTTTATTTTCATATTTCTTCTTAGTATTTTCTCCTTAGGATATTTCCTCCCTATCTTCCCTAATTTGTGAGCTGGTTCAGTTCAGAGAGGCACAGTACGCTACTTCCTCTGCTGTCCAATACTTCACTTCTTATTTGAGTACAGAGGCAAATCATCTCTGCTCAAAAAACATATTAATACTGCTGGAATTATCTACAGACAGATTAAAAAATTATATCAGAATAGTACACTTTTGTTACTATTTAAAAAATATCTTTGCATACTTTACTTATTATATTGCTCAGAGATTTTAATATTCCTATCTCAGTTGTTCTTCTGACTCTTTAACTTGATGGTTATTTCCATTAGATATCATGGTAGGAAGCTCTTCTTTAGTATATTTTTCAGTTTTTCTTATCATATAAAGTTTTTGGTTATTAATGCTTTATTACTTTCTGGTTTTTTATTACAATCTGCATTGGTTTATAGTAGCATATTTTTATGACATTTTTGGTTCATTACTCTGTTTTTATTAGTTCCACTTGTTCTATGTTTTAGAACTTTCTTATAACTGTCGTTATTACAATTGACATTTAATTCATAATCATTTCATATTAATTTGTTTATTTACATCATATCTTTGATTTTATTCTCAAATTACTCCTCTCTTGGTTATTATTCTTTCGAATGAATGTTTTAATTAGTTTGATAATGAGGTCATCATTTCTCCTCATACCACTTCAAAGTTTTATTATTTTATATTTCCACATAAGTTTCTGTATTTTATCATATTTAATCAATCAAATCGTATCACTGATTTTTATTCCCTTTCGTATCATTTTATTGAAGGTTTTTTACACTTTATTTATTGATATTAGACACTATCATTTCTTTCAGAATTACTTGGTTTAATTCTAAATTCTGTTTCCTTTATTTATCATTAAAGATTTTCCATAAATATGGTAATTATATTGTATTAGTACCATAAATATGGTATGAATTCTCTTCTTTTTATTTCACCATAGTTTTTTCTAATAATTGGTTTGTAAGGTTATCTTACATTATTTTAGAATTTTGTCGATTAATTCAAAATTCTTTTTATATTCTGTCCAAAATGATTCTTCCAATAATTGGTTTGTAAGCTGTTCTTACTTTATTTCTGAATTTTGATTACATTCAAAATTCTTTTTATATTGTTCCATAATGTGTTTTATAAATAATTGGTTAGTAAGGTGAGCTTACTTTATTTTCGAATTTTGTCGGTATTCAAAAATTCTCTCCTTCTATATTATTTCCAAAATGTTTCTTTCAAATAATTGGTTGGTAAGCTGTTCTTACATTATTTCTGAATTTTGATGGTTCAAAAATTCTTTTTTCTTGTTCCATAAACTGGTTTATAAATAATTGGTTTGTAAGTTGTGCTTACTCTGTTTTAGAATTTATTCATATTATTTCTTCATGGATGCCTGGTTATAGACACCCTTAATTTTACTGGAACCCATCTCCTTAATTTCATAAGTGTTATTATTCTTGTTTTTGGAGATTATATATGGTCCAGTGTATAAAAGTAATAATTTCTTAGTTATCCCTTCTAGTGAACTGGGTAACTCCCTATTTTTCAATAAAACCTTCTCACCAATGGTATAGGTAATTATTTTACCCATCCCTTTATTATATTTAATCCGCCGTTTCTCCTGGTCTTCGGCCACCTTAATATAAAATTGAATCTTATTAAAAATATATTTATTTTCTCTCGGGAACTCCAATATTTCTTCGATCTCCCTTGGGGGTTGTCTTTCGTACATGGCGGAGTATGGGGTAATTCCTATGGCTAGGTGGTATGCCAGGTTGAGGAATTCTTCTGTGGCCTCTAGATATTCTTGCCACCTCCTCTGTTGATCGTGGCAATACGTCCGTAATATGCGCCCCACCTCTCGCAATACTCTTTCTGCCGGGTTACTGCTCGGGTGGTATACCGAGGTTTTATAGGTATGAACCCCCATCGACAGTAGTGTATCCCACCATTTTTTCCCCTTGAACTGGGTTCCGTGATCGGTGATGATCGAAACTGGTTTTCCGACGTTTGGGAAGTACTGGTTGGTTAAGATGTCGAGAATTTTATTTGTAGTCCCCCTATTCACTGGGTATAGTTGTAATTTCTCTCTGGTTATACCGCTCCGGAAATCCCTGATCTCCTGGATTTTTTTGGAACCATAAGTCTTCATTTGAGTTATCGTCTACCTTCTGTTCAATAATAGATGTGGGATGTATATAATTGATCTTACGAATCTGTTGGTGGATATTATCTGGAATTACTTGGTCACTACCAACCAAGTTAGCCATCCAAGTGTGTCCGTTGGTAAATAGAGACAATTTCTCGGTTCGCAAATCAATTATGGCGGAATTCCGCCTGAGCACATCACATCCGACCAATATATTAAACGGCAGCCCGCTCGCCACCAAGAATTCCATTTCTATAGCTATACCGCAGCTCATCACACTGGCGGAGACTTGCCTTCGTATTGTTTTATTTTGTCGGCCGGTTGCACCTAACAAAATAATATTGTTTAATGGCAACGTCGGTAATGTTCTTCCGCATTCTCTCTGTATTCTCTCCAACTCAGTTGTACTTATTATGGATACGTTGGAACCAGTATCGATCATCAAATTAGCGGGGATTCCTTCTACCTCCGCATTTACATGTATGATTTCATTATTATTGTTATTGGTGGGACTATTGTCGTCCTCTTCCAATAATTCATGTCGGATGTTCTTAAGGTAGTTACACCCTATTATAGTGATACGATTATGTTTATACTTTTTAGTCAACTCATTATTATAATACCCAGTGTTTAGGAGCAGTAATGGGTTCTGGCGATTTATTACTGCCTCCTCCCGTTTAAAGGCTCGACATCATTGTTCCGTTGTGTCGCACTTGTGGATGCATCATTTGGGATGCCTAGAGTGGGCCCCTGCCGTTCTGTTCTGTGATCTACCGGTCGTTCGCTGTTGGTCAGCCGTTCAGTATCGTCCAAACTGGTACTCCTTCTCGCAGGATAGTACCTTGGTTGATCTCGTTCTCGGCTCCTCCACCTATCTTCATACTCGTGATAGCTGTTTCTTCTCTGGTTGTAGTACCTCCTTTGGTGACCATCTTCTGCTCGAATGAAGTTCACACGTGGTCGAGAAAACCTATTATTATTGGGATTACCATTTGGTGGATTACCACGATTGTTATTGTTATAGTAACGTACGTTACCATAATTGGGGCTTCTCTGACTATTAGGGTTTGGAGGGTATTGATTTCGGTTACCCTGATAACCATTATTGGGTTGATTCGGGTTCGTATGATTTGGAACCGTGTTATTATTATTACTATTATTAGTGTTATTAAAGTTGTTGTTCTGTGAGTATGCCCGGCTTCCTTGGTATCCCGTGTTGGTGTTGGTCGTACCCTGGTTGTTATTTGGATACGTCCTAGGTTCGGGCCGATCGTTTCTTCTCCGGCTTTGTCGGTAGTACTCTTCGTTCTCGTAATTCTTGAGGAGTTCGGTCATTGCCTGAATTGTTTTAATTTGGCTGCCTCTCCTCGCTCGAATTACTTCCTCGTCATAATGGTACGAGAGTTTGTTGATCAGGCATTCCTCAGGTATGGCCGGTTCTAAATGTTTGGCCATACATACCTTGCCTAGGAAATACGACGTCATGGAACTACCGACTTGCTGTGTATAATGGCCATGGCATATGTTGTCCCGTATTAGGTTTTGGGTCGTTTCCGACCAATACTTTGCCTTGAAGAGGCTTTTAAATTGTTGGTAGCTCTCGATGTCGCTTCGGTTGGCCATCCACCAATGGTCGTTCACCTCCCGAAAAGACTCGTCTAGAAGTTCCCGGTTCTGGACCGATCTGTTTCCTCTATGCTTGTCCATGTATTCTTCAATGCGGGCCAAGAACTCCATTGGCTTTCGCTTATATTGCCTGAAGTTTAGCCATTCTCGATTTTCAGACATGGGGAAATTATTGTAGCCAGTTGGTCGGTTTCTGATTATCTCTATTTCCTCCTGACTCTGTCGCACTTGTCCCGTGATGTTAGTCATAGCGGCTTCCATACCGTCGCATCTTTCGGTGACATGTGTTCGCACTTTATTTATTTCTTCCTGTGCAAAATTTTTGTTTTCCTCCAGTTTAGTTTTCTGGTGTTCCTTGACCTGGGTAATTTCTTTATTTATTACCTCCCTGACTTCCAGTACTTCACCTTCCATCTGACGACATCTTTCGTCCACTTCCCTGATCTGCTGGTTTACAACAACTACTTTTTGTTCCAACTTTTTGACGATGGATTTCTTAGTGTCTGTTATTTTTCTATTCAACTCTTCTTTCGCTAACTCGATCCTCTCGTCTAACTTGTTCATGTTCTCTTGGTTGGCTTCCCTTAGTTCTTCTCTCAGCAGTTGGTTATCCTCTCTCAATTCTTCCAACCTTTCCCCCATCGTCTCTTCCATTTTCTTGTTATTTTCTCTTAATTCTTCTTTTAATTGTTGGTTGTCACTTTCTATTTTCTTACTGGTTTCTTCCATCTTCTTATTCAAATTCTTACTGGTTTCCTCAATCCTCTTGTTGGTATTTTCTATCTTACGGCCCAATTCTTCCTTTGTGGATCGGTTGTCTTCCTTCAGATCTTCTAATTTTTCATTTAAGGAGTGGTTGTCTTCCTTCCTTTCCTTACTCGATTCTTCTCTGGTAGAATCCAATTTCTTATTCAAATCTTCCTTTGTGGACTTGATTTCTTCCTTTAAATCTTCTTTTGTAGAATCCATTTTATTATTCAAGTCTTCACTCAATTTCTTACTCATCTCCATTATCATTTTCCTTAGGGCTTCCTGAAAATTAACCTCCCCTATTGGTGTCGGTACTTCAGGTTGTTCCTCTGGTGGTACGGGTTGTTTATCTTCCACCGGGGGTAGTAACACTTCCGGATCCTCCACGGGTGTTGCTTCCTTATCTCTCATGTCAACTTCCTTTTCGGCCTCTGCCGCCCTCTTCTTAGAAGTAGCTCGTCTTTGCATTTTGTCTCCTTTTTCTATTATATAACCGCTGCCAGGCTTAAATTATTAAGCCCTGTAGTTGGACGCCAATTTGTAACAAGTACTAATAAAATAAGATATATAAGAGGTTGTTGTGGTTCGTTTTAAAACCTTAATGCTCTTTAACGTTTCGCTTTGCTGTGGGTAGTGTCGATTGGTAACTAGCTGCTGTTCGACTCTTTTAAGCCCCACTGTTGCGAGCGCCAAATTGTAACCAGACCTGTTAACTGTAGTTACAAAATAAAAGAAAGAAAACAAAAATTTTATTTAAAAAAAAAATTTTCTGAAAGAGAACAAAAATTTTGTGTTTGTTTATGGTGTATATAATTTGGAATTAATTCTGGTTTATTGTTTTAATCAAATTTCTAAAATTCTGAAAGGTATTTTTTGTTTAATTGCACTTCTGGAAGATATTAACAAAATCCGGAGTTAATCAGATTAACTCCTGTCAGCAATCGATTAACGACTTTCCGTGCTGCTCCAGTATCTCACCTTTCGTTAATATTTTCTTCTTTTTGGAAGTCTCGTGCTTAATTAAAACCTTAAAGTACAATGTGAAATAATTTACTAATCCACACAAATGAAATGAATTGATTTATTAACATTTATAAATAATAATCGATATTAAATCGATTTCGAGCAATTGTCGACTCCATCTCAGGGATAAATTGATATGTTAATACAGGTTAAAAATTCATATAATTATTATAAAAGGTTCTTGAAGCGATTATTTTATAATAGTCAGAGAAGGGCAGGACGAGAAAGTATAACATTTACAATAAATAATTTTAAATAATTAGTATCTAACAATTGTGAATAATATATAGAAAATGTTTAATATAGTTGAGTTGCAAACCAATTGTAGGCTAGGAAGTCAGTCGAAGGTGGTGGCAGTGCATCGTTTTTCCATCATGGCCGCTAGTTGAATCGAAGAGGTTATTCGCAATATTCGTCGCGAGAAAATCTCACAATAAAATCAACTTTATAATTGTTTTACAGATCCCCGAAATTGTGTAAACTGTCTAGTATGTTGTTTGGGGTAGTCTAGATGAGTGTTCAGTGTCCACTGGTGTTAATTGTTTGATATTAGAGGTGTTCACTTATGTCTGTTTGGTTACGAAAAAAATGGTTATTCTGTGGTAGCTTGAATTATTCATAATATGTAGTTTTGATGTTTTATTACACTGGTATTATGTAGTGTGGTGTTCGTTTTCACTGTTGTCGTTGAGTTTTTTATATGTTTTGACTGGAAAAGTGTTTATTTATGTAACTCTCGTTTCTCACAGATTGTCGGTTTTAACCTTAGCACTTCATTATACCGTTTTAAAGAACGCAATTCCACATAGACTGTTCAGTTTGAACGTTAACAAAGAACTAACTAACTTCCTCCACTTTAGTAAAAATCTTGCCAAGTTAATATTGGAAAAGTATTGTTAAAATAATTGTCACTTCCCATATACATAATTCCAAAATACATTATATATGGAATAATTTTAGTTTATTGTTCGCTTTCATGAACTATTAACCATATAATTGGTTTATTTATCTCATTCTGTTTAATTTGATATGTCATAGTCCATATTTGTTGAGATTTTTGTTAATATTACCAAATTTCTGTCTTTTTTTGGAAATCTAGGCCCAAAACTTTGTTTCCGCCCTTCTACACTTTTACTGCCATTTTAAGTGTTATTAATATAATTATAATAAATTTCAAATGGTCATAAATCCCTTCTTTTCCTTAATTACTTATACATTTAACATTTGAACTGTTTTTTAGTGATAATTTCTGAATTTAACATTCCTCTTTAAAAATAGTTAATTTATACATTTCAAAAATTTTCAATAATTTAAGATATTTTTCTATATTACTCTTTTAAATCATAGGTTCATTTACAGTAGTTGTTAATTGACCTACCTTACCTAAATCTTGTCAGTTTACATGATTCATTGGTGAATTAACTGGTTTATATTGAGTTTTATGAATTCATTATTTGGCCTAGAGTTTAGTATTTTACATGTATGGTTTTTTCAAATAAATTTACTTCTACTCCTCCTCTGACTCTTAATAGTTAACATGACATAAAATAAAATTGTTTACAAACTTTTTGAGATGTGTAGCATCTAATTCATGCTACTGTTATAAAATAATAATTAACATTAATCAGCAGTCTTTAAATTTGGACATGTTTGCTGAAACTGTTTTTAACATACATTTAACTCATTTGTAAATTAATACAGCATCCATAATGAAACATTTTAATTTGGATGTATGCTGTGATTTAACTAATATAACTTACTCTAAACATATAAACCTTATTGTATAAGAACTCTTTTAAAATATGGAGTTCATGGCTTTGAACAATATTAGCCATTTAAACATCTTAATTCTATTAACACTTAAACTATTATCAGTCCTTTCTGTTTTTTCTATTATTATTTAACATCCCCTTATATAGTAAACATTTCCACCCACACTTTCTTTGTTATTGTCATTCCTATGAATGTCTTGAGATAACAAAGTGACCTAAAATAATGAAATATTGGAAATACCTTCCATTTTATTATTTCATGATTTGTTAATTATCAAATATAAAAGTTGTTTTATAGCATATAGTTTAAGTTATAGTAACACTACAACTTTAAGTTTATTATATTTCAAAACACTCACACTAGTACACTTTCACTGGTGGTTCTGACTTATATTGAGTCTTATTATCTCAAACCAGACCTTTAGTCATCATGGACTGTGAAGATTTGTTTATTTTTCATCACATAATAACTTTAGTTGGTGCCCTTCTTATCATACTACACAACACTTTTGTTTATGAATAATTACAATTTTATAGGGTTTCGGGATGTTATACTTTCTTTAATTGTGTCTATTGGTTTGGGGTCAATGGTAGTTAATAATAGGTTTTTTACGGTGTTTCTTCCATCCTATTTCTTCCTTTCTTCTCATCTTCCTTCTTGTTTCACTCTTGGGTAAACCAAGGTACTCAGTGTTATCTTGACTGATGGTTGGTTCGGATTATCTTCTTTATTTTTTGATACTGACTTTACTCTTCTTTCTGGGTTTCAGGGTATCTTGTTTATTTCCTGATATTAAACCTTACTCTTCTGTCTTCTTGTGTTTGGGGTAATTTGTTTATCTCCTGCTCCTAATCTCCTGGGTAATCTCCTGATTGTTGAATATGAGTTTTCCTTAATTCTTTCTTTGACTTTTAATTGTATTTTTTATTATTTAATTATGGTTTTTCTTTTATTGTGGTGTTTTCCTTTGAAGCTTAATTGCATTTTATTTGATATTCTTGGAGTATATGTAATTTAATTATTTTTTATGATCTTAAATGAATTAATTATTGGTGGAATATCTGTCATGCTACAGCTTTAAGGCGGAATAAGTGTGTTCATGATCTTTTTTATGTTCTCGAAGAAAAATAAATAATGTTATATTTTACTTGATATGCGCATTGTTATTTGTATATGCTAATTGTTCTCTGCCTAAGTACACTAAACGATTCCCTGGACCAAACATTACATATAATCATATTCATTTTTAATAACTAATTAATGAGCAACACTGCAAAGTCAAATTGTAAAATTAAAATTATAATAACACTGAGTTGTGCCTAATGACTATAACACAGAGTTGTGCCTAATACTATAATAACACTGAGGTTGCCTTAGCAATGTACTTTCACTTTGTTCCACAGTGTTTTGTGTTATTTTGATAGAGTCAAGCCTAGTTTGAAATTTTACAGTTGTTGGATTTCCTTTTAATGTATATTTTTTTCACAAATAATGTAATCAGAATTGACCACTATATGGTTAAGAAATCCAATTTATTGTTAAATAATCAAAAATTAAATTTATGAGTTGAATTGAGTGAATATTTTAATTTAATATTAGTTTGTAGATTCAAAATAAGTGTGTTGTGAATAAGGTAAAAATGTACATTATATAAATGCAGATGTAATTCACAGATACGAGGCTCATCCAGAAAATAATGGACATTTGACCTAGGCAGACAGTACAGGACCCACCACCACTACTACTGTGCCATTGAACATTCCCTTCCATTAGCCCTGTCTCAGCCACATAAGTGGATGTTTGTCTAATTTTTCATGCTTTAAACTGTGTGACAAAATCGAAAATCCTGTGAAGTATGAGGTTTTGTTGTAAGATATGCTTTTTGAATGCAAAAATGTTTCATACTATCAAAATTCAGACAAATAATAGAATTGTATGGTGATGACATTATGAACAAAGCATCTATACCAAAATGGTGTATCAGATGTTCACAATGAAAAATGTTCTGGTTGACCCTCTGTTGTCACTAAAGTGCTCATGACAAAAATTGATGAAAAATTCATGAGTACAGATGTTTCACCTTAGATAGTTTGCAGTTCTTTTCTTGCAATTTCAAAGGCCTTTTTTAATGAAATTGTTATGGAACATCTTGAGTACAAAAAAGTGTGTGCCCGGTGGTACATCACCCTGTTTGGCGAACATAAGAAAAAAAGAATAGAAGCTGCCATGACTTTTCTTACTTGTTATGACACAGGTGCAGATTTGTGGACTACGCGTATATTGCAACTGGTGGCAAGAGATCTATAAATTGTGACTGGTGGTCAAACTCAATAAACCGAACATCAGTCAGTGGAATGGCATCTCTCCCAACCTCCATCAGAACCAAAAAAGAAAATGCAAACTCAGTATACGGGAAGTGATGATGACAGTATTTTGGAACTGAAAGGGTGTCCTTTTGATTGATTTTATGCCTAAAGGAGAGAATAAACTTGGAGACTTACTGTCAGATGCTTCAGAACTGTTTTCTAGTAGAATTGTTTTGCTTCACAACAGTTCATATCACAACACTCATCTTTGTCATTTTGGCTGGCAAGTTTTAACATCTGCCATACAGCCCTGACTTAGTGTCTTGTGATTTTCATGAGTTTCCTAAGCTAAGAAACGTTTTAGGTGTAGATTGTGACATAGTCACTTTGAAAATGGTGATAAGCTTAAAGAGTTATCACTGATCGGTTCAATGCAGAGTAGAGTATAACGAAGGAATAGAAAACCATGTAGCACCGTATAATAAATTTTTGAATTTGTGTGGAGACTATGTAGAAAAGTAGTGTTAAGTAAGTCTTGTTTAATTAACACTTTTATTGAAATTTTTATAATAAAATGTTCTTTAATTTTTGCACAGCCCTCTTAGGAGTAAGATATCTTTTTGAAAATGTTTGGTTAATTTTTAATTATTTAATATTGATTACTATTTAATAGACATTGGTACACAACTTTCATATAACAAACCTGCTCATAATATTAGACAAAGTTTTATTAGACTATGAGTGGAGGAAACTTGCATCTTATATGGTTTCTTTTGTGTGATGTATACATCACTAAAATTTAATCATGGTAAATTTTATGCGGTTGTATGAAAAATGATTTATAGAATTTTCTTTGTATATAACATTTAAAAACTGGTATATTAATAACAATGGCTCCCATGTGTACCACCGAAGCAGCTTAAGAGTCAGGCAGGGTAGGCTGCCTTATGCGAGCCGTACGGTATACAAGGAAGGCAGTGTCGCCAGCACTACGCTTCAGCCGCCCATTATTACCCTAGGATGTTATCCCAGGTACCCATTTTTAACAGGCTGAGTCGACCTGGGGCTGAAAAACACACCTTGATTTTATGGTGCGGGCCCAGGAATCGAACCCGGAACCTCTAATTAGTATCCAGGTGCCAAAAAAAACTGGTATATTACTATTTTTAAATTCCAAAACTTATATATGTAAATAATATAATTTTTCCCTTCACACAAAACATATTAAAAAAAGGTAACATTGAATTCCAAAATAGAGTAAAACATAACTTTAAAAGCACAAAGTCAGTTGTGTATTGTATTTTATGGTAATCAAGGTAAAACAAGATATGTGAACACCTAAAAAAATAATAACAATAATAAAATTTAAATAAATGTGTTTAATTAGTAACACATTTTCATGTGTTTTTAGTTACTCCAGTTTCATGTGTAGTGTTTTATCTCAGAACAGTATTCATTTTTCATGTAACTTTTATTACTGGTCCCACCAATAAAAGCAGTTGACAAACAAGTTTGCAGTGATACTAGATACAGAGTTTGTTTAGACACATTATGGGAAAGATTGCACGTGTTAAGCTTTAAATGGGTGAAGTCAAAAACAGACCAGAAACTTCTATTAGAAAAATATGGTATAAAGAGATGAGACTTAGCTGTTTAACCACAGTACTGAGGAATAGAGAGGAAAACGTAGTCATTAGCCTGACCTGATTGCCTTATTACCATATAGATTTAAACCCTATTTAATGGGATTCAATAAAAAATTACCGGTATGTGATAATGATAAATGTCAGTTTCATTTGTAATGATGTTAATAATTAATTTTTATATTGGGTTCTTTGGAAGAGTTTTCAAAAGATGATTATATATCCAAGAATAAATGAAAAAAGGGAGTACTGAGAAAAAGAATAAATAGTACTGATGTCTTCATTGCTCCAATGGACATCTTAATAAGAAAGCTTCGTGATAACAATGAAGAAGAATCAGAAAACAGTTCAAATACTTAATGTAACGTATCAGGAGTGCATCTAATTAAAGATTGATTTTTTGTTAATTATTTAATGAAAGAGTAAATTTAACTACAACTTTATTTTGCAATCTAAACATGTTACAAATATTTGGAATGGTTTACAGTGTTTAGGGAAGTTAAGTGACAAGAAAAGGTAGAATTAATAACCTGAGGATAAGGATACTTATTTTTTCCTCAAGTTGAGTAATATTTGTTTTGTTTCACTTCATAAATTATACATTTTTATATTAAGATTTTTAAATTGACAGTATCAGTATGTGATGATGTACAACATGTCAATTTAGTGTAACATTAAATATTAGGAATTTTATTCAAAACAATTGAATCACTTAGTAATTTTACATTGAGTTTTCTCAAAAAGAGACAGCCATTACATTACTAATATATAACATTCAGCTTGTGGTGCATAAAACAGTACACATTTTCAAGAAACTCATGTAAACAGTGACTGGGTAGTAAACATCAGGTGTCTTATTCATACACTTTCGCGATATCTCTCTCTTCCATCAGCACATGTCTCACATGTTATTTTTTGTTTTAGGATACTTGTACCATATGATTTATACACAACTAGAATATTGTAAAATATGTGTACTACCATGAAAAAATATATGCAAAATTATAAAAAAATTTAACTAAGAATATAAAAATTTCCACACCGTCAGACTTATGAACTTCAAATTTAGGAACGCTCATCTAGGTTAGCTGATCAGATATGTTGTTTAATCTTACCTGACTACATTACACAACAGTTTTGATAGAGAATGTGTGACTGGAAAAATAGGGAAGGATTTCAGTACAAACTCATTGATTTCATATTGATTTATATATAACTAGTGACTTGTTGGGGCAGAAGCCCCAGTTTATTGAGAATATTTAAAGATTTTCAATGAAATCAGAAACAAATTAATTAAATTTTTTTTATATATTTCAGTAAACGCAGAAACAATTTGTACCAGTTTTGTGCTGTTCTTATTCTGTGGTAAAAGCAGCTAGGTGGTTGCATTCTTCTGTAACAGTATTTCTGCGTATACGTGTGTATATGCTGTATCACCATCTTGGCCTTGCTCACTCAGTATGTTAACGAGTGAGTGTACATGTATTGGAGCCTTCACCTGACTGAATGGAACATACAGCTGCCCATGAGTAAAACCCGCCTTAGACAGATAGATTGTAATTCCCTGAAATTCTGGCCTTCATATTTATTTTAGTCATAACAGCTGCTGGTCTTAATGGGAACTGCAACTTGACATACAGAATGACATGTTTCGGTCAGTTGATATCGGCTGTATTCTTGGCATGAAAACGATATTGCCTCTTCAGGGCCTGTAAGAACTTCCAGGTTTACTGTGATTTCTATTAAACCTTATACCACCATAATGGCACCATTAAATAAACCTGAATCCAGGTTCATATTTCTGATGAGCGTTACAATGGCACCAAATTTAAGGACGAATTTATAAGGTGACATTCCATAGAGTGTAATGGAATTCAGGTATTCTAATAGGATGTTCAATTTTTTTTTTTGATCATTCATGATAATCGAGTTACTCTTTCAAACACTGCACTGCAGTACTCTTTCATATCTCCTGAAAGTAAACAGCACTTCCTGGTTGATCTGACTCCAGTTTTCATTCAATGAGCACACAATAGTTCTGTTTGAATATACATCTGCATTATTTCCATCCATTCAATGAATTTTATCAAAGATATTGTTAACAATTGAAATTTTCTTACATATGAATCTGCTGAGAATATTACTAATGTTTCCACCACGTTCGATAAGAAGAGTTCCGTTTCACAATCAAAGTATCCATGCAGGAAATTCTTATTCATTGGCACTGGCACGCATATTTTGGTCAAATGAAGTGTAGTTATAACGGGCCAAATTTTATTTGTTTGAACTTTACTCCCCATTGGGACTACCAGTAAGACCTGCCTGAAATTTCCACCAAAATTATCACTTTTCCACCAATAGTAACTGTACTTAACAATGGATCTTTATATTTCATTATGCCTCAAAGTAAACAATCCATATAATCTATTGCTGCTGCAGGATCATTGACACCTAATCATTTAGAATAACTGATGGTTCACACAGAACTGTAGCTCTTTTTGATGTAGCCTTGATGAAGGAAACTGAAGAAGACAACACAGGAACAGGAAGACTAATAACCGATGGAGTTCTCAATCCAAGAGTAGTGCAGCTATACCAGTCCATGCTGCTGATAACGCGATATGACCTTGTCCCCTAACAATATTCAGAATGGTTGTGTAAACGAAGGTCTTGCCACATCCTCCTGGGGCTGGTAAGAAGAACAGCTGTTTATTTGTCTTGCCTTTCTTCATTTAATTTGCTATATGTATTAGCACCATGATTGACCTCTTCATTCACATGTGTATAGGCTTAATAAGCATTGGGTTATTTGGTATTGGTGGATCGATGCTCTTATAGTCCAAACCATTACTTCTTAGAATGTCATTTATATCCTGTAATGCTGCATTTCCTTTAAGGGCCTGTATATCGTTGGGGTTTTGAAAATAGTCCACAATTGAAATGGTGATGTTGATTTCAAGAAGCAGCAAATTAATGTGACCAACTCTCAGAATTGACATGGTATGTGTGTGCTCTGCATTTCCTCCAAACGTTTGTGCCACTCTGTCATCTTCAAGCAACTCACATGCAAGTGCTGCTTCTTTGTATGACTGATAAATTACACTGTTGTAGCCATATAAATCTGCTAATGATGTTGCTCCTTTAATATGAAGTAGCAACCATATGTATGTAAAACCTGCTATGATTGTTTGGTATGACAGCATAAATCCTCCCTATAACTTTGCCACCATCTCTTTTTTTGTGGAACCCATTTATTGTTAGTAAGTCGGTAAAGACCAAAACATCAAGATACAGGTATTGGCAGGCATAGGGATTGCTGATTCAAATCAAACCATGCTGTCACTGTCATATGTTTTGTTGCATTTGTTTAGATTGCATTCTTGTACCATGCTTGAAAGTACATATTATGATATCCATCTTCATTCACAGCTAAACGAACGGTTGTATGTACTGGTCATGCATTTCATTTGAATGAAGGCGCCAAATGCTCTCAGATCTAATGTATCGCGTATTAGTGTATGTTATAGTTTCATCATATTACAGTTGATGCTTCATACAGATTGCATACATGCTGAGTCTTTACACACATATTTGAATAGTTATTTCACTGAGCACGTAGAACAAATTTCCACATTGATATAAGCATTGTATATCACAAGTAGGAATCGATTATAGGGAATGACATTACAATTATCAAATTGATGCAACAATTCCATCATCTTGCTTGTGATACTCGGGATGACCTTTGTTATTTTCAGCAATTTCTATCAAGCATGCAATTATGATATTGCGATTATGAACTCCACAAGGTACATGAATAATAGTCAAGACATCAGTTGTATGAAGCCTTAGAAAACTGACTTGAGTCTGGTATTCTGTGCACAGACAGTGTCAGATTGCTTTCAAAACTTGGAGATGTCATCAAGTATGAAAAGCATGTGTCAGTGTGGTAATTCACATTTGCGGAATTCAGTAACATGTACAGGGTGGTGCAGGGAAACGGGAAAATTTGAAATAATTAGAAAAAACTGAAGGAACATTACAAAACTTTATTTGAGGCTCAAAATATGTTCTACAACACTGGAAATTACATTAGGCATCACTTTTTAAAAATTACATCAGTTAAATGCTGCCCGTTTTGCCGTACACATTCAATAAGTCGTTTCTGTAGGTTTTGCATAGCATGGCGCAATGTGTCACCTGGGATTTTGGCGATTTCCTCTTCAATCTGTGTCTTGAGCTGAGCAAGGGTTCTTGGTCTAGTCTGGTACACGATGCACTTCAGATATCCCCATAAAAAGAAGTCACAGACTGAAAGGTCTTGGATATCGGGGCGGCCAAGCGATGTTAGCATTCCTTGAAATTATGCGACCCCCAAACAAACGTTTCACTGCTGCCATAGACTGTCTGACAGTGTGTGAGGTGGCTCCATCCTGTTGAAACCAGGTGTGCTAAATGTCAAGATTTGGAAAAGTATGGAGTCTTGGAGCCAAAAATGTCTCTAGCATGTTGACATAATGTTCAGACATCACAGTGACAGCAGTGCCTCGTTCATCTTCAAAAAAGTAAGGGCCTATCACCCCATGACACGACACTGCACACCATATGGTAACTTTGGTACTGTGTAATGGACGCTGGTGAAGCTGATCAGGGTTTCCTTGAGCCCAGTAATGGAAGTTCTGCTTATTCACGTATCCACTTAAGTGAAGTGGGCCTCATCGGACATCCAAAGATTTTGAATGAAGTTAGCATCCTCATTAATTTTAGCCAACAATTGTTCACAAATTTGCAGGCGCAATACACAATCATTAGGATTCAGTTGTTGCACAATCTGAAGTTTGTACGGATGAAATTGAAGTTCATGGAGTATTCTTTGAACGCTCCGACGTCCGAGCTGCAATGACGAGGCAATTTTTCGCACCGAACGATGAGGACTCCTTAAGATGGCAGCTCGCACGGCGTCAATGTTTTCTGGGGTACGTACAGACAGTACACCCCCACTAGGCTTTTTCTTCAAAGCTGAACCAGTCTTCAAAATTACGAACCCACGTTTCAATTGCGTGTAATGAAGGAACTTGACCGCGGGGCGGGATCTGATAGTGGTGCCGAAACTCTCGTTGTGCAGCTGTCAAACCCACATAATACTCAGTGTGAAGGTCAGACTGGTGCTGTCACACATAATTCAATATTTCACCTATGACTCTAACGTAAGATCAACAATGTATTGTTGAAATAGCTTCTTCGTTTGATAGATGTGTGAAGATGTTCCATGAACTGCAAGTTGGTAGCAACCAAATTACAACATGGTTAAATGTTCAAGCTTTCTTTGTTTTGTGGATCGTTATGAGTCATTTATGGGTGCCATCCTGGGTCACCATATATGTAAAGAAGAGGATATAACATAGGGTCGCAGTGCGGGCTGAAAATAAAGTAACTTTGTACCGCTTTGCCAAAATTGAACAACATTGTGTAGGTGATTCAGTTTCTATAGAATTAACACTCCTGCAATTTCATTTGAGATGGGTTTATTATACGCCATTTATCCATAGCACTATTATCAACAAAAAGCAGTTCCACAGTGTGCCTTGTTTCTTCTTGTTCGATAACCTTGGCTGCAGTCTTGTAAGCTAGTGTGTAAGGATTATTAGGTGAGTAACAATCGTTCCAGTTCTTTGTTTTCATTACGACCAATACGTATATCAGTTTCTGTCAAAGAATATATGAAGTACAGTTGACCATATGAAGGTTTATTGTCACCAAGTGGTAACAAATCGGAAATATACCTGTGAATCTGTCCCTGAATTTTAAAGCAGTATAGACCTATATCAGGAATATCATTTTTTATGACCAAGAATGAATCAGATGCCATTCCACTATTGTTTTTTCGAAATTAATGCTGTTAAGAGGTAATTCTTTCAGTTGCGTACTTGCATGTAGTTCAGGATGGGAGCAGGTACAGTTCTGCAGGTCGTTATGGCAACAGGAATTGAAATGACTATTAATCCATTAGCAAATTGCAAGGCATGACAGTGGACCCACTGAATACTCATTGTACCCAAAACAGTGCTCAGGTATGGTAGATTCTTCCATGAACGATTTCTGAAAAACAGATCGACGTACAGTGTACCTGCTCTGTGATAACGTTCATCATGCGTGTGTATGAAATTTCTACGCTCAGGTTCATAAGAAAAACACTGCTTGCTGGCCTTCCTCAAGTGATGTATTGATCACTGATGCTATAGACACAAGCCAACTCCATGTGAGTATGCTGGACACTGCATGGGAACTGAATGACCAGTGGCCAAGCTGATTCAAACATGGCAACAAACAGGCAACCATGTGAGTCTCCTTGCCTCTCGACTGTCTCAAGGGCTTGCTCAGTCATTCATTTCATTGGGAGAAGCTTTAACTGAGTATATGCAACCCAGTACTTGATTTTTTAAAAATTTGAATCATAAAATAGTACATGTATTAAACTATGTTTAAAATTAAAAATTATTTAAATTAATATAAGAACTAAATTAAAATTATTAAAACAAGTAATAAGCTAATAGATTAACAAACACAAATTAATACTAAAAATTGTAATATTTTTAAAATTATTATTAGTTTCTTAACACACACACACACACACACACACACACACACACACACACACACACACACACACACACACACACACACACACACACACACACACACACACACACACACACACACACACACACACAGACAGAGATATGTATAGTATACAGACTTATAATATATATATATATATATATATATTATAACGATTTTGCCTATATCATTAACGAGCCCCACGTTGAGCGCCATTTAATGTATAACGATTTTGTCTATATCGTTAACGAGCCACACGTTTGGTAGCACAATTTATTTGCAACGATACCTACGTTATAAATTTACAACGGGTGTAATCGTAATAATAATAATAATGTGAATTGTTTAGAATCTTTCAAACATTTATTAATTAAAAATTTCAAAAATATTGCGAGTTAAAAACTTCATTAGTATTTGCATGTGTGTATTTGTAGTACACATACTTGTTAATAACATACAAGTAATATCTCATATTAAGCATAGAAACATAAAATACAAACTTATAACTATAAATAACATTGATTATGATATAATATTGCTCTCGACTTGTTCAATTTCTTTAATTCCTATTAAATTCTATAATTTCTTTCTTTTTAAATTATTATTATTGCATATGCATCTCTTATTTATGACATATTAATTACTTTAAAAAAAAATACTATTTACTTTCAAAATTAATTTAAATGTCTTCGTTAAATTATCATTTCAAAAATATACTTTCATAAATTCAAATATTACTATAAATTACTATACAATAAACAGTTACATTTAAAAATTATTAATTTCACGTTTTGAAATTATATTGTCTTTCTTTTACATTGCTTTATTGTCTTTAATTGAGTCTTTTGTTTTTGATGAGTACATGGATTTATTTCACCTTAATCGTGGTGGTAATTCCTCAGCGTATCCTCTTCTGGTCCTGAGTCCTTGATCCTGGTTGATCCTCCGTAGTCGGTGTAGTCCTGGAGTCCGCTCCCCATCCTCCGGATCCTCTCGGTAGTCCGATGACTCGTACCATACGGTTGGAATCTATACCGTGTAGTTGGATGCTCCCTCATCTCCAGTAATAGCCTCTGGCAGCAGCGGTGATCTCATGAAAGTGATGAAGTTGTCGGGCATAGCCTCCGGCTGCCGCTGTGGTTGAACAAGAAAGAGTAAAAGGCTGGTGTGTCTCGCGTATGTATACTCTTGGGCGCAAAAATCATGTCTCGACAATTCTCTGCATGAATCAGTCTGTCGTAGCGTCCCTTTATAAACACGATTATTTACACACTTATTTCACTGGTCTTCTCAACATGCGAAGTCTTTTGTAAATTACCCGATATTCATCTGGTCGGTCATTTTTATATGTACAACTGTGTGTTAACCGATTTTCTCTATCTTAATTATTGTAGGTTTTATTTACATTTATTTGCACTGTATTTACACTTTTTATTGTTTTCGCACAATCTTGTGTATACGCGTGCGTCTTTATATTATTCACACTGTGGCGTATATTGTTTTGTGATATTTTATACACACTTGTCACAATTTAAATTATTTATTTATTGATTAATGTTTATTTAGGGGTGACGCTTTGCAGGAATTAACTGGCCGCACTCACACACGTAAGATACACGTGTACAAAGACGCAACTGTGTGTGGCGTGACTTTCCTGTTCAAGCAGACAAATTCATTGTTCCCCTTTACAGCTTTCTATCTGAATTATTATACTACTGACAATATTGATTATTTATTTTAATTTACATAAATTATCTTAACTAAGTGTGCAATGCACAGTACCATACACATACGTACTGTTGCTATATATATATTCAATCACTTTCTGCTACAGTCCGTTTCTTGATGTATATAATACATTTAATATTTATACATAAATTTACCTCAAGATATACCTTTTTTTTCCTTATTAGGAACATGTTTCGGGTACCATCTTGTACCCATCTTCAGCCTTCCAGTTTTTGTGTCTGGTGAAGTACATATGCGTTGGTTGACTATTATTATTGTGGCTTCCTGTTGGCTTCTGGTTCTTCAAATTGATTTTATTGTGTGTGATTGTAGTGTATGTGTTAGTTTTTTGTGTATTTTCGATGTTGAGTGCTTTGAATATTGTGTAATGTTTTGTATTGATTTGTATTTGTTCAGGTATTAGTTTGTTTTGTGTTTTATGCTTGTATATTCGTAAATTTTCCCAAATGTTCATTATGGTGCCTTTGTGTGGTATATGTTTTATTAGTGTCACATTGGTTATGTCTGGGAATTCATGTCCTGTGTTTATTGCATGTGTGGCTAAATTGGATTTATATATTTCTGGTTTTTTTGTATGCGTTTAGGTGTTCAAAATAACGTTTTTTCAGCTGTTTTTTTGTTTGTCCTATGTAACATTTATTGCAATTGTGGCATTCAATTTTGTATAGTTGTTGTATTATCTTTGTTGTGTGGGCTATTTAGTTTTTGTAAATTATTTTTATTGGTTTTGTATGCTATTTTTATATCTGTGTTTTTAAATAGTTTTGTTAGTTTTGTCATTTTATTATTTATGTATGTGAATGTGGCCCATTTTTTGTTGTTGTTATTATTTATGTGTTGTTAATTTTGATTAATTCTTAATTGTTCAGTTTTTATTTTATATTTGATTGTATTTTCTATTTTGTTTACAATATTTTTATTGTATCCATTTTCATAACCAATTTGGTATATTATATTTCTTTCTTTGTCAGTTTCTTGTTTGTTTAGGGGAATTTTGTATATTCTGTTAAATAGCGAATAGAATGCTGTCATTTTATGTTGTGGTGGGTGGTCAGAATGGTTACGGAATAATGATGTTAGTAGAAGTTGGTTTTCTATGTATTGCATATTGTATGTGGTTGTTGTATCTTGTGATGGTTATGTCTAAATAGTTGATTTTGTTATGTTTTTCTTTTTCTTCTGTGAATTGTATTTTAGGATGTATGTTATTAGCCTCCAACTAATACTAAAACAAAATTACTTTGAATTTAATAGCAAAATTTATCAACAGCAAGAAGTGGTAGCAATGGGATCACCATTATCAAGCATAATAGCAGAAATATTCCTACAACACATAGACACCAAAATACAAAATATTATAAAATCATATGATCCAAATGGCATATGGATAAGATATGTTGATGATGGGCTATATGTATCAAATAACAAAAACACAAATGCAGAGAACATACTGAAACAAATCAATAACATACATCCTAAAATACAATTCACAGAAGAAAAAGAAAAACATAACAAAATCAACTATTTAGACATAACCATCACAAGATACAACAACCACATACAATATGCAATATATAGAAAACCAACTTCTACTAACATCATTATAGCTAACCATTCTGACCACCCACCACAACATAAAATGGCAGCATTCTATTCGCTATTTAACAGAATATACAAAATTCCCCTAAACAAACAAGAAACTGACAAAGAAAGAAATATAATATACCAAATTTGTTATGAAAATGGATACAATAAAAATACTGTAAACAAAATAGAAAATAAAATAAAAACTGAACGATTAAGAATTAATCAAAATGAACAACACATAAATAATAACAACAACCAAAAAATGGGCCACATTCACATACATAAATAATAAAATGACAAAACTAACAAAACTATTTAAAAACACAGATATAAAAATAGCATACAAAACCAATAAAAATAATTTACAAAAACTAAATAGCCCACACAACAAAGATAATACAACAACTATACAAAATTGAATGCCAAGATTGCAATAAATGTTACATGGGACAAACAAAAAAACAGCTGAAAAAACGTTATTTTGAACACCTAAACGCATACAAAAAACCAGAAATATATAAATCCAATTTAGCCACACATGCAATAAACACAGGACATGAATTCCCAGACATAATCAATGTGACACTAATAAAACATATACCACACAAAGGCACCATAATGAACATTTGGGAAAATTTACGAATATACAAACATAAAACACAAAACAAACTAATACCTGAACAAATACAAATCAATACAAAACATGACACAATATTCAAAGCACTCAAGATAGAAAATACACAAAAAACTAACACATACACGACAATCACACACAATAAAACCAATTTGAAGAACCAGAAGCCAACAGGAAGCCACAATAATAATAGTCAACCAACGCATATGTACTTCACCAGACACAAAAACCGGAAGGCTGAAGATGGGTACAAGATGGTACCCGAAACATGTTCCTAATAAGGAAAAAAAAAAGGGTATATCTTGAGGTAAATTTATTTATAAAACAGTCCGTTTCTTGATGTATATAATACATTTAATATTTATACATAAATTTACCTCAAGATGTTATTTTTCTATTTGGAACATGTTTCAGGTACTATCTTGTACCCATCCTCAGCCTTCCGGTTTTTTTGTCTGGTGAAGTACATATGTGTTGTTGGATGACTTGACATATGACATGACACAATATTCAAAGCACTCAACATTGAAAATACACAAAAAACTAACACATACACCACAATCACACACAATAAAACCAGATAACACACATTTGAAGAACCAGAAGCCAACAGGAAGCCACAATAATAATCATCCAATTATATATTATAACGTTGCAGAAATCTGATCATATAAAGTATCAATAAGTATTATAGAAATGCTAAAAAGTAAGATAATTTAATAACTAAGTAATGAAGAAAAATATATAAAAAGTAGTTAAGAAAGAAGAAACAAGAATAGTAAACAAAAGTAATCATTAAAAAAATAGACTAGACTGACAAACAAACGACTTTGACCCAACCCCAGAGATTGGCCAGATAAAGACCGAAAAAGATGAGAACAGATTCACAGAGATTAAGAAGACGAATCCATGAAAAGAGACACAAATAAGTAAAGAAAATATGTAACTAATAATGAATAAAACGGTAGTAAATAAAGTACACTAACCGCAAAAAATAAATAAGACCATTATTGTTAAATAAAGTATATTGTTAAGGACCTTATAATAATAAGAAAATAAGGCACCTAATATTAAAGAATAGTTGTAATGTACATCTAAAAATAACCTTGAAACCAAGAGTGAGAGATAGGTTGGGAGTGATAAAGATAAACAGTGAAGTGATAAGTGTATCAAAATAAACAACTTATAATATTAAGAAAAAGGAATAGTAAACAAGTGTGACAAACCCAAAACATAATCACATGATGTATGAGCAATTAAGTTAAGTGTATTAGACTGTAAGACACAGAAAAATTGTGAGTGTAAAGAATAGAGAAAATATTATATCAGTATAAGAATCACCAGGGTGATTATTTTTATAGAAGAGATGATGTAGGTATAACACTTACCAAAATTGTTAATTTTTAATTTAAAGAAAGTTAAGTTATTGGCTTAGTGTTTAAGGGAGTATATCCAAGAAGAAATAATTTTACAATAATATGTTAGTATGTTTTATATAAGTAAGGAAGTTATAAAGAGAGTAGTAGCAGTACCTTTATAAGTAATAACAGGCAATATAATAATTATAATTTTCAGTGAAAAGAAACATGGCTGAACCATATATAGACCATGAAGTTAGTTATATGTTATGTTTTATTAATAGATTTAAGTGCTAAAGAGGGGTGTGAGAAATGGGAATAGGTATAAAAAATAGTAATGACATAAATTTAACAAAGCAGCAAAATAATAACTATAATGTAAATTGAAGGCAAAGTATCAGATAAGAAATAATTTTGTAAAAGTATAATAACTTCAATAGATTGTAAAACAGTTCCAAAATAATTCAAAAGACAAGAAACATGAAAAGAAGTTAAGCAGACAAGATATGCTCAATAAATAATGTTTAAATAGAACAAAATAAGAAATTATAAGATGTAACAGTTTAGGCCTATAAATGACAGCTGTATAAATACAGAAAACCAATTGTAAACAACTGAAAACTATATTTAAATAACAAAACAAGGTAAATTATGTAATTACCATCAACTAACAAAAAAATAACATGTCAGAATTGTATTAAACCATAGAAATAAGTAAATGTATCAACAGAGTATTATAAATTTTGTACAAAAGTATTAATACATGGCTTAGACCAGTCTTGTGAGATATCAAACTAATCTTTGAAAGAAAATAGGAACATCTATGTTAATATTTCAACCATGGAAATTATCCCCAAGTAAATATAGTCATTATAAAATATTCATTCATTTTGAAGAAAAACCCAGGATTGATAACAATAGTTTCGAATTTACTTAGCCAATCAGAGTTAAGTGAGTAACCATGACTACAGAACGTTATAATTTTGACCATTACGAAACGGGAGTTCCATTATTAACTACCCAGAGGAACAGACGCTATATTGATGATGACCATTTGAAGGAAGAATAACTAAGAAAATCAAACTAAAGTGAAACCCAATTGATTAACTGATGTCCACCATAGTTCCTGTAACACATGAAGGGACAATAACCGAATATTAAAATTACATTTAAATAAAAACTGGATGAATTAAGAAACAGACGCCAGAAATAGACAGCATCTATATCTTTGGAACTAATCGAAGGAAATAATTCATCGGTGAAGACACTTGACGATCCATAACTCGAACGTGATGTTGTTAAGTATAAAATAAATTATAACTAATTACAAACCAAATTGACTAACCATTTTCTGAATAAATAACTCTCACTCTAAAATTTAAACAGTAATTTCTTTCAAGGATTTATGATTCATATTTAATAAAACTGTATGTAATAGAAATATAACCTATGTCAAACTGATAAAACCGACACACACCTTTTAACACAATACCGTTGAGTTTTCATATAGATCTTATTAGTATTTAAGTACCACAATGGTAAAGTGGTGTACTTTATTTGAACATCTTGTTATAAACCTTTTTCATACTCAAAAGAATTCACTGGCAGAATAAATTGTATAAATAAGAACGATAAACATTATAGCTTCATAAGCTGAAGCGCTGCCACCTTTGCTATCCGCTGAGTGAAAACGAATTTGCTGCCGAGGCATAAACTTTGTTATAATAATTTTTATTGTATGATTATTAATCAAAAATTAATGACTTAATGAACAAATTAAATCAGTACGAACCTTTACTAACTGACTTGTAATTATTTGAATAGTATTATGTATGTTATGTGCTTTAGCGGAGAGTAGATTTTTTTACGCAAATTTTGTGTTGGCAACTCATCTCAACAACGAGCGAAAGTCGAGTTCCCGCCAATCAGCGTGGCAATTCGAATTATTCTTTACAGTATACAGGAGATAATCTAACTCCGGAATTTTTAATTGTTTTATAAAAAACAATTTGGCGCCTTTTGGGAGTTACAAAATACAACATAGAACAGGTAAAGACTACGACACTGGTTATTTGTACGTTCGCAACAGACGCAATCTGTGTGAGTCACATCCCAGAGCGACGACGGATTGGTAAGACTTAAGAGTATACACATTACACCAATTACACTCTTACACATTTACAATTAGACAGACATCGTTTAATTACAAATTGACGCATCCAACGTGTGGCAAAATAACACGGGAGCAACAAAGTTTAATTACTATATATATTGTAACGGTACATAACCCAGTCCCAATAAATGATAACTCTTGTAATACCATAAAGATCAGAAATGGGTAAACTATAACTAGCTAAAAATTAAGTTGTATCACTAAACATTATAAACAATATTAAAGTGATATACAGTGACAAGTGAGTTATAGTGTTACCTTATTACCAATGAGGTAATAAGTGAAGGTGAAGGGAACTTCTTACAGAATTGTGCTGTAGATGTGAGAATTATAGACTATAATAGTAGACTATGATGCTACTAACTAATTATGTATTTTGTTTAGTTATTGTAGTATTTATGTTGTGTAGGCAACAAAATTTAATACCTATGTTAATTTTATATTTTTATAAAATAATTGTGTTATTGTATAAGATAACCCAGGGTTTTTAAAAACATAAAAGATTTAAATATCAGATGATAATAAAAATTAAAATAATACTGTATGAGGAAAATGGCAGAAGGAAATAGTGCAGTGTAAGAATACTATAAGAGATTAATAAATAATTCTTGGATTTCGTTGTCCATGACGTGTCCGTTACTTAACTAAATATCACTATAATATTGACGACTCGGAACACAAAGTTTTTTATAAGTAAAAACGTAAAGTTTTACCTTACAGCCTAAACCGGCTTTCACCTATAGAAGGCTTCATCAGAGGCTGTCATTAGTAGCGCTGCTCGTCTTGTTGTTGGCGATGAGAAAGTGTTTTGAAAGATTGAAGCTGTGTGTGTGTGGTGAGATGTGTTCGAATAATGCGTGCGATTTGAATTGTGTCTGTTCGTTTAGGATGTCGTTTTTATTTGTTTTTGTGTGTTTGTATATTTCTAATTGTTCTAGAGTGTCTAGTTTTCGGCCTTTTGTGTGTACATGTAGTATGTTCATGTTATTGTCGATGTTTTTATATGTGTGGTTTGCTTCAATGAGGTGGTTTGCGAAGGTAGATTCTGTAGTGGTGTGGAGTGCTTTTGTGTGTTCAATGTATCTCTGTTTGAAGCTACGTCCTGTCTGGCCTATGTAGAATTTACTGCAATTTGAACAATTTAGTTTATATACACCGGGTAGATCGAATTTGTTTTGTGCTTTGGGCGTGCGTTTTGATAGTGTGTGTTCTGTTTTGTTAGTAGTTTTGTAAGCGATTCTGTATCCTGCTTTTTTGAATTTGTGGGCAATTTTTTCTGTTTGTTTGTTGATGTATGTTAGTGTTATGAATTTGTTGTTTTCTGTCTTTGTCTGTTGTTTGTTTTGTGTTTTGTGTAGGAGTTTACTGACTATTGTTCTGTCATAACCGTTAGATTCTGCTAGATATTTTATCGTGTTTAGTTCGTCTTTGTAGTCTATTTCATCTAAGGGGATGTTGTTAAGTCTATGTATCATGGTTCTAAAAGCAGCTAGTTTGTGTTGTATTGGGTGATTGGAGGTGTTGTGTATTAGTGTGTCAGTTGTAGTTGGTTTTCTGTATATACTGAATTTGTGCCTGTGTTCTAGTTTTGTGATGGAGAGGTCTAAGAAGTTTATGGTATTGCTGTGTTCGTATTCGGCAGTGAAGGTTATGTTTTTATGTATTTTGTTTATGTGCGTTAGTAACTGTTCACATTGTCTTTTGTTTCCCCTGTATAGTATTAGAATGTCATCAACGTATCTGTGCCAATATAGTATTTTATGTGAGTGTCTGTCATTGTTTGTGAGTATTTTTGTTTTTTCTAAGTGTTGGAGGAAGACTTCTGCTAGAATGCTGGATATGGGGGAGCCCATGGGTAGGCCATCGTTCTGTGTGTAGTATTTATTGTTATAAGTAAAGTAGTTTTGTTTTGTGATAATGTTCAGAGTTTCTGTTATTTCATTGATAAGTTCGTCTGGTGTGTTGTTCTGTTTGAGTTTGTTTTGTAGGATGGTGATTGTTTCAGAGATGGGGATGTTTGTGTACAGGTTTTTAATGTCAAAGGAGGCTAATGTGGCGTTATGGGGGATGTGTATGTCTTTTATTTTTGTTACTAGGTCAGTGTTGTTTTTTACTGCAATGTTGTTGTCTATTTGTGTGTGTTGTCTAATAATTTTGTCTAGATATTTTGCCAGTTTGTGTGCAGGGGCATTACGGTAGTTGATAATGGGGCGGATCGGAATGTCTTCTTTATGGATTTTGGGAAGCGCTTGGAGTGTAGGTGCTGATGGTCGGATTTGTTTCATGTAGGGCTTTTGTTTATGTGTCATAATGTGTTTGGCTTTGTTGACTATTTGTTTTACTGAGTTTTGGTATCTGTCGGTGGGGTCGTGTTTTAGTTCTGTGATGTTGTTCTGTTCTATGAAGTCTTGTACTTTTTTGTGTAGGTTGTCTGTGGGGATAATTACAGTCGTGTTGCCTTTGTCAGCTTTTACAAATGTGATGTTGTGTTTGTGTGCCTTTTCCCTCAGTTTGATGGCTGTGTGTATTTCTGAGTTGTGGTTGTTGTTGTCTGGTGTCTTATGTACTCCTATTGTGTTGTTTATATTATGTCTTAATGTGTCTTGATGTTCTGGTGCTGTGTTTTGTATATTTGTTTCTGTGTCAATTATGAGCTTTGTTAGTGTTTGGTTGTTATGTTTGTTATGACCAATACAACATATTATGTTATGTATCACCCAATACAACACAAACTAGCTGCTTTTAGAACCATGATACATAGACTTAACAACATCCCCTTAGATGAAATAGACTACAAAGACGAACTAAACACGATAAAATATCTAGCAGAATCTAACGGTTATGACAGAACAATAGTCAGTAAACTCCTACACAAAACACAAAACAAACAACAGACAAAGACAGAAAACAACAAATTCATAACACTAACATACATCAACAAACAAACAGAAAAAATTGCCCACAAATTCAAAAAAGCAGGATACAGAATCGCTTACAAAACTACTAACAAAACAGAACACACACTATCAAAACGCACGCCCAAAGCACAAAACAAATTCGATCTACCCGGTGTATATAAACTAAATTGTTCAAATTGCAGTAAATTCTACATAGGCCAGACAGGACGTAGCTTCAAACAGAGATACATTGAACACACAAAAGCACTCCACACCACTACAGAATCTACCTTCGCAAACCACCTCATTGAAGCAAACCACACATATAAAAACATCGACAATAACATGAACATACTACACGTACACACAAAAGGCCGAAAACTAGACACTCTAGAACAATTAGAAATATACAAACACACAAAAACAAATAAAAACGACATCCTAAACGAACAGACACAATTCAAATCGCACGCATTATTCGAACACATCTCACCACACACACACAGCTTCAATCTTTCAAAACACTTTCTCGTCGCCAACAACAAGACGAGCAGGGCTACTAATGACAGCCTCTGATGAAGCCTTCTATAGGTGAAAGCCGGTTTAGGCTGTAAGGTAAAACTTTACGTTTTTACTTATAAAAAACTTTGTGTTCCGAGTCGTCAATATTATAGTGATATTTAATAAATAATATATAAATTCATGTAAAGTTAATAATAATATTAAAGACTTATATCCAAAGTTATAAGAAAATAAACAGAAAACTATTATGTAAATCAAATTGGGAAAGAAACCAAAATTAAAAAGAATTATTTTTCTGTAAATCAAAAGTAAATTTATAATAATTACAAACCGCCTATATACTAAAAAGTAAATAGCAGCACCAATAAAAAGGTATATAAAAATTATGGGTTACTAAGAGTAACGAAATAACAAGTATTGTTTAATCGAATTTGAAATTGAAAACCGTCCGGTTGACAAAATGATGAGACAAAAATTGTATTAAAATATCCTTTAGAAATCTTTTGAACAGCACAAAATTGTTACAAAATTTAAATAACAGTATAAACATTATGTACCACTACCTTAATTATCAAAGTTAACTTGCTATACTCCATAATAAAAGTGAAAAAACCATTTTGGACGATCAGGCCTAGCCTAGCTGCGTTTTGAGTTTTGACGAGATAGTATTTGACAGACGGTTATGAAATTACAAACAACTAAGAACACCACCTGAGAAACAGCTTCACACAAGTAAGAACTTCGAGAAGAGAGGTAATATAAACAATTCTTTTAATATTTAACAAAGAAAACTCAAATCAAATTGTCGTTCAGTACAAAACTTTCCAAGTGTAATCACATGTTTTAATAAAAATAAAACAATTTGCTCTCTTACGGACAAATCCGGAACTACGTACTCAGAGAATAAACAAATTTTCGAAGTTTTTCTATATTTGTAAAGCGTAGTATAATTATCCATTTGTGACCATCTCATAACAAAAAGAACTTACCCTTAACCCTGGGGAAATAAATAAAAGAATTATATGTTGATTGATGTTTAAATAAAAGATAAAATTGGTCAAAACCCGATTTTATGACGATTCCATGTTTACTCAATGAAGTCGATATCATGTACTAGTTAATGAAAATATCGATTGTAATATTTGTATTTTGGCGGAAGAGAAAAACCAATAATATTATAAATAAATATTATTGAGAAATGATATTGAATAATAAAATGTGTTTCCTTTATTGTAGTGGGTAGTTGTAGTATTTCAGAAAAAATAAGAAGAGGACGATCCAACAGGTCGTATTCAGCAACAGTGTCGTTTGGTTAACCTATATTTGGAGACTAATGTCAAAATCAGCTGATTCGGTTCACGGCAAATATTTGAAAAATTTTAGAAATCGTCTAAACCGAGGGTAAACAAACGGTACTTGCTCTCTCTTCAAAAGAAGGCTAAACAACTTCCCTACTTGACCCAAATCACACACACTCAATTTCTGCTTTGTTTGAGTAACATTACCAACAACTTTATTTAAACTTCAGTCTTTATAATTCATAAGTGGCGATTGCTAAGAGATGTTCTGACCGATACGAGACTGTAAAAAAGACGGACATCACACCCTCACTCTAAAGGCGGTACGTTACAAAAATAGGCGCTTACTACAGTGGGGCTGAATTAATTATAAACCCGTAATTGTAATACACTCTTGGAGAGGCGGAAACCTTTGATATAAGCGATAACGTTACCGAATTGGCGAACCCAACATTGGGACTTGAATAAGACGGACGTTTTGCTAACACCTCTTAAGCGGTACGTTACAATATATATACAACATGACATAAGATAGCACCAAAAAGCACTAATAATTGATAGAGGAAGAAGCTGAAAGTAGAAAGAAAAATAAGAACTTATAACCTGAAGATTGATAGCCCAACACTACTAAATAAAAAATTGACTAAGACACTGACTACGACTTAACCCAATAGATTGGATAAGGTGAGAGAACAAGAAACCATGAAGCAACCCAAAATATGACTACAATCATTATAGCCCAAAATGTAGCTAAAACAAAATGTAAAATAAATGTACTAAAATCAGATAGGGCATAATTGAGATGAAAACTATATAAAACATAAATGTAAAATAGATATATTATGTGAGTTAAATGAAAAGAAAAGAAAAATAAATGTATAAACCCAAGATAGGAAGATAGGAATAAAAATACCCTATTAAATAATGAGTTAGCCAAAAGCAAGTAGAATAAAATCAAGCTTAGCAAATGTAATAATGAATACAAAAGTGACAAATGAAAAATAATAATAAAGAACTGTTAATGACAGATAGGAACCCAGTGATATATATTAAATAAATAAACAATGTGTGAAATGTAAGGTGAAGTATAGAACCATATAAGTAGAAACTAATGACCACAAACTATGTAGATAACATAGAATAAAAAGTGATAGTGATATGGTAAATAAATAAACCCTATGTGAAAGGAAAAGTGAAGTGTGAGTGTCTATATTGTGAAATACAATAAACCACTAACTATATTAATATAGCAAACCAATCTTTAGTAGTATGTTAGCTAGTAATTATCTAAAACTTGTTGTGTTATTAATTTAATTAATAGAAAATAAGAAATACTTAGAAATAAGATAAAAGGTAATATATTAGAGTGGAAGCTGGGAGAAGGGGACACTATATCTTAGTGAAGGAGTTTGTAAGGGAGTTATATTGCTTAGAGTAATGTTAAAAATTATTATTATAAGAGTTTTGTTGGTAAATGAACCATAGTATTAGTAAATTTAAAAGACAAGTGATGTAGAAGTCAGAAAGCAATAATAAGTAGAAGCTTAGTTTCAGGCATGGACCTGGAAAGAAAAATATGTTAATTATATAAAATGTGTGATGTTAAAAGCACAAATGTTTTTATTAAGTTAGTTTGTTTCTTTAGAAAATGTTCAATAAACAAATAAATAAGAGTTAATAAATATAAAAGATTGCAAAGAATATTGAATAGAAGTATTGTGAAACCTAGGCATTACGCCTAGCATGGGTGAAAGGAATTTTGTAATTTTCAAGACAAAGTACTAGCGAAAAGTCAATTAAAATATATAATATGTTTAGGTATTCAAGTAAGAATATCAGGTACAAAAATGTATACATAATGTTTAGTTTAAAGATAATTACATAAAGAAATATCAATAGGAAAAATAAGAAATATGTTATTAATGAACCAAAAGTAACTATAAGTGATATCAAAATAATCTTTAATAAAAAAGCAAAACAATGTTGTTAGTGTAATTAAGATTACTGCTAACATAAGAAAGTAATTATAATTTAAAGGATTTTTATAAATTTGAACAGAAATAAAACGTTAGAATATAACAATGTTATAAGATATTAGCCAATGAGAATTAAAGTATTTTGAAGAGTTGCCATGACAACCAAAGCTTGTTACATGTTTGACCGTTGAAAATTAATTATTCCATTATTGACCAGCATAGAGGGCGGACGTATGTAGCCCATGAAGACAAATAAATCATAAAATCAATAAGTTTTACTAAATTGGGATGAAGAAGATACAATAAGCAAACATAAGTTAACTACTGATGAGATATACAATAACTAAACCAATTATATAATAAATATTACATCAAAAACTTGGAAGAAGCGAACCAATTTCATAGATGACCAACTACTGAAGGAAGAACAGGAGAAACCTAATTCAACCTGAGGATACATCTGAATCTGCAAGACTGATGGAAGCTGAACCTTGAATTTAGATCATTTGAACCTGGATCTCACAACCATACAAGAAGGGACCATTAGACGGATTCCAGAAGAAGAGGATCGCCCAAGAGAAGCAGCATTAAGGAAGTGTTGAGTATAATTTAAATACTTCACCAAAATTAAAACATAAATAACCAATAGTAACTGAACAATTTTATTTTCACTTCACCAGTCACTTAATTTATTTTTCGAACTGAACTTTATTAAATAATCACCTTTGATAAACCAAAACTATCACTGAATTTTGATTTTATATTAATAGGTTTTAGAAAACGTAAACTCGCTAAATAAACATTAGCCTAACAGTAACCTAATTCTCATTTGCGGTAACTTACTTTTCATATTTAAAGATATCACAGATTATGTATTAGTTGTAAGGTATATTATAAAATTTTGTGCATTTATTAGTCTGTAAACCAACATTCTGTAGTCCAAAGAACAAACCAATGAAGAAATAGACGCCATTATCAAGCGTACACACACCGAACTGAGCAGACCGCCAACTACACAACACGTAAACCTGCCGGCAAAAAAATAAATGTATGTTTTATTTCAGAATTGTAATTGACCAAATTATGTAAAGTGTTAATAAATCCTCTTACCCATCAACAACTGTATGTTTGATTAATACAAGGATTAATATAAGAGTTTGGGATAAATAAACAATAAAAATACATTAGTTGACAAATTCGACTCTGCCAGACAGTGTGAACCAATCAGACGGCGAGGCGGAGAATTTAAACTGAACGGCGAGAATACGTTCGACTTCGTAAGTATTTAGAAAAAGTAATAAACGACTCGTTACTATTTCACGAACGACAAAGTAAGTACTTATATAAAATAAACCCACACACCGTTCCTGTACAATATATATATAATATTTTATAATATTGTAATAATATAAATATTGTAATATTTTTACCAATTTTATAAATTAAATTTGAGAATGTTTAAAAGCCCCAACGTTGTCGGCGTCAATTTGTAATCTAATTACCAATTCGTATACCAACGTTAAGCCCCACTGTTGGGTTCGCCAATTTGTAATATAAATCTTTCTTCTCTTATTTATCTTTATCTTGCTGTCGAAATTGTCAATTTGTAATAAAAGTAACTTATGATATGTTTTTTCTGTTTGTGAACAGAAATCTGCTGTAAGTGTTAATTAAAAAAAATTTAATGAGAAGTATAATAGGTTTTTACCTCTAACAAATAATTTATATTAATTAAATCCATTCTGACCGAATAGTGTACAGTATGAGTTAACACTGTATGTTTATGTTATTACTGCTCAGGCCTAGCTGCACCAAGCGTGAGAGTGGAGAGCGGCTGCCGCGAATTAGTTTCTCTTCTTTCGTGATTCAACAGCTGTATGCAAGCTAGCGCTATGGTGTATTGTCGGCTGGTTATTACAGGTTAAGTTGTTTGAGCCTGGTGTTCCTCTCGTTTCTCCCTTTATACACTATAAGTTCCTTAAAATATACTAAACCGTTTACAAATAATAATTACTCATCAGTTTCAGGAAGGATTCTTTATTTTTTTATATTCTTTTCAAAACAGATGTTTTCTCATGGCACAGATACAACACATCGATCACACGGGACTGAATCGATTAGTTATTGAATTCAGATTTAGATGTTTTTTAAGTTTAATTATATTATTAATTTTTTTTTAATCTCAGGGTACATGGAGTTCTTGTGACTATTAGTAAGGTCAGGAAATGCAAGTTAAGGTTACAAGGTATTACAATTTAATCATAAAATCTTATTAAATAAAGTTTAAACATGAGCTGGTTTTTTACCGTACATTGACAAAGTTACTCGTTATGGCCGCGTTTCACTGAACGGTGAGTGGGAGCAGAATGATGACGAATGTCTGGAATATATCAGCCTCCAGCTTCCCAATAAAAGTTTGGTGTTGGTGTCCCAGGACGTAGTGGAAGTTTCAGTTCTTGATCTTCGCTAATATTTGCGTTTCTGGTGGTTACGGGTCCCAATGGAATTTGTGTAGTATTAAGTTTTCGCTCAGTTGTAAAAAGTGAGGTTCAGGACGCAACTTTAATTTTCTTTCTGTTCGTTTTTAAAGTATTTAATTACTTTGACTTCTCCAGGTCTTGGGTTGTCTTCATTTATTTACTATTAATTTTCATTATTACTCATTTGACTGTAGCTGATTAGTAATTTTATTCTTTAGAAATTTTGTTTAATTTTATTGGTAGGTAGAATTATATTCTCTGATTGATAGCCTCGGAAGTCGATCAACTGTCTTTTTAGTTAGTTAATATTTATTAATTTTGATTGACAATAAATTTATTCATTAGGTTTTCTTGGTTTTTCTCGATTTATGGCAACTGAACTGTCCTTGTTCATATATAACAATTGAGTGTTGAATCAACAAAATATCTCGCATTTTGTCGTCCATGACAACCAGTCTTCGTTCTGTTATTGGATAATATTTGTTATCCTAGAGCCGTAATTAGAAAAAATGTTCTTGCACTTACTTAATAAAATACTCCCTTACTAAAGTTACATTACATCAGATAAAACCTTCACATAATCTATGTTATTAAACTATATACATTTTGCTATAATTTCTTCTTGATTTTCCTAGTCTAACAAGTATTATCTTTTCTTTACAAAATACTAATTTTAGGCCTATTTGTTTTATTACATGTGTTATGATTTTTTGTAATTTAAGTCACTTATCCTTTTATTAATTAATACTACTGCTTTCTTTTAATTTATTATATTACATTGAATGTTTTTACATTTTTTTAGTTATTTAACTTTTCTGACCTGACCTACTGTACAATGTGTCACTGGCTTATGGCCAATCATTCCAATTTTATTTCATCCTGATTTCAATTCATTATTATTTATTTTAGTATTGAACCCTTCATCTGTTTATAACATAATTACAATAACCCTTTGGCATCTTATCAACAATTATTGCCTTCCTGGCCAAGTTTACAAATATAATCTAACAATATCTCCATCATTTATTTAAAGTAAGTACCCAAATATTTACTCTTATAAAGTTTAACATAAATGAAATTAACATCAATTAATTGAGACTTTCTTAAAGCAATTGCTTCACACCTGCTACATACAAAAGACAACATAAATACCATGATAACAAAACAACATGATAAAACATAATAACATGCACATTATTATAAAATATTAAATACCAATTAACTAGTCTACTCTCAGTTAATTAATTGATTAGTCTAAACTGTCTATAGTGTTTTCACATTATTTGACACTATGTTTATTGCTTACACACTTTTCACTGAACACTTCATAGTTTGTATTTATACAAATTTCTATTTTTCTATTACCTTGTAACCTTACTTGGTATTATTGATTTATTTATTTAATGAAGGTTTACTTTTCTGACCTTTATTATAATGGACAATTAGCGTTTTTTTATATTGATAATTATAAATCTTTTATGTAACGTAGGGGACCTTAGTTTTGTTCCGTTACAATATATATATATATATATATATATATATATATATATAAGAAGAAGAATATTTATTGACCATATTAATACGGTTTCTAGTTGATATCAAGTTTCAGTCACAATAAAAATGCAGTTTTTATGTGATTTTTCAAGATTAATTTTATCCCGAATTCATGCCTGCAACATAAAATATAAAGTAGATAATTGTAATGATAATTCTAATTGTACAGGGTCCGTCACGGGAATCGCATGGTTTTCAAATAAGATGTACTTAGTCAGTTTGGCTTAAAAAATATTTTTATTTATGACAATACATAGTGTATGTTGGGAATTTCATTGTTCATTTATGTTTTGAAGATCACGTCGCTCAGATGTTGGCCATTTATGTTTATGCATGATTGTAGCCGGTCCCGAAAACTCCGAGTAGCGTTAATTAACATCTGATGTGGAATACGAACGATTTCCTCCTGGATTGTCGTCTTCAGATCTTCAAGGCAGCGTGGCTTGTTAACATATACTCGGTACTTGAGATATCCCCACAAAAAGAAGTCACGTAAGCTTAGATCGGGGTAGCGAGGAGGCCAGCGAAGATTGCCATATCTGGAGATAAGGTGGCCTGGAAACTGATCCCGTAAGACAGCCATTGAATTACGAGCTGTGTGTGCAGTTGCACCATCCTGTTGAAACCATACTCTCCTTATTGCCCATCTGCAACGTCGAAGTTCTGGGAAGAAGAAGGTTTGGAGCATCGTAACGTAGCGCTCTGAATTAGCAGTCACAGTAATGTTGTTTTCCTCAAAAAAGTACTGGCCAATAATGCCCTTCTCCCCAACTGCACACCATACTGTTACTTTTGGGCTGTGAAGAGGGGACTCATGTAACATCTGAGGATTTTCATTACACCAATATCTACAGTTTTGTTTGTTAACGAACCCATTTAAATGAAAATGGGCTTCATCACTCATGAGAAAAATCATGTTTTCATTATTGACCATGGTTTCACAAAAGACACGACACTGTTCATAATCACCTACACTAAGTTGCTGACATACCTGAATTTTGTATGGGTGATAATGAAGATCTTTGTGCAGAATCCTTCGCACTGTTGACTCGTTAATCCCTAAACTCACAGCACGCTTGCGAACCGACCGTTTAGGGCTCTGTATCGCAGACGTCCTAACTCGCTCGATGTTTTCGGGCATACGGGCTGTGTTGACAGGGCCAGGTGGTTTTTTCTTCATTACGGAGCCAGTTGTGTTGAAGTTTTCAAACCATCTCAAAACGGTGTTGCGGTCTGGAACAGGTCGGTGGACCAGAATATTAAAATGGGTGCGAAAGTCACGTTGTGTCTGCGTCACTGACTCATTGTTTACGAAAAACCGCCGGAGAGCGAACGTACGATGCTCCACGTTCCACGACATGGCGGCAACTAAACTTCCCACTCTAACGAACAAATCAAGGCCAACCCACACTCACTGATGCCAACCGCTCGGCCGTACTACCCAATACAAAAACATGCGGCTCCCGTGACGGACCCTGTAGTATATAAGTTTAATGATATTAACAGTAGTGTTGTGAGTTACAGATACTCACATTACATAACCAGGGTGGCTTTTGAAATATGCCGCCCGAGACACAATTTGTATGACCGCCCTCCAAAAAATTGTCACTAGAGATCATTCCTCCATTTTAGACAAGAACGATAACAGCTTAACGCTCTTATTCCTTGGAATGTGACTAGATCTTAATGAATTTATGAATCTACATATTTTTAATGTAAAAAATTTAAATACGACAATAATGTGTTAATACTGTGTTATTTATGGACTTTATGGTCTTATTGTCACTATCACAATCAAAGTTCACCTTAGGGAAATGTTTGGATCACAAGCGTTTACACCTCGCTTTCATCGTGGCAAATTCATCAAAAAGGTTGTTGTACTCAAGCCCCTCTCCATTTATAATATCAGTCTCAGTGTGAAATGACCGATAGAGAATTTAACGTTTTTCTTTCGTAGTAGGGCGAAGATATAATTTTATTCTTTTCAAAGGAGAAAATTATCTTTCAGCAGAACAATTGCTAATAGCAGTGCATAAATACATCCTGAGAGATATGTCTACATTTGAGCGAAATTTTTTAATTTTGTTAAAATATTTTTTCTTTGTGCCGCCCCCCAAAGGTGACGCCCCTAGGCACATGCCTAGTGTGCCTAGTTACAAATCCGCCCCTGTACATAACACTATACACTACACTACGATACAAATACATTATTATACATATTTATTACATTTGATTCCACTTTGTATACTGGAATAAATTATAAATTTATTATAAATTATAACCAAAAATTCACAGTTTAAATTTTATAACATATATATTTATAAAAATACCCAATTTATATAGGCCTACCTAATATATAACATAAATTGAGTATAAATTAAAAACAACTGTTATAAACAATAGATTTCAAATTTGTATAACTATTTATTTGTACATTCGATTTCTGAAGATGACAGTAATGTATAATAAAGCTATCAAAACAGTGTAATAAAAAATATATTACTTTTCAAAGCATAAAATATTTATTATTAAATATAAAATTATAAAATTATATTGTATTTGACATAACAATACGATCAACACTTTACAGGGTGTTAAGCCCACATATTGTACAATCTGATAGCTATTTATTTATTCAATTAAAGATAAAACTTAGAGGAAAAATGTTATTGTAATGAGAGTGTTATTATGTCCCATCTTCCAAGTTTGTACCAAACTCCCGCAATTTTGTGTTCCGTACGGAATTATATTCTCTGATAATGCAGAAACTTACATTGGGCACTACAGTTTTATCTCAAGCGTAAAATAGTAGTTTTCTATAATTATAATAATTGTATAAATTACAGATTTTCTGTTAATAAAATTAAAAAGGATAATAAATAAAGGATCATGGAACTTGCCTTGTAACCATATGAAGAAACTAGCTGAAGTATTGGAATAATGTTTTGCTGTTTTGAAAAAAAGAATCAGGGTCTAAATTTTTGCCTTAATTATAGTAGCATAATATGCTACATTCTGTATAATACTTTATATAAATTACACTTACTTCAGTAAAGTGAAAATACCAAAATTTATTAGATTTACCAGTACAGTTAAATGCAAACACTCAAACAGCGCTAAAACAAACAGCAAAGACTGTATACAACTTGAAAGCACTGGACCTGTGCTGGTATGCATTTATATTATGGGTGGCAATGAGTTATTGATTATACACTAAATAATCTTTGCATGTTTTGAACACTTGACTAAGGTGGAGTGTTCACAATGTGCTTACTGTATGTAACTCATTACACATCAGATTATTCTTTACATTACTATATGGTTTTAGAATGTAAGGAGTTATTATTTCCTTTTTGTTCTAACATAACACTGTGTTGTTTTATTTTTTAAAGGTTTTAAATTTAATTGTACTACTTAACTGATTTTATATTTCTTTTGTTCTTTAGTTTGTGTCAATTAAACATGTAACTTGTTTCTTAAAGAATTATTTGAAAATTTAAAATATAATAACCTCTTAATTGTATGTAATAACCTCTAAATTGATATGGTGTAATCTCATATTATCAGTTGTAAAATGTAGTTTAAAAATAATGATTCCAGTAATTTAATTTTAAAATTAGTAGAATTTTTTCAACAAAAAATAGCATATATTTTTTAAATAGAAATATATGTGAATGAAATCATGGAGTTGCTGCATTTTACAAGTTAGGGCGTACCCAGCTGTTTAAAAATACATTGTTATATTTAGATAATACAAATGCTGAACACAAGAGATAATAAACTTCGAATGTGATGGAACAAATACATAGACTAATCTGAAAATGTGGCAGAACTTAAAAAAAAAAATTTTAATTTTATGTAATGGAGACCTGTTAGAAAATAAAAGACTTGGTGCTGAAGTTGAATTGGTTTGTGTAATTTAGTTATTTACAGTTTTTAATATGGTATGTCTAGGTTTGCAAAAAGACAGATAGATGGAAGATCATTTTTTGGAAGTGTGATACATGCTTGTTATGCACCAGAATTAGAGACAATACAGGAAACAAGACAAAAACTTGTTCGCAGAAGGTGTGAAGTGGCCGCAAGAATTCAACAGAACAGTAAAGGACAAATACCAACACAGATTGAAAGACCTAAGTAAGAAGTCAACATTGTGTGTGTGTGTGTGTGTGTGTGCGTGCACGCACACACGTGCTCATATATTTTTAAAAGTCACATTAGTTTTGATACATCAGCTGTAAGAAGGAAAGTATATAGCATGAAAAGATTAATACATTTAACTAAATTTATAAAATATTTATTAACATAAACTTTTTTTTCTAGAATGCTGCAGAGAAGTAAAAAACATCCTGCATTAACTATGTCTGGACAAACATCGTATGTAACAGATAATATATTTTCATCAAAAAATGTTGCTGTGTCATCTTCCTTGAATTTACAGGTAACAGGCCATTTAAAAAAAATTGTGAATTTAACTCAGTTACACTGTTTTTTTTTCAGAATTAACAGAATTAAAAACAATGACACAGTTAACAGAATTAAACATAATAAATAAATAAACTTCTGCTCAACAGTCCGTAAAGGACCAACGCATACTGCACGGCTTTTGTGTTTAGTGGGGCAGCTGCATGGCTAATAGTGCATCGCCAGCCGCAAGCTGCAGTATTCACAGCCAAGTGGTGCTGCTATTATCTCAGACGGCTACTCAATTTTGCCTCACGATGCTGAGTGCACGCTGTACTGAGCTTCTGCTAGGAAGTGAACCCGGGCCACGCACACATGAATCGTGCGTGTTAGCCACTAGATCACCTGGAGGCTCACTGAATTAAACATAACAGAATTAAAAGTAATGATTGAGTATGTACAATAATGTATATACATTTACATGTATAAAAATTAAACACCAACACAGTTATTTAATATGTTCAGTAAAAGATTGTCATGTAAAGCAGAAAGTGAAACAAGGGAATATTTATTCTGTAATATAATATTTCTAAGTAATTATGAACAGAGTAGGAGTTTCATAAAAAATTAGGAGTTATTGACTCCATAAGGCAGTAGGCCTCTCCAAACACAAACGCCTGGCTGTATGAGTTCAGTTATGTGAGACTGGGATTAGTGATATTGCAGTGGGTATAGTTAGTTGTGCATACTCATATATATGAACAATATTCTTTATCGGACTAAAAATGTCAGAAAAAAAATTGGATTCCCCAGAAAACCTGTTAACTATCTGCCCCACACATTTATAAATGTTTGTCAGTCACCTTTAATTAAACCACGAACCAAATACAAGATATAAGGTATAAATTTACATGTTCACACAATATGATGACCTGAAGTCTTTGAAACATGGTACTCTGGAGATTATTTCAGATTGGTTTAAATGGGCTTTGTGCCAAAGAAGTAAATAAGGTTTTCTTCTGTCATTACAGGTTTTGTGGTCCACTTTGTGATTTATCTAATACAGACTCATCTTCTTCATATTTCCCAATAAAATAAAAAAATATTGTCTTTCTCAATAACACTGCACTTTCAGAATTACCTTGCCACTGTTCCATATTATTGTTTATACTAAGCTTGTAATAGATTTCACCAAAAAGTACATGTTCCTTTATAATCAGCAGATTACCATTCATTTACAATTCATAGGATTGAAAAGAGCTGATAGGAAAATATTAATGCACTTCCAGTTTATCAAGCTCCCTAGATTAGTAGCGTTGCCAATATTACAAATTCAGAGTGTTACACAAAATAAAAATTAAAAAATTTATTGTTGTATTGGAGTGTTAGTGGTCTCAAACATTTCTACTAGTAATTTTGTACAAACCACTACGTTATCTGTGGTGTTGAAGAGCACTTTCGGCAGTCAAGCCATCTTCAGGTAATTTACCAACCAGGGTCAACCGAAAGCGCTCGTCAACACCAAAGATAACATAGTGGTTTGTACAAAATTACTTGGATTTCGTTGTCCATGACGTGTCCGTTACTTAACTAAATATCACTATTACTTTAACGACTCGGAACACTAGGTTTTTTATAAGTAAAAGCAAAAAGTTTTACCTTACAGCCTTAACCGGTTTTCTCCTTTAAAAGGCTTCTTCAGAGGCTGCCGCAGGTAGCGCTATCCGTCTTGTTGTGGGTGACAAAATCGAATTTGTTTTGTGCTTACACATAATGACACATAAACAAAAGCCCTACATGAAACAAATCCGACCATCAGCCCCTACCCTCCCAGCGCTTCCCAAAGTCCATAAAGAAGATTCCAATCCACCCCATTATCAACTACCATAATGCCTCTGCACACAAACTCACAAAATATCTAGACAAAATTATCAGACAACACACACAACTAGACAACAACATTGCAGTAAAAAACAACACAGACATTGTAACAAAAATAAAAGACATACACATCCCCCATAATGCCACATTAGCCTCCTTTGACATTAAAAACCTGTACACAAACATCCCCATCTCTGAAACAATCACCATCCTACAAAACAAACTCGAACAGAACAACACACCAGACGAACTTATCAACGAAATAACAGAAACTCTGAACATTATCACAAAACAAAACTACTTTACTTATAACAATAAATACTACACACAGAACGATGGCTTACCCATGGGCTCCCCCATATCCAGCATTCTAGCAGAAGTCTTCCTCCAACACTTAGAAAAAACAAAAATACTCACAAACAATGACAGACACTCACATAAAATACTATATTGGCACAGATACGTTGATGACATTCTAATACTATACAGGGGAAACAAAAGACAGTGTGAACAGTTACTAACGCACATAAACAAAATACATAAAAACATAACCTTTACTGCCGAATACGAACACAACAATACCATAAACTTCTTAGACCTCTCCATCACAAAACTAGAACACAGGCACAAATTCAGTATATACAGAAAACCAACTACAACTGACACACTAATACACCTCCAATCACCCAATACAACACAAACTAGCTGCTTTTAGAACCATGATACGTAGACTTAACAACATCCCCTTAGATGAAAAAGACTACAAAGACGAACTAAACACGATAAAATATCTAGCAGAATCTAACGGATATGACAGAACAATAGTCAGTAAACTCCTACACAAAACACAAAACAAACAACAGACAAAGACAGAAAACAACAAATTCATAACACTAACATACATCAACAAACAAACTGAAAAAATTGCCCACAAATTCAAAAAAGCAGGATACAGAATCGCTTACAAAACTACTAACAAAACAGAACACACACTATCAAAACACACACACAAAGCACAAAACAAATTCGATCTACCCGGTGTTTACAAGCTAAATTGCTCAAATTGCAGTAAATTCTATATAGGCCAGACAGCACGTAGCTTCAAACAGAGATACATTGAACACACAAAGGCACTCCACTCCACTACAGAATCCGCCTTTGCAAACCACCTCATTGAAGCAAACCACACATATAAAAACATCGACAATAACATGAACATTCTACACGTACACACAAAAGGCCGAAAACTAGACACTCTAGAACAATTGGAAATATACAAACACACAAAAACAAATAAAAACGACATCCTAAACGAACAGACAATTCAAATCGCACGCATTATTCGAACATATCTCACCCACACACACAGCATCGATCTTTCGAAATTCGATTTCGTCACCCACAACAAGACGGATAGCGCTACCTGCGGCAGCCTCTGAAGAAGCCTTTTAAAGGAGAAAACCGGTTAAGGCTGTAAGGTAAAACTTTTGCTTTTACTTATAAAAAACCTAGTGTTCCGACTCGTTAAAGTAATAGTGATATTTACAAAATTACTAATAGAAAAATTAAATAATATTTACGTATTTTCGAATGCAGTGCGTATGAGACACCTAGTGTGTTTCTGTACAGGAAACAAGCATTGTTGATTGGATAATGGATTGTGATAACTTATCAGATAACATTGTGTTACACAATGAAATATAGTTGAAAATTTATTAACAACTTCTAAACCAAGCTAGCCCATGATATAAATAAAAATTATAACTGATTTTAAATTGTTTTTTGTAACTTCAATGGAAGAAAAAATTAATGGCCCAAAATTTTATAAGACCCATAATATTTGGCTTTAAGAAAATAGTTTTCCCAAAAATTATTTTGTTTTTAGTTAACTTTAGATACTGTTAAGTATGTAAATACTTCATCTGGACACTACCTTGATGTCACACACGTTGTGTTCAATTGAGAAAGCAAACAGAAGCTCATCCTTTTATTTTGTAATTTCATCCTGTGAGCCAGTTATGACTTCGTGGTGACAGGATATTCAACAGTTAAAATATCCTTTTATATTACATTTTCTTTATATTTTCTTAAATGTATATACATATATATATATATATATATATATATATATATATATATATATTGTAACGAAATAAAAAATTTACGGTTGTTTTTATTTAAAATTATGTTTATGTTTAAAATATTAAAGGTCGTGATTAAATAAAATCTAATTATGTGTGAAATATCATTTAGATGTTGTAATCGTTGAAGGTTACTAACTTTGTAAAGCGATTTAAAATGTAACATTCAAGGTTACTCACAGTGTGTTTACAGTTGTGTAATTATACTTGTCTGAAAAGAATTCCCTAATATGAAATAAATAAAATAGTTGGGTTGATAATATTTAAATGCTAAGTTTGCTTAGATTTAAAAAATAAAGTACAATAGTTGGTCGCTTGAAGATGATGGTTGTCTTGTTGATGCTGACCGTGAAACTTCTCCTCCAGGTTGCTGATAGTCTAAGTACGTTACGTCTCGTAATGTCTGGACAATATAATAAACAAAATATACTTTCACGTACCTGGTCGTGTTTTCTAGAAGTTCTAGTATAAGCTGTCAACTCAGTTTACAAACACCAACTTACTTTAGTTGCAAGGTTAGATTGCCTTGGTTGTTAGTGGGCGCCACACGGATTTATTTTGGGAAAATCCCGTGTAAAACCCACAAATAGAATCACTGAATGATTTAAAAATTTAAAATAATTGTTTATCACCTTTGTGGCAATGCTATTCCAAAATATTAAAATACAACTGAAGGTTGTTTGAGTTTTCTAAATAAAATATTTAATTATCAGATAGAAATAAATCAAGTCGAGTTGTGCTGTTAATAATGGGTTTTATTTACACCCTTATAGAGAATTCAAAAAAAAAACACAAATATAATTAAAATATACAAAGTTGTACAATTGTCAATAAGTTATTATATGCCTTATACGGCTTGCTCAGGGCACAAGTTATAAATCTGGCTAAGTCCAGATGTTGTTTATTTTTAATAGTAATATTATTAAAATCTCAGATGTGAATCCTTTGAGACACGAAAAAGAAAGTTATGCCTACACAATATCTAATGATTTGCTGATAAAATATTGATTGATAATGTTTTGAGGTTACTTTCATTAAGTAAATAAATAAAAATGACCTGTTGATAGGTCGTGCGTTCGTCAACGCTTGCTTTTTGATTTACAGAATTTATCATGTGAGAACACTTATAACTAACATACAGCTTAATTCATAATAACAAATTCATACAATAAATTGAGACATGGTGTAATCTTGAAATGTTTCTGTGTTTTGCGTCAGTACAGATCAGTGTAGAAAAATGTACAGGTTATGGCGCTCAGATAAAAAATGAATAATGATTGCACTGTTACCTTTTGGTTTTAATTATTTAATTAAAACTCATTAACCACTTCGGTAATCGGATTATAATGATTACCGGGTTTTGCACAATACACGCACCAGAACAGAGTATTGCGATCCTCTTCTGACTTAATGGATCATGAATGATATTAATTAATTACTTTCTGTTCATTATTTCCCGCACTAAATTGAAATAATACTGCACATAATCACTATTGTTTTCTGTAGATTAAATTGAAGTAGTTGTTTCTTGGTGTTGAGCTATTTTCTTCGATGTATCATGTTGATGACGCTAACAATTATTAAAAATGTTGATATGGCGAGCACACGTCTCGTGCTGTATGAAGTTGGTAAAGTGTCTGTTGAGAAACGCTCGCGTCCCCCTTATATACTCTCCTTGTCGATCGGTCTTAGGTAAAAATGTTAATTACTAAGTAATTTTGTGATTGGTTCTTGCAGTTGTGTGGAGTATGACGTATTTTTATTTTGGCCGTTAAAAACGGTTTCCAACCGCCAAACTCTGAAATGATTGACAGCTCGTCGTTGTTGTTGTTATTCGCATCCAGATTTCTGATGCTTTTTTGGTAAATGATGCTAACATCTTTCCCGCACTTAATACAGTTGCGATTGGGTCGATATCGTCATCAAATTAAAGATTATTTTGTCCTCTTTAATTTGATATCACTCGACATCGAATTAATTTCACTTTGACCGACATTGTTATAAAATCAATGTTCGGGTACACTATTTTTCACTGTCGTCTGTTTACCTGACTCGACGATTTTACACTTTGGTTAATATTGTTTGTGTTCACATAGCATTTTATTACTCAAACGTTTATGTGGGAACACCATTAACTCTGTACTGACCTTTTTTACTGAACATTATGAGTACACCTAAACTTTACACATTGTAATGAACGATCCTTATTACTATGACATTTCGTTTTACGCTAACTCGTTCTATTCTACTACTTAACAATTGAATTATGATTAAATATATTGTTTTAATAATGTTTTATGCTATATTGGAGCATAACAATTGTTTGTGTATTTAATTTATACTTGCGTTACCTCCCAATAATCAACTCGCTGATTATTGCTTGGCCTAGGCGTTGTTAAGACATATCGCTCATATTGGAATTTTGCCTTAACAACATTTATTGGTTCTCAATTCGGTAATTTATTGAGGTACTTTACTTGTATAATATTCCCTCATACAAATGGTTTTTTCTTTCTCATAAGTATATTTGATATTGAAATACATCTTTGTTCTCGCTTTGTAGCCATTGCTAATTTTAGTTTTTGGCATTCATAATTTACTAGTCATGGTTAAATTTATTATCAGGAAAATGTTAATTCTGATTTCACAGTATTCAGATTCTGATTGATTCACTTTTTATTTATATACAATATTCTGTTTACATTATCTACTGATTTGATTGACAGCTTAATGTAAATTTACTCTGTCCATCAGTTTGAGTTAGTCTTTGTCTGGTTGTAGTGTCAAACAGTATTTGGGTTTACTGTTTCCTGTGGTACTTCTGCTTCATTCTTCTTTCTTGATTCCTCTCTTCTTGTTTATTCTTATTACTATATTCCTTATTTACATTGTTGTTATGCACTTCTAAAATCTGGTAACATACATTTAGGTTAGGTAACATTTTGTTATGTTACATATACACCCTCCTCAAAATTGATCATTTGAGAAAAAATTTATTTTTTATAAAATTATCATTTCATGTCAGTTTCTTAGTAGATTTCTATGGTTCTCTCCCCCCTTTTTTTTTCTTGTACTCTTTGATCTTTTAACATACTATTAGTGTATTACTCTAGCTTGATTTTTGTCTAGTGATATAACTCTTAACTTACTAGTATTTTCAATTAGCTTACTTTCTAAGTCATTTAACTACAATAGATCTCTTTTCTGAAATTAACAATTTCCTGTTCTATACACATTCTTCTTTCTTATTACATATCTTTACATTCGTGATTATCTTAATGGTTATTGTAATTTATACCTCACAGATTTTTCCATAATAGTCCTTGATACATTAATACAATATAACTCCCTAACTTTTGTAGTGGGTTCGGAATCAGGGTGGCTCACTGTGGCTTACATCCTCTGCCGTTCCTCAATACACATACTCAGATTCAGAGGCATTACTCTTCTCTGTCTGAGAAAAAAATAAACATTGCACCTGGCAATAGTTGCACTATCACAACTCATAAAATATCACATATCATTCATTTACAATAATATAATATATTCACTATAATATTCAAGGTATCAGAGGTTTTCATTGATATCACATTTCCATCTTTATACTAGCTAACATACTTTCCTTTTTTACAGGTAATTATTTCTTTTCAGACTTGACATTCTTAGCTATGCTTTTATCAGCTGTATAGTTACTTTTTGTACTAGTTGACAATTTGTTTTGGCTTACTTGAGTATTCTTATGGTTACACACTTATTTTGCTGCTTATATACTTATGCAGTTGGTTTTCATATCTAGAGTTTATAATATTTTATTTTCACAATAGTTCATTAAGCTTTTCTTAATAATTTATATTCATCCTGGATTATCAGGGCGTACAATGCTCGTATACTAAATGGTTTTTTTTTTTGTTTGATGTTCTCTGACATATCTGGTGATGTACAATATTTGATAATTAATAAACATTTTTCTCTTTTCATTCCATTATAACAATAGCTATCTTTACAATTAACTCACTTTGTTATTCTTCTTCTCTACTCCTTCAAGTGATGGTGGTTTTCACTTATTCTGGATGATTTTATATAATATACAATATTCTATAATTACAATTTCATGTGACAATATAACAATATACTAATATCTAATTTTATAGACATTCTTGGGGTTACATGGTTCGTTTTATAAACATTTTTTCTCTTTCCTTACACTTTCCATAATAATATCCTTCTTTTATTTTACACACTTTGTTATTCTGCCTCTCTACTCCTTCAAAGGTTAGTTGGGTGAACCTTTATTCTGGATGATTTTATTTAATATTTTAGTTTTATGAGAGGTACACAATAGTCATTTTATAAACATTAAGTTACATCTAATATTCATTTGGATAAACACATTTTTTCTAAGTATAGTATATTAATTTTAGTTATATGCCACTACTGGTTCTTTATGACATAATAGATGTCTTTTTTCTTATTAAATCATTTAGTTGGCATTACATAAATTTCTATCCTTTGGTGTGATAGATCTAGTTCTTTTTCACAAGTAATAAATAGTTTGGCTTATCTCTTAATCCTACACACTTTTGTAACTCAATAGGGCAAATTGATTAGTTATAGTCAATTAGTTACCTTCAATAAGTTGGAGCTCAATATGTGATTCTGTTAAACATTAAATGAGTTTGTTTATAGTAATTATTTTTTGAACATATATATTTTTTGTTTATACCCTAAACATTCGGGTGATAAATGTCGCCTACTACTACATATTATCTGTTCTTAAGAGTAATCATTTTTTAATAGTTGATATTCATGGGGTTATTTGTGCCTTTCCACTCTATTCCTATCATGCGGTTCTTCCACTTGGCGGCTACCAGATAGTCATTGGCTCCCCGTTTCCTTGCCTTTTTCCTCTCATCATCTCTGGTATCCCTGTGTCCATTGTACTCTGGGCCTTGGCTATTATTGATGTCTGGCCCTTCTTCTAATCCGGGTTGACCTCTGTTCATTTCCTGGTTGGATTCTTCCATCACTTGGTCCCTCTTCTTCCGCATTTCCCTTATTCTTTGGGCGTACCCTTCAATGAGCTGGTCCAGTTCTTGATAATTTTCCTTCTTCTTGTGAAGCATCTTTCTTCTAGGAGTATTCACTTTAAATACCTCATTGTTTATAACCTTCTCCGTCATAACATAGTCACTGGCATGTGACGTTGTCTTAACCGTTCCGTCATCTGGATTATTAATTAAATAGTTTAATGGTTGGTTATTCGTTAAGGAATCAATTGACCTTGTTTGGTGTATTTCATTTGTTGGTATATTTAATTTAATTGGATTCTTATTTAGTTTTTTACCCACGGTTTTATGGTGATTTACTTTTAATATTTTTATGAAGTCTTGTTTATACTTCTTACCGTTGATTCTTGCTCTATGACGAATAATTGGGTTGTCCACGAAGCTAATTAATCCACTCCTAGTCATCTCTAGTATTTCCTTTGTAATCCTTGTCTTCTTAGAGCGTATTATTCCTTTTATCTTTGTCTCTTTCTCTCCTGTTTTCTGAATTATCTTGTTCTTTACATCTTTAATGATGGCTTCTTTATGCTGAATATTCTCTTCATTCCTATGGTGTGTATCCTCAGGCACCAATGCTTTCGAGTCTTCTTTATTCTCAGTTTGTTTACCAGTGTCTTCGGATTGTAGACTTAATTCTTCCATGGTTTCATCATTTGGTACTTCTTCTATCTCTGAGTTGCTGTCATTTCGTAATCCTCCTCTTATTATCTCTCCCGCTCTCTGATAACCATCGTTTATTATCTGGCACATTCTTTCCGTATGTTTCCGGTTCTCTTCCCGGGATATCCTAAACCCTTCCTTTAATTCCATCATTGCTCTCATCATCCATTCTTGGAATTCTGTCTCTCCCATTGGTGTGCGAGGCATGTTTATTCTTTCGTGTCTACCGGGCTGATATAAAATATAAAAAATATTTTTTATAATATTTTTTAAGCCACACTAGTTGGTGCGCCAATTTGTAACGAATGAAAAGATTTACGGTTGTTTTTATTTAAAATTATGTTTATGTTTAAAATATTAAAGGTCGTGATTAAATAAAATCTAATTATGTGTGAAATATCATTTAGATGTTGTAATCGTTGAAGGTTACTAACTTTGTAAAGCGATTTAAAATGTAACATTCAAGGTTACTCACAGTGTGTTTACAGTTGTGTAATTATACTTGTCTGAAAAGAATTCCCTAATATGAAATAAATAAAATAGTTGGGTTGATAATATTTAAATGCTAAGTTTGCTTAGATTTAAAAAATAAAGTACAATAGTTGGTCGCTTGAAGATGATGGTTGTCTTGTTGATGCTGACCGTGAAACTTCTCCTCCAGGTTGCTGATAGTCTAAGTACGTTACGTCTCGTAATGTCTGGACAATATAATAAACAAAATATACTTTCACGTACCTGGTCGTGTTTTCTAGAAGTTCTAGTATAATCTGTCAACTCAGTTTACAAACACCAACTTACTTTAGTTGCAAGATTAGATTGCCTTGGTTGTTAGTGGGCGCCACACGGATTTATTTTGGGAAAATCCCGTGTAAAACCCACAAATAGAATCACTGAATGATTTAAAAATTTAAAATAATTGTTTATCACCTTTGTGGCAATGCTATTCCAAAATATTAAAATACAACTGAAGGTTGTTTGAGTTTTCTAAATAAAATATTTAATTATCAGATAGAAATAAATCAAGTCGAGTTATGCTGTTAATAATGGGTTTTATTTACACCCTTATAGAGAATTCAAAAAAAAAACACAAATATAATTAAAATATACAAAGTTGTACAATTGTCAATAAGTTATTATATGCCTTATACGGCTTGCTCAGGGCACAAGTTATAAATCTGGCTAAGTCCAGATGTTGTTTATTTTTAATAGTAATATTATTAAAATCTCAGATGTGAATCCTTTGAGACACGAAAAAGAAAGTTATGCCTACACAATATCTAATGATTTGCTGATAAAATATTGATTGATAATGTTTTGAGGTTACTTTCATTAAGTAAATAAATAAAAATGACCTGTTGATAGGTCGTGCGTTCGTCAACGCTTGCTTTTTGATTTACAAAATTTATCGTGTGAGAACACTTATAACTAACATACAGCTTAATTCATAATAACAAATTCATACAATAAATTGAGACATGGTGTAATCCCAATGTTTCTGTGTTTTGCGTCAGTACAGATCAGTGTAGAAAAATGTACAGGTTATGGCGCTCAGATAAAAAATGAATAATGATTGCACTGTTACCTTTTGGTTTTAATTATTTAATTAAAACTCATTAACCACTTCGGTAATCGGATTATAATGATTACCGGGTTTTGCACAACACACGCACCAGAACAGAGTATTGCGATCCTCTTCTGACTTAATGGATCATAAATGATATTAATTAATTACTTTCTGTTCATTATTTCCCGCACTAAATTGAAATAATACTGCACATAATCACTATTGTTTTCTGTAGATTAAATTGAAGTAGTTGTTTCTTGGTGTTGAGCTATTTTCTTCGATGTATCATGTTGATGACGCTAACAATTATTAAAAATGTTGATATGGCGAGCACACGTCTCGTGCTGTATGAAGTTGGTAAAGTGTCTGTTGAGAAACGCTCGCGTCCCCCTTACATACTCTCCTTGTCGATCGGTCTTAGGTAAAAATGTTAATTACTAACTAATTTTGTGATTGGTTCTTGCAGTTGTGTGGAGTATGACGTATTTTTATTTTGGCCGTTAAAAACGGTTTCCAACCGCCAAACTCTGAAATGATTGACAGCTCGTCGTTGTTGTTGTTATTCGCATCCAGATTTCTGATGCTTTTTTGGTAAATGATGCTAACATCTTTCCCACACTTAATACAGTTGCGATTGGGTCGATATCGTCATCAAATTAAAGATTATTTTGTCCTCTTTAATTTGATATCACTCGACATCGAATTAATTTCACTTTGACCGACATTGTTATAAAATCAATGTTCGGGTACACTATTTTTCACTGTCGTCTGTTTACCTGACTCGACGATTTTACACTTTGGTTAATATTGTTTGTGTTCACATAGCATTTTATTACTCAAACGTTTATGTGGGAACACCATTAACTCTGTACTGACCTTTTTTACTGAACATTATGAGTACACCTAAACTTTACACATTGTAATGAACGATCCTTATTACTATGACATTTCGTTTTACGCTAACTCGTTCTATTCTACTACTTAACAATTGAATTATGATTAAATATATTGTTTTAATAATGTTTTATGCTATATTGGAGCATAACAATTGTTTGTGTATTTAATTTACACTTGCGTTACCTCCCAATAATCAACTCGCTGATTATTGCTTGGCCTAGGCGTTGTTAAGACATATCGCTCATATTGGAATTTTGCCTTAACAACATTTATTGGTTCTCAATTCGGTAATTTATTGAGGTACTTTACTTGTATAATATTCCCTCATACAAATGGTTTTTTCTTTCTCATAAGTATATTTGATATTGAAATACATCTTTGTTCTCGCTTTGTAGCCATTGCTAATTTTAGTTTTTGGCATTCATAATTTACTAGTCATGGTTAAATTTATTATCAGCAAAATGTTAATTCCGATTTCACAGTATTCAGATTCTGATTGATTCACTTTTTATTTATATACAATATTCTGTTTACATTATCTACTGATTTGATTGACAGCTTAATGTAAATTTACTCTGTCCATCAGTTTGAGTTAGTCTTTGTCTGGTTGTAGTGTCAAACAGTATTTGGGTTTACTGTTTCCTGTGGTACTTCTGCTTCATTCTTCTTTCTTGATTCCTCTCTTCTTGTTTATTCTTATTACTATATTCCTTATTTACATTGTTGTTATGCACTTCTAAAATCTGGTAACATACATTTAGGTTAGGTAACATTTTGTTGTGTTACAATATATATTACTTTAATATTTATAACTAAATTTACCTCAAGATACACTTTTTTCCCTATTAGGAACATGTTTCGAGAGTTCCTGTTCTCTCATGTTCAGCCTTCGCCATCTTGTTTCTGGTCTGTTCGCCATCTTGTTTCTGACACTAGAAACAAGATGGCGAAGGCTGAAGATGAGAGAACAGGAACTCTCGAAACATGTTCCTAATAGGGAAAAAAGTATATCTTGAGGTAAATTTAGTTATAAATATTAAAGTATTATATACATCAAGAAACGGACTGTAGCAGAAAGTGATTGAAATATATATATATATATATACATACATACATACACATTTTTCTATCATTTTGGCGTCTTTTCAAAATGTATACGTTTTGGCGTCTACTCGAAAACGGAGAGTATATTGAAATTTTATTATAACAATACGTTTTTGTGATTATGTTATTTGTGTTTTGCGTTTTATATTTCAATATACTCTTAATACAAGAAAATAATTTTTCTTGTACAAAACACTGTCATTATGGCATCTTTTTATAATTACGACAATAGGGCGTCTTTTCAGTTTCCCGACAATTAAGTGTCTGAAATGTATACTTTTTTCGAATTGTAGCGGTTTTTGCTTCCAGCGACGTTGCCAGTTTTCAACCCCGGGTATTGCACAGTTTACGTTGACGCTTATTTGTTTGTATGAAAGAGTGACTAACTGCAGGCGAATGACCATTATTCTTTTCCTTTGTTCACGCGCCAAACATCATAATTTTAACTAAATATTTATAAACTGTCAAATATTTATCAACAATTTTTAAACTTCACTATCCAATTCTATTAACCGTGATAATATAATTATTGTGTTTTACGAAGCATGCCAAAATAGCGTACTGGCCTTTCGAATTATGTAAAGATTGACCACTTGTCGTCGGATTAACTAACGGAATTAACGGGCATGTTAATATTTTCTCACATGCATTGATACCGGGTGATAACGTAACTTTGATCTCATTTACTAGAGAAATTTCCTATGCATATTGGCAGTCAAAAATAATAAATGTAATACCAAACGTTATGAACTTATAATATAAAAAATATAACCAGTTATATTTTTGGTCAGTGTTCATTATTATGAATACAGTATTTTGAAGTAATGCTATAAAACGTTTATTTGTATCATTTTTGTGGGTAACAAAATTTTATAACTTTAGTTTATAGTTCTGTAGTTCTTAATTGTCTATAGTTCTGTTTGCGATTGAGATTGGTAAATAGATAGACAGCGAGAGAGAGAGAGAGAGAGAGAGAGAGAGAGAGAGAGAGAGAGAGAGAGAGAGAGAGAGAGAGAGAGAGAGAGAGAGAGAGAGAGAGAGAGAGAGAGAGAGAGAGAGAGAGAGAAGGAAGGAGAGCGATCACAACTCTGCATATATGTACATAATAATAATTTTTTCTTGTGTTAGAGATAGATGGTGAGATGGGAGACAGAGGGTTGTGAGATAGCATAAAATTTTATATTAACATTTCCATAACATTAGTTCTATTTGTATTAGAAATAATAGCAAGATGTTGCGAGAAGCAGCCAGGGAGAGAGAGAGAGAGAGAGAGAGAGAGAGAGAGAGAGAGAGAGAGAGAGAGAGAGAGAGACGATATTAAAATGTTTCGGGTTGAGGGTACTAGAAGTCATCGGATAACTGCACTTTTTGTAAGACCAGGAAAAGGTTATTTTATGATACTGTTCATTGACATGTCTATTGTTATATAATATATAGGCTTGTGGTTTCTCCACGGATTATAAAAGTAGTGGCTACATCCAGTGGCTTGAGAGGCATTTTCTTACAGAGAATGCTCACGGCCGCTAATAAATCGAGAAATGCTGATACTTATTTCAACAACAATTTCTTCAGTTACTAAAAGCGGTCAGTAAGGCCTTGTCGTTTTTCACATCTATGTTAATATCTTTACATCCGTTTTAATTTTATTTATTTTTTAGATTTTCTCTAACTCACTTGTACATTAGCTAAATTTATTAACTACAAATTACTGTATATTCAATTTAAAAATTGCGTGTAAAAATAATGAATAGCCGTTAAAAAATCATTAAACAATTCTCCTACAGAAAAACATTTCTCTTCAAATATATTCAATTAAATATGTCTGAAATGTACTAACAGACATTCTGCCGACTCTTCTCAGTACATCACGCTTAATTTTGGACCATTAGTTCTCGATCGTTTGGGTGTGAACGGCAAAATTGCGAGGACATACAAAATTAAGCGAACGATTCACAGGAAAATGTATAACCCATACATTTGGGCAGTGGCGCACCCAGGAGGGTTTTGGGGGTTACAACCTACCGAAAATATGGTAAAAATTGTGTAGTCAACGAACGTACAAATAGTAAGGCTGTAGTAATAAGATAAACTAAAATACAACGTAGGTAAGCTTACCAGACACGAATAAACTGTTCTCATGATATGTAACACCAGTTTTCATCAAAAGCATAGAGTTTACTTTATTGCTATATTTTCCGGTTTGGAGAGTGAAATGTATCAATCTGGGTCGCCTGTCGACTTCAGTGCAAAGGAAAGTTATAGGCCTACATAGTCAGAGTCGGAAAATAATTTATAACGTGTAGGCCTACAAGTTTATTAAATCGCAAGATAAGGATATATCAGAAAGAAAGTTACAGGAACGGGTAGCTCAGGCGTGCGGCGTGTCTATAAATAGTGTTTCTAGAATTATAAGGAAACATCATGGTATATGGGTGATATAAAATCTTTCAGGACTCTCCATAAAAATGTTCAACAAATGAAATAAAAACTGATTTAAACGATTTCGACAAGTGCACTACTCGACTAATTATTCACCAAAGTCAACCCATAGAAGGGTAAAGATTAACATTCAAAAGTAATTTAAACAATTTTAAAGAACAGATTAATTATAATGGTAGTGTTTCCAGTCTGAACCACATTATTCGTCAAATGGGATTTCGACGGAAACGTGCCAAAAGCAATAGGAAACTTTTAAATAGAAAAACGTGACATTGAAATCTTAAGAGGTGATATATAAGATAATTACAGCAATTCAGAGAAGAACGGTAGTCCATAGTATACACAGATGAAATTTTGGTTTTCACCGTTCAAAATCGGTTACAAAAATTTGGAGAGACAATGATGAAAGTGCCTGAAAATTTCAATAAATAAATAAATAAATAAATTTGCCTGCAACATCATTAACAAAAAGGTAGACATGATTAACTGGTTATTGAATCATGGGATTCCTTTAGTCCATTTATGTTATAACCTGAGCTCTGTTTAATAGTTAGGCTAAACAAAATAACCCAACATTATTATTATTATTATTATTATTATTAGCGGGGGTCCTACAGTCTATGCCAGTGTTCCGCAACCGGTGTGCCGCGGCACAATAGTGTGCCGTCACAAGGTGAAAGGTGTGACGCGAACTTTTACCTATTATTGTAATAAGTTAATTGTCGATTTTAAGTAAGAAGGTGCTTGTTTATTCTTTAATACATGCTGATAACTGTTATATTTTCATAGAAATTAAATGTAATTTATTTACTCAATATTGTTGTCATAGTTTGCTTATCTTAAGTTATTTGTATTCTCGCCTGAAATATTGGGCCGATTTGATGGGTTACAGGCGGCAAGCTTTGTGTTCACCGCAAAGAAAGCCGCGTAAGACTTTTAGCAAGCCTTTTAGCAGCCCGCACCAATCATACAATAGAGTTTACGTTCAAAACTCTAAACGTTCTAAACTCTATTCAAGAGAGTTCTTTGTAACACCGTATCTTTTGTGTACGGCTGGCTGTAAGTGCTTTTAAATAAAATTGCGGGGATTAGCAAAAATTTCCCTATTTTTTATTATTTTATTGCCTTGTTTTGATATTTGTGCCTGTTTGTCGGCGCTTCTTAAACTTTATTGCTCTTTTCCTTCGCCGAAGGACCCACACATTGTCAGACAACAATTACAGTATTTCAGTTCAGTTCTATCACAGCTGTGCTCTGCAGTACTGCGAATATTGTGATTGCTACACCAGTCTTACTATTTTCTATTACAGTGTTATTAAACTATTTTTTTTTTCGATATGGATAAGTTCCTTGTACGGAGTGGTCCGTCCTCGAGTGCAAGTAGTGAAACCATTGAGCCCGAAAAAAAGAAACAGAAAGTAGTTCACCGGCAATATAGTGATAATTATTTATCTTACGGGTTTTTTTGGTGTGGTGACAAAACATGCCCAATCCCCGAGTGTGTTGTGTGTGGTGAAAAACTCAGTAATACTGCTATGGTTCCCAGTAAATTGAAATGACATTTGTCAACAAAACATTCCTCTCTGTTAAGTAAAGATGTGAATTATTTTCGTCGGTTGTTGACAAATAAAAAACAAGTGACGCTCGTGACTACATCGGTACGTGTTTCGCAAAAAGTACAGGAAGCTAGCTATAAGGTAGCCGAACTTATCGTAAAGGCCCAAAAACCACACACAAAGCAGAAACGTTGTTAATGCCCGCGTGTAAAGAAATGGTAAAAATAGTCCTGGGTTTAGAAGCTGGTACTGAAATTTCAAAAATTCCTCTCTCTGCTGACACAATCAGCCACCGAGTTAGTGACATGTCCAGTGACATCGAAGACATTATGAAGGAGAAAATAAAGAGCAGTCGAAAGTTCTCACTTCAGATCGACGAGTCCACCGATATTGGCGGTCACGCACATCTTCTTTCCTACATAAGGTATGTTGATGGGGATGTAATTGCAACTAATTTCTTTTTTTGCAAAGAACTACCCGAGCGAGCAACCGGTGAAGAAATATTTTGTACGACTAATGAATATGTGGTCCGTAATGAATTAACATGGGAGGATTGCGTTAGTGTTTGTACAGACGGAGCACCTGTTTACCCTGCCTGTTCGGCCTGTTTTCGCTTCTATGACAGGCCGAGTGAAAGGATTCGTGGGTAAAGTACGCGAAGTAAATCCTAACTTACGAACCGACCATTGTCTCATTCACTGCGAAGCCATTGTTGCTAAGTCTTTGCCATCTCCTCTGAAAATTGTGATGGACGAAGTAGTAAAAGTCGTGAACTTCATCAAATCGCGGCCCCTAAATATGCGGCTTTTTAACGTTTTGTGTCAAGAAATGGGATCAGAGCACACTACACTTCTGCTACATACAGAAGTACGATGGTTATCTCGAGGTAAAGTGTTAACGCGAATGTTTGAACTTAAAGAGGAGGTACTTGCATTTTTGACTATTGAGGGGCATGAGTATGCGGATTTATTTGCAGATGATGAATGGGTATGTAAGTTGGCATATCTTTCCGATATTTTTGTACACTTGAATGAACTAAACAGAAAAATGCAAGGTAGGAACGAAAATATTCTGACTAGTATGGATAAGATTCAAGGATTTATTAATAAGTTAAATTTGTGGATACAGACAATAGAAAATGGGTCGTGTGAGATGTTCCCAACTGTATGGCCCCTTGCTGACGATAATAAAGTGTTGATGGACTTAATTAAAGAACATTTAGTACTCTTGCAGCAGAATTTCAAAAAATATTTTGGAGAGAGTGTTGAAGATTTTGACTGGGTTCGTGATCCATTCATTATGGATTCGAAACATCTTCCGAATAATTTAGGCTTACAAGAGGAACTGGCAGATTTGAAAGTAGACAGAACCTTGAAATTAAAATTTTTTGAAGTGCCTTTGGAAACATTTTGGTTGTCAATAAGCAGTGAATACCCGGCTATCTCCGAGATGGCAGTTAATGTGTTATTACCATTTTCAACTACATATTTGTGTGAACTGGGCTTCTCGATGTTGACTGAAATTAAAACATCAAAGAGAGAGAGACTCAAATCCATCGATGAAGAAATGAGGCTTGCTTTGTCAACGATTCCGCCACGAATCAGCCGTCTGTGTGCAGCTAAGCAGGCTCAACTATCACATTGAAGGTATGAGTAGAGTTATTTACTTTAAAATTCGTGTTTTCTACAGTGAATTAAAGTTAATAAATTGTTAATAAATGCATGAGTCTATTCCTGTTTTATAATAATAATAATAATAATAATAATAATAACAATAATGATGATAATAATAATAATAATAATAAAAATTGATTACATAACGACGTAATATTTCGTAATTATATTAAGATTCATATGATTTTGAGGGGACAGACATTTTGGTGTGCCGTGTTGAGTCGAGGCCCGTCTGGGGTGTGCCGTGAGTAAAAAAAGGTTGCGGAACACTGGTCTATGCCACATCCCTCATTTCGATCGCCATTTCTCCCTATCTTTCCAGTCATCGTCTTCAATAGCTCGACCTCTCATGCATTTCCTAATTCCTGTTTTCCGTTGTGTTGTCAGTTTTCCTTTTCTTCTCCTGTTTTGTGGAGTGTAAGTCAATGCTTTCTTTGGCCATCGCTTCTCCTCTGTCCTCATTATGTGACCATACCATAGCAACTGTCTGGATTCTATTCTTTCTGCTGTTGTAAATATGCGCCCTGTTTTCCTTCTTATATCTTCATTTCTAACATGTTGCATTCTAGAAATATTACACGATCTTCTTAAGAAGTCCATTTCCACAGTTTCTATCATCTTTTCCTTTTTACCTGAAAGTTGCCAGCATTCGCAGCAATAAGTTAAAATGGGCTCCTCAATAGTTGTGTAGATTGTCAGTATAGGTTGAAGTTTCATTTTGTTCGACCAAAGTAACGAGTTTAGCAAACGAATAGCCTTTTTTCCCTGTTGTATCCTATTTTTTATGTAATTCTTTGTTGTTCCATCTTCTGAAATAATAACCCAACATACAAAACTTTTAAAATAATCACTATTTCAGCAAACTATGGACATTCCATTTTACGACTTCCACCCTATCACCCGGTTCTTAATCCTAGAACTGATTTGGGCAACTGTGGAAAAGCATGTTAAAACAAAAAAAGTTTATTTTCGTGGACAGTGTTATAAACTTAGCAAAAAAGGAATTTGAGTGTATTTATCTCACACGCTGGACATCAAAATGTGACCACGTCTTGAAAATTTAAAAGAGCATGTGAGATCGGACCAAAAAGTGTATAATGTAACAGATCGTTTCTAAATTAATAAGCGATGGGATAGCAGCAGTTAAGACAATTTGAGTGATGATAACAGTGAAGGAAATTGACGTACTTATTACGGCAATAAGGTGTGGAAGAATTGACGTAATATTTGTAATTGTTTGTAAGTAATTATGTGCTATATTACTTAAATAGTTTTAGTATAATTTTTTCATTAATGTTGTCTGCCCTGTTATTCATGGTTAATTTACATCTGCTTATTTTAACACACACACACACACACACACACACACACACACACACACACACACACACACACACACACACACACACACACACACACAGAGTCACAGTCATTTCACATTCGAGGTTGTTATTGATGTTACTTATACAAACAAATTTAAGATGCCAGTGCAATGTTGACTATATATTACTAAAGTTTTTCCTAAATCATAATATGTCTGATAACAAAGTGTTATATACTCCAAAATATACAATGTTTGTTAATGTCTAGACTCGACTAGGAGATTAGGAGAAACACTGTAACAGACACAACATGACAAGTCACTGTTTACATAATAATTGCAGTACTAAACATTAAACATTTTATAACTCGGTGAAATCTTTGTATGGTCCCTCTGTTGTATCTGTTGTTTGTTTCGTCTTACAAAACGTCCATTTGAATTGTTTGTCGTGTCGAAATAGAAATCAAAAGTAAAACTTGTCACGTAATTGTCACGTACTTGTACGTAGACTTGTCGTTCAGGGAACAGTCTAATATTCAACTGTAGCCTTCTATATTCATGTGTATTACATTGTTCCCGCCTTATCCCCTCTACAATATGCGCGACTGCTTCATGTCTGATTATTTTACTATATTATTGTATAATTATTTCAATAAAGTCACCGTCTACTCATTAAGTAATTTATAATATTCAGTCAGCACATGCAAATTACTAAGCCTTGTGATTACGTTGTTTTTACTCGTGATTCCTACAAACATTGTGTGTTGATTCTTACCTGTGCAATATTTATGTGTAAGAAGGACTCTTTCTCAGCATTATAGGTGGCATTATAGATGGAAAATACATGAGTGAAATTCCATGAAGCAAGGATCATTTTTACTTGCACTTGCAGCATTGACTCCCAATAAGTTACGTGTTGTCGTTCCTCTAGGAAAAAGCAAACCCTGCTTGTTGAGAAAATAATGAGGGAAACCAAAATTGTGCACCTTGTTCGCAAGTTTTCAACCCCCCCCTCGAAAAAATCCTGGGTGCCCCTCTGCATTTGGGTATGTATGGGTACTCGCGAGATGTAGCCGCGCCACATATCTGCAACTATAGTGGTTCCTGGTTCTATATTATTTAAAATTACACGATTTAGTGTGTTTGCATCGCGTTTATCCACCACCTTTAGGAACCACTTCTTTATTCTCCTGTAAATTCCCCCAAGTACCCACCGAGTTTTGGTTATTCGGTCCCTGTTATACTTCCTTCAAGTGAACGCACTTTCATCAATTTCAGTATCTCCCGGGCCACCAATGTTTAAGCTGGTATCCATCACCCAGACAGTAAGGATCTCCCTGAACTCGTTTATTAATTTTCGCGTAGTTTTCCTGTTTATGTCGAGCTCTTTTGAAATGACTGAAATTTGATATTTCAAAATCCAAGCGATTAACACACAGAATAGGCTACAGATAATGCAGGAACACATGGTTTTCCGAAAAAAGTGTCATCATGTATGTTTTTTGTAGCTCAGCAATTCCGTCTACCACATCCGAAGGTGACATTTTTTTGTCCATTCATATTTTTTAACATATTACCTTCACACTTTACACATTCTATTGAAAACGGAAGAAGATTTCAATCACAAACACATTTTCTGAAACTTTTTTTTAATGAAACACCGAAAATTATTAACACTTTTGTATTCCATTTTAGTAAGATACGGATGTACACAACTCTGATGAATGAATGTTAAACAAAATTAAATAAATTTGAAGATATAAACATAGATGTAAAAAAACGACAAGGTCTCACTGGCCGCTTTTAGTAAGTGAAGCAATAGTTGAAACAAGTAACAACATTTATCTTTCATCATTTGCGTCATTCTCTGCATGAAAATATCGGGCTGCATGAAAAATGTCTCTCAAGCCACTTTTGGTAGCCACATACGTTTATAACCTTTGGAGAAACCACATGCTATATAACAATAGACATGTCAGAGAACGGTATCATAAAATAACCTTTTCCTGGATTTACAACCAGTGCAGGTATCCGACGACTTCTAGTACCTTCAACCCAAATGTTTCTTTATAATACGAGTAATTATACAAGTAGTTATATAAGTGATAGGTAGGTAAATGGACAGGTAGAAAGAGAGCAAAAGAGAAAAAGAGAGACAGGGGTAGATAGTGAGAATAGTATAGATAGTGTATGTCAGTCTCAATTATCTCATGTTTTTTCGTTTCCCTTTGTTTTTAGTTTAAAGCGAAGGTCTTGTTTCATCGCAACTGTCTCACAATCTCAGGACACTTTATATTGTATAATACTTTATAATTTATAAAAAATGTGTTACATCGTGTTATAATCGTTTATTTAAGTACTAAGTAGGCCTGTAATGTGAGCGCTGATGTTGCTTAGTATAAGTCTATGTAGGCCTACTTGTGCTTCGTATTAGGTTACTAATTAATGATGGCTACATGTTCATAGTAGTTATGTTATATCTAATAATGTGTATTTTATCTTTGTTCTTGTACTACTAATGATGGTCGTAGTGGGCATAGAAGAAACATCTGGATATTCAGTATTCAATAAATGGTGGCCTAATAGCTCGCATGATAAATGTAACACTACAGTTAATGGGAGTCTTTCAGAATAATATGTGGAGGGACACGACTATCAAAACTGCTCAAGCTGGATTAAAAGCTAAACTGGTAGTCCTAATAGGCCTGAAGGACATGAATTTAAGAACGCTTCGGTTTGTTTTTTTTTTTTTTTTTTTGTACAGGCGACGAACAATTTTCTTTTTTGCAAGAAAAATTTTGCGAATTACAGTGATGGTACGGAGATCCAGAATTTGAACAATAGTGTAGAGACACCGTATCTTAAAAACAATTCTGTTCTTGTTATGGGCAATGTCTTGCTTCAATGTAAAGCAGTACCAATGACATCTTATAGGGGAAAAAAGTATGAATTGGTTTGAGGCAAAAGGGATAAATTTTCCAGAGGACGGCCTGAAGAATCAATTATTGCATTTATAGGAGACGTACAAGGCAATATTCAGTGAGTATGATGATAATTTAACTTTACTTAAGATAGTTGTGTTAGTGGTTATAATCAGAAACAGAATTATCACTGTTGCACACCACTACAGAAAAATTATTCCGAATAGCGCTTTCAAGCTTCTCAGCTCATCGTCAGATCGGAAATCCGTATCACTGTTGCACACCACTATAGAAAAATTGTTCCGATTAGCGCTTTCAAGATTCTCAGCTCATCGTCAGATCGGAAATCCGTCAGATGAGCTGAGAAGCTTGAAAGTGCAAATCGGAATAATTTTTCTGTAGTGGTGTGCAACAGTGATAATTCTGTTTGATAATTTAACTGACGAAAATGAGTGTCTTGTGCGCTGACTTACTCCATCAATATCACTGCGAAGTTAACCTGATAGAATAAATTAGTACTGAGTACCGTAATGTAACCTGTAGGCAAGAATTATTCGTATAACCTTTTGCGTATAGATTCTTCTTGTGCAATTTAAACAATAAATTACTAACATGAAGGTCATTGACATGAAGACATAGTCTAACAATTGTAACATTAAGTGCATTAATATATTAATGCATAATATATTAAGTGCATAATTAACAAAATTGTTGTATATTAAGTGCATTTACACCTGCCGGACAACCCTAAGGGTGCCTCTGTAAGAAACAATAAAATTTCTCAAGTGTTTATGAAGTATGAAGGACACTAGCCTTTTCTACAAACGTTATGTACAGTTTAATCTGGGTTATGGCATCGGGAACTCAGAAATGGTTAATACACATCAGCCACTCCTGTGTATAGTGATAATGTGTTGTGTCTATTCAGCGTAACACCACAGGTCTCCAGCACAGAGATAAGATTTCTCATTATTAGAATCCCGCCAAGAGTATTCAAGGTCAAATAACATTCCTGTGTAATGGCACAGCCATGTATGTTTACAAAACGTACTACTGTTTTGGCTGACACATATATACAGATCTACGTCTGACCTAATGCAACCTCTTAATTATCTGTACAACAGTTGTCTGTTTTTACCTTTCCACCAAACGTGTTGGTAGGCTGACGTGTTCGTACTCCTATTATTAAACTGATGAAAATTCTACAATAAGGTAAACCAAGGTAGGAAACCCTTTAAGCCCAGGACAACAGCTTGTCGTGACACTGATGGCACCCTACTTACAGAAAAGGGGAAGATCCTCGAAAGGTGGCGCAAGAAATTTGAAGCTCTTCTTTCTAAGAGTGACGAGATGTACCACCTGTGCTAGAGGAACATAAACCATCGAGCCTCCGGATGAAGATAATATGATACCTGCAATAGAAAGCCTTAAAAACAACAAAGCTCCTGGTTCTGATGATCTTCCTGCGGAGCTTTGCACAAACGGTGGCCCAGAGCTGGTTAAAACCCTTCAACACCTTGTCATTGATATATGGATAGAAGGTATATATATTCCACATGCTGATCAGGTGATTGGTCGATATCAGTGTGGATTTAAAAGAGGAAAATCGACAATAGACCAGGTTTTCACACTCCTACAAATTCTGGAGAAAGGTAGGGAACATAAATTACAAACCCTCATCTCTTCATAGATTTCAGTAATGCATACGACAGCATTGACAGAAAAGAACTTTACACTGCTTTTGAAGAACTGGGCATACCAAAGAAATTAATAAGATTGTGTAGGATGACAATGCTGACAGTGAATGGCATGGTGAACATTCAGAATGACTTATCAGGAGAGTTTGACTATGGAAAGGGAGTCCTCCAGGGCAATGCTCTTGCTTGCCTCCTCTTCGTTCTTGCCTTAGACAAAGCTATGAGAGATGCTGGAATAATTCCTCCGGGGCTGTATTCAACAGGCTGGTGCAGGTCCTAGAATACGCCGATGACCTAGATATAATCGGGAGGTCCCTTCGAGCAGTCACTGAAGCCTTTCTTGCTCTTGAAGGTCCTGCAAGTAGGCTGGGTCTCATAATAAATGAAAGCAAGACAAAATACATGGCTACAGGACAGGAGGCTAGAGAAGGAGAGCACATCCAAATTGATATCTGTTCCTTCGAAAAAGTCAAAAACTTTGTTTATTTAGGATGAAAAGTTAACTCTGATGGGGAAACAACAGAAGAAATAAAGCGAAGAATCACCTCAGCTAATAGGTGCTTCTTTGGTCTCGGACCCCAAAGAGAGCAGAATAATAATTGCCAGGAGCATCAAGCTGCTTTTGTATAAAAAACTGATCCTCCCAGTTCTCACCTTTGGTTCTGAGACCTGGACCATTTCTAGAAAGTCTGAGTCAAGCCTGTTGGTTCACAAACGTAAAATCCTCCGCAGTATATTTGGTCCAATATGTGTAGGATGTGAATGGAGGAAAAGAACCAACCAAGAACTGAACACTCTTCTGAATGAACCAGATATTGTGAAAATTATAAAACTTGGTAGACTCAGGTAGGCTGGACACGTGATCAGAATGGGGGAGAATGAAATACCAAGAAAGGCACTCACAGAACAGATCTATGGCACCAGGAGAGTTGGTAGACCCAAACTACATTGGGAAGACGGTGTGAACTACGATGCGAGCCATATCCTTGGGACCCGGAACTGGAGAGCAGCTGCACTTGACCGGGACAACTGGCGGAGGCTGGAGGATGCCTTGACTCAGTAATGGGTTGTTGCGCCGCTGAACTGAACATTATTATTAAACATTATTATGTAGTTACTATTATTAACATTAGTTATTAATATTGCATGGTAATGTTGATTTCCAGGTCAAACGTAAAGTTACCTGTATTCTCTCTATGCGTTTATCTTTGAATAGCTTTTTTTGCAGTAGCTTCTCCGCTGTTCTTTTATATTGGCATCGTCCATTCTTTTATTTGTTACAAATCTTCTTATAATGTTTTAAGTTTGTTCACATTATAATTGATATTTGTTTTTAATCTTTCTAGATTTTATTTACGTATTTATTCGTGTCATACCTACATTGCTGTATTCCGGCTTTGCTTATTTGAGGATACTTGTCTCTTAATTGTGTAGTCCCGTTTTCTGTCTGTATTGTGTTACACGTATCTTTACTGATCTATTTTTACACTATTTTTAATAAAATTATGGGTTTTTGGTTACTCTAGAGGTTTCTTCTTATAATATACTTTTTGCTTTTAGCTAGGCGCTCTCTACATGCCTCATAGGTTTATTGCCGACCGACAGTTTTCCTCTTCACTCTTATATCCTCATTTTGCTTATATATGTCTGTTTTTAAACACCATCATGTTTGTATGACTTTCTTTTGATGTACGCCTTTCCAGGTTTAGTTCTACTTTAGCTGCAAGAATCTGGTTACTGTAAAAATCTTGCTCTGGGGAGCTTGTAGAGTCTTTAATTGTTTGGAAAGGTAGTAGACTCCACCTAGTGATAACTAAGATGAAGTCTACTTGATTGCGAAAGCTACCACTAGGGGAACGTCATGAACACATAACTTTACGTGATGATGAACTTACAAAGTTGGTTTCTGGCTTACAAATAATAAAAGTTATCAGAACTGAAGTAAATTTATTGTTCACCTATTCATTTCGTGACGTTAATCCATTTTTTTCCATAATTCTGATTCTCTAGCCGTTCTTTTAATTTTTGTATTTAAGTCCGTAAGTAGTCTATAGTTACTCTTTGCGTTAACAGTTTTTTACTGTCTCTTTCCAGTATTGCATAAAATTCTTCTTAATGTGTGTCATCAAACTCCAAAATTGAGTCATTTACTTGCTCTGTATGTATTCATGTTAAAGAGTTGAGACGGGGTAGTTCAAGAACTAGTGAACTCCTGCTGCTAGCTTAGACCTAATACTGCGTTACTTACGCTTTTATTTTCCGAGATAGCTACACCAGTTCTTGAGCATTTTAAATTTTATAAATAAAGCATTATTATCTATAGAATCTTTGTATAGCCTATACGAGACTAACACATGTGAACATTGGTTTGCAAGGGGGTACGGCATAGGAATCCTCGGTACTTCTTACAAATAAAATTAGGCAGTGGCGCATCTACGGAAAATGTCAAGGGATCAACTCCCTCTCCAAAGCTAGTATTTAGTTTTCAACTCAACACAGGCCAGTACCTGAGCCTACTGCATGTATCAAACTGCATCTATCAAACCGCTCGCAAATAGCTGTTGAAATAAAGGCATTAACAATATTTTGTAAATTTGTGAAAGTAAATCAAAGTTTCATTAATAATGACTAAAATTAAATTTAATAATTAACGTTGAATTGAAGAACAGATTACTGAATAGCTTCACGTAGCGGATTGTGTTAAATAAACGGGAATATGAATCATGTAGATATGGTGTCGATTAGAGGCGTTTGAACTACAAAAAGTATAACTAGTCTAAAAGTTCCTACCTAAAGAGGACTCTCTTGGGCAAGCAGTTTATTTTTGCTAAAAAATTAACGTTTTTGCGCACTGAAGAATCCGCTCTTTCATTTTTATTGTTGCCTAATACAAGACCTCACTTATAATTAAACAAAATTGTTAGTTTTACTGTTTTACTGCATCTCAAACGATCCAGTTTCGTGTGTTATACCCTGATGGTAAATAATATACTACCTTTTCCCATCTAAGTTTGTATCTTTGAATCGGTCTTCCTTATTTATCTTTGCTTTATTTCTCTTCTACCTTCAACATTTGTTTTGTTTTAGCCTTTTGCCTGCTCGTTTTATATCTTGTCACGCCCATAATTTTGTATTGTCTTGAATTTTCCATTCTGTTTTATTATACAAAACACTTTCAATTATATAAAACTATTATTTATAGGAAAACAAAAATTTTTAAATATCATAGAAACAACAGTGTTATTTAGACACAGTAAAGTACAAGTTTCTCTTTCATTATATCTTCGTTTACAAATTTCGATGGTAACTAAATGTGAAATGTCATTATAGGCTAATTGATATTTTTTTAAATACGACTTACGGTATGCAACACAATGAGAGAAAAATTATAAATAATGTGAGCGAAATATAGGTTTTCTGTTAGAGCATTCCATTACAAATTTATTCTGTATAAATACGCAAAATTAAAATTTTTGGAAGGCACTTTTGACGTTTTTTCTCCGGTTACATCTTGCTTGCGACAGTTTGGTAACTAATATGTCTCCTGAATATGTTACTTGCTTATCGCACGGCAATGCCATAGTGGGGTTGCCACCTTCGGGCTTAACGTCCAGCTCGATTTCTGTAGGTTGTCTCACATAAACTGACTATCTTATCATAATAAAGAGACCAGATTTCCCTGTACACAATAGTACAACCCATTAAATCCAACTTGATTCGCACCTGTAATATTCCAAAGATAAGACAATCCAGAATCATTTCCCTTACGCCTCAACTTAGTACTGTTGGCTACTATTGATCTCCAAAGAATATTTATCGACCTTCCGGTCTAAATCCATATGGTTGAGCATCAGAAGGGTAATGGGTAACCTCTTGTAAGATATGGCACTTCATCACGGAGAACCGTCTTGGCTGGAGAGAGGCTGAAGGCTTCTTTGAGAGCTAACATTACTTCATCCAACACTAAGAATTTGAGGACCAGTACCTAGTTAATCCGGTACAACGAGTACCCAACCCAATTTTTTAATCAGCGAATAAAGAAACACGCTTGAAGTTCTACAAGGTGACTCTTCCTTATCTATGGGTTTGAGAATTCCGACTTATAAGAACGAATTCCCAGAGCAGTCGTTTTCAGGCAGTCTCAGACGTGTGATGTTATATATTCTTCACAAATGCTGATCGCAAAAGAAATCGCGATGTACGGCAGGAACTGAATATTTGATAGGACTGCCCATTATAGGCTAAAATAGTTGGAACTTTTAACCGAAGGAATGACTGAAGCATTCTCAAACAACTATTGAAAATTGTAAGCAGAAATCGACGGAGAGGTGTGGGGCATCCCAAGAAGCATTGGAATAACCAGCTCTAGTCTATCTGCTTGGGCCCGGAACAAACTACTTTTGTATAACCCTTGCTGATCATGATGATGGTTATTACTTTTGACGTTTGCTTTTCCTCTAATTTATGGAATGGTAAATGAGTTTAGTGAAGATATCCAATATGGTTCTTATTAATATATTAATAAAACAGTTACTGAAATGTTGTCCTTGACTGTGATGAATTATTAGAAAGCTAAATTAAGTGTAGAGAGAACATTTCAATTTAGATTATTACAAGCAGAGTACATAATTATATCAATTTTAAACAAAAATATTTATTTTGAGAAAGTAATCAATGATAACTTTGTGATTAAAAAAAATTATAAACGAAAATTTTGAAAATTCAAAATTCTAATATAATGGAGTCTTCAAAAGTTCAAAATAAAGGTAGCTAATTCAATGTTAAACTGCAGTTTGAATGAATAAGTCAGTATTTTTTACCTATTTGAGAATTATAAATTGTTAATAATTATGATAATTTGGTTAAACATTAGCGTTAATCTTTTTGAACTTTAAAAATCTTATGGCCACATTCAAGTTAGAATTTTAAAGCCTAAGAGTGGTGATGCAGGAAATACTAAGAAAACGAGAGTAAAAACGTTTTTCAATTTAAAAAAAAATCATAAGGCTGGAAAAAATAAGTTATGCTTATACAAATGTCTTGATAGTGATCTGCATCAAAGTAGAGCATCAGTACCCTATCATAACAAATTGGGACCGAGAGTAATTCGGGTACAAGAATATTTGGATATCCATACAGACATAAAATTTGTAATAAAATATATTAAAATATGAGGTTGGCTTCATACACTTTTCAGATATATACTTCAGTAGTGTCAATACTGCCAAATACTGATCTACGGTTTCTTTAATATATGTTTTCAGTACACTTATCACACTCTACACAAAAAGTGTAAGTCATAATAAAATGCTCAGTGTAATAGCGGAATGTTTTAAAAATGTATTTATAGCTTTTAATGTTGGGACATAGCAAGCATAGTAACAAATTGTTACAAAATATAAAGTTATAATAAGTTAACAGTTGTCTTGATAACAGTAGGCTTCTGATTGTCATGCTTCTGCTCAAGCCAGTACTACGGACACATCTAGTAAATACAGAGTATTGATTTTTTGAGAACTTAAAACAAATTGGTATTCATAACACAGACTGTAATGCCCTTATTTTCCAAAAGAACAATACTGAAAACTACTCGAACAGTTTTAAAAACTTCCTCTCGAGTGTTCTTTTTTTTGAAGGAATTAAATACAAAATGCTAGCGAATGTTTTTAACTTGATAATAAATAGAATGAACTGAATGACAAGGAACCTACAAATTGTATAAAACATTTTGATTATTTACTTACCATCTAGTAATACCAGGTCTAAAAAGCTTCATTATATGTAATAATAATTATGTTCCTTCTTTAATAGTGGCACATCGAGAACTGGACTGGATTACTACCTGATTTGACCTGAATTGTAAATTTTAAAGTATGAGTTTTCGTTATTTAAAGCGTATCAGAGAAGAACACATGACAGTAAATTATTGTGAATCAACGGGACTTTTAATCTTAATTTAAATTAGAACTTTGTAGTTCATACTTAATACAAATACATTACAAAACGCAATCGAATTTAAGTATCTTATTTTAACAGCTGAATAAAATAAATACATTTCGTTTAACGTTACGGTATTCTATACAATATGTTTCCCACAATAAGCAAAGTCTAAAAAAGATTGTATCTATAAAATATCCACGATTGGAGTCTTCAACATCATACTGTCGAAAATGTCATGAGTTTTTATGTGTATGCACGCGCGCGCTCCATTCCACGCGTGCGTGCGTGCATGCTCCATTCCACGCGTGCGTGCGTGCATGCTCCATTCCATGCACGCGCGCGTTTATTCCAGGTCATAAACTTAATAGCATTAATACAATACTGGCAACAGAATATTTGCTAAGCTTAAAGCATTTTAAACAAATAAACACTAAATTAAGAGATCATTAGGCCTACTTTTGTTCTTATAAAACTTACGTGAACACTTACATATTTCTGGAGTATTTGTGTAAATATGTAATAAAGTAGGAGTAGTAATGTAAGTACTTGTTAGACTGTTACGTATAATTTATTGGTAAAAATTAGGTTTATCAGAAAATGTAAATAATTTATCTAAAATGCACATTATTATTTTAAAATATCACTCGTTTTTACAGGGATATAGCATTGCCTTATTTCATTCATCAACCTGTCTGGTGTTTATAATCACATAACAGCTGTGACTCCTTACGCAAGACCGCACACCGAATGAATACGAGTTTGTTTATTCAAACAGGATTGCGTATTATGTCTTCAACTGCTTGTGTGCGTATTATACACAAGGCAGCTGATGTCTGTTATTACATAGTTCTCCTTGATAGTACCACATCTGACAAAATTGCTGCATACCTTCACGAAACAAATTTGTTAGTCATCAGTATCAAAACTTTTACACATGACAGTTGTAGTAAGCAATTCGAACTAACCAAATACCCGGCCATGAATTGATCACAGAACTTATCTGGACGTTATCGAGAAATAGTTATTTTCGGGAAAAAATCTCGTAATAAATAGAATTTCCGTAAGAATGTATACAACTATTTCTTCAGGTTACAAATAAAACTTTCCAATGAGAGATTACTGTCTATTATGAAGCCAAGATATTTCATTTGTTTAGTTTGTTCAGTCACCAAGCAGCTATACATGCTTGAGATGTTTGACATGATGATTCATAAAAAACAATATGAAAATACAACCTTGTCTCAAAAAGAAAATCATATTTTTTCACTTAACACCATACTTACTAAATGAATACTTTAGTTTATCTAATTCCACAATCATTTAACTGGAAAATAAAAGAATACGTACAATAGTTTTTAATTTTTAATTTACTGTTTTAATAAACATCTTTGCCATGTGGCTGACACTTCTCTGAAGAATGCTCGGCTAAAACAATTGCGACAGGACTACTTGCCCAAACTTACTGTCTAGTGTAAACGGAGTTTCATACATCTGTCGAAATAAATTACGACATTGGCTCACGCAAGCACGTAGTGAAAATTTCCACTATCTCTCGCGGTAAAAACTGCGTCTTAGTGCAAACACCTACTGGACACTGCTTGCGTATTTCCTGTTGAAATTTTCTCGGAGTGTAAACGTAGCTTAACAGTCGCATATTCATTCACTAGCCTCTCCCCCTCCTCAGACGTCTCAGTAGTAACGCTAATGTACGTACTACGCGTTCTTTTTACTTTATCTCTCTCTGCCTTTTTATCTCCCCCCCCCCCGCACACTCGAATAGAAATTAAATTGCAAATGACAATCAAATTTCTAATATTTTTACTCTGTCACTAGCCCCTCTCACTCGCTCTTTCCCACAGCATGTGTCATTTTGTAATTGTTATTCTCTCTCTCTCTCTCTCTCTCTCTCTCTCTCTCTCTCTCTCTCTCTCTCTCTCTCTCTCTCTCTCTCTCTCTCTCTCTCTCTCTCTCAACACACACACACACACACACACACACACACACACTTTCTCTTTCTTCACACAAAAATTAAACTGTTGTGAAGAATCCAATTTTTAACGTTTTTGCCCCGATCACTCTCCTCTTCCTCTACCACTTTTTCTCTTTTGATTCAAGACTTGTACTGTTGTAAAGCACATAATCAAACGGTTTATAAAGAGAATAAAATCGAAACTGGTGAAGGTAAGAGAAAGTAAAATGAGGTAAGTGAGAAAATTAACTGATAAAATCAACATGAGAATATGAGAGAAACGAAGCAAATAAATAAAAAAGGACATAACCTTTGACCCACTTAGCACAGTCTGCATCAGGATTGGATTGCGATTGTCATTTGACCCTGTGCGTTTACGCTATGACAGTGTTGCCATATCGATGGAGTCCACAATGATTGTAAACGAAATGAAAAAAAGGCGCGTAGAATGTATACAGACGATGGTAGTACTACGTGGTGGACAAACCATGAACTACTTATTGAATATAAATTTTCAAATGTCTGTCAATTTGGCACCCGCAGGTAAAAATTAAGATGTTTCATTAGTGATGTACCCATAAAGGATGTTTGTGGAACTTATAAACTTTTATTCCACAAAACACATTTTTTATAAGGGATTACATTTTGGCGTCCGATATACGGACGTTAAAATGTAACAGACTCCAGAATGATGATAAAATTCATCATTCTGTCTTGTTAAGACAGACGCACAAATGTTAGTAAAACATATATATATATATATATTACAGCGATACATTTTGTGTATGCAGGTTGCAAATACAAATCTATTTGTTTTTGAGGAGCCCCATGTTCTTGGGACGCCAAAATTATACAATGCCAATGTTGTAAATGATCGTTGATCCTCTTCGGTATCAGCTCCTCTTGTCTCTACGTCGTTGAATTCCTCGCTCCGTCTCCTGGATGCTGAGTTCTGACGTGGACCTCTAGTCTTGATGATAAACGGCTGGATGTAGCTGCATAGGCTGTCCCTGCGTCCTCTCGTAGATGTCTAGTTCCTCGTCCTCTTCTTTCTTGTTCCTCGTTGCTGTCTAGAAGTTCTACGTAGTTATGACTCTTGTAGCTTCATTAATACAGTCTTTTATTTCAATCACTCGCTCCTTAATAACTGCACCAACGTAATGCCGGTTCCATCGCACTTCAGTTTATTTAAATACTGTTCAAAACATTACTACACTTTGTAAAGTTTACGTTGTCGAGATGCGTGGATTCCTCTTACTAAATGAATTTGATCTGCGCTGAAAGTGTGTCGTGCGCTGGGGTTTTATACTGCTGCTCGTTGCAATTCCTGTTGGAAACTGTTTCTGACAACTTTGGACTGGCCAGCGCATCGGTTTCATCATCACTTTCAACCTACGCATCTTTTTATGTAGCGCACACTTTTTTATAAATATTATTATACCCATAGTTAGGTATAATATTAAACATTGTCTCTGCAAATTTTGGTTGTTACCCTGTGCAAATTACGGCAGCTATGGCAAAATTTCACACGGTGTCTGAACCATTCCCACGATTAATGACCACTTAACGCCAAATTGAAGCACCAGGCGTCAGCTATGTATTCACATTTGTCGCTGATTCGTGTGACTTTTGGTTTACGTAAAATCCTTAAAAAACTGTGTGAAATCTTCCACCCTCGTTTGCATAATTGAACCTGTCTGTTATTTACACATGTACACATACACACACACGCAGACTCATACACAAGCAGCGGCAGGCTGCTCTGACGTCACCTCTGCCGGTCTTAGCGTGTTAATAGCTCCCCTTTGTTACGTTTTAAAAACCAACAAAGTCATGCGTTTCCATATGCATGCTTATGTACAATATTTGATTTATTTAAATTTAAATACTGCTTATATTTATTACATTCTTTCTTATCTATAACATACATTATATTATTTTTATTATGTACATCTTACATATTTTATACTTATATACGAAAACACGTTATCATACCTCAGTCAGGGGTTGATACATATACTTATGCTAAACATATCGTTGCAAAATATATATATATATATATATATATATTGTGACAGTACAAATGTATAGGGTACTGTGCATTGCATAAGTAGTGAGGTAATTAATGTAAATTAATTAATAATTTAAGGTAATTACTATAATTTAAATAATTAATCGATTTTGTTAGTGATGAAGAGGATTCTTAGTGATCAAGAAGTGCAATTTCAAATAGAGGTATGGCATAGAATATTAAGAGAAAATGGAATTCAACCCATACTCACATCCATTAGACATCCACAGGGAAATTTAGCCGAGAGAGTGAACAAAGAGTTGGGTAAGTACCTACGTATTTACTGCCATAACCAACACAATAAATAGGCAGAGTATTTACCATTGTTTGAGAAAGCCATGAATGAGAATTACAGCGAAGCAACGAGCTACACACTAACTGAGATTGAACAAGATTATCAGCCCAAACGGTTTTGGAGTAGGTATGTTCACAAACCTGCAAATCTGAACTTACCGATACCATTAAGCATTAAGATTGAGCATGTGAAAAGAAGAATAATGGAAAAAGGTAATAAGAGAATTGAACGATTCAATAGAACTCACAAGTTGCAGAAATTTAAGGTTGGAGAGAAAATATTGTTGAAGACGAATCCAGTGGGAAAACGTATTGATAATACTGCGAAGAAATTCTTCAGATTGTATGATGGACCTTACACTTTGCTGAGACAAGTTGGCAAACAGACAATCATTGTATATGATGACACAAGACGGAAGGAATTAGACAAATACTATGGGCTCATTAAGAAAATTCTATGAATAAATAACTAGGTCACTGTGACAAATAAAGGAGAACGCACCTTAAAGCGGATGTTACGGAACCACACACCAAGTCAAGATGTAGGGGGGGGGAATAATTTTGTTCAGCCCACCACACATAAGGGGAAATTGAATAAGAGTTATTCATTATTATGAACATTATTAAGATAAAGAAATATTGTATTGTTTAAAAAGTACTGTGAAAATTATGTCAAATGTAGAAAAAAGGCAAAAATTTAATAAACAGTTTATTAAATATTTCTTTATTAAGCAGGGAAATAATGCAACAGTACAAATGTATAGGGTACTGTGCATTCCATAAGTAGTAAGGTAATTAATATAATTTAATTATAATTTAAGGCAGTTACTATAATTTAAATAATTAATCGATATTGTTAGTAATAATAATAAGTCTGGATGCAAAAGCTGTATTAGGGAAGCGATGAATCTGCCTGTCGATACAAGTCGATCACGCCATACATAGTTGCGTCTGTGTACACGTGTATCTGGTGTGTGAGAGAGAGAGAGACTGGTTGATTCATGCAAAAGCATCTACCCTAAATAAATGCTAATAAAATGCTGAATTATTTAAATCATGATGAGTGTGTAAACACTATTACAAAACCAAATACACCACGGTGTGTATTGTATAAAGACGCACGTGTGTACAAAAAAGTTGCAAAAATAATAAAAAGTGCGAATGTAGCAAATTAAATATCAATAAATCCCATAATAAGTGAGATAATAAAAAACCGTCAACACAAGCTTATACCCATAAAAATTACCTATCTAATGAAGATTGGGTAATTCGCAAAAAGATTTTGTATATTGCGAAAACAAGTGCATAAATAAATAAACCTCCGCAACAGTCCGTTAAGGACCAAGGTGTACCGCGCGGCTTTTGTGTTAGTGTGACGGTGTATGGCTAGTATTACGCGCCACCAGCCGCTAGTTGCGGTATTCACAGCCAGGAGGCGGTGCTGTTATCTCAGCGCCTTCTCAGTTTGCCTCACGACGCTGAGTGCACACCGTACGGAACCTCCGCCGGGAATTGAACCCAGGACCACGAGCGCATCAATCGCCCGCATTAGCCACTAGACCACCTGGAGGCTCCAAGTGCATAAAGTGTATGAATATTCGTGTTTGTAAAAGTGACACCACGACAAAACCATTCCTGCAGAGAATAGTCGAAACAGGCATTCTGCTCCGTAGACTATAAATACCCGACACACACCAGCCGCAATCTCTGTTCAACAACTGTAGCGGCCGGAGGCGCTGCCGGACGACAACTCGCCCTTGTTTGACCACTGATGCGGCCGGAGGCTCTGCTGGATGACATATTTTCATCAGACTACAGCGGCGGTTGGAAGCGATTGCGGACAACAGCATCACTTTTGTTCAACCACAGTTGCAGCCAGAGACCAGTACGGAGGACGAGGAAGCAGCACACTTCATGGCACAAACCCTAGACGTAGAGGACGAGTCATCTGAATTCCGAGAGGAGTATGGAGGACAAGGAACGGACTCGGGACTACACATCTACGAGGGATTCACCAGTAAAGGACTCAGGACCAGGACCAGGAGGGTACGCTGAGGAACCACTACTAATAAGGTGAAAGAAAGCCATATTTTCATCTAAACTAAAGAGTGAATAAAAGACAATTTAATCTTGTAAAACAAGTAGAAAATAATAAGAGGAAGACACTAATTTAATAAGAGTATAATTTGTAAGATTAAATGTAACTTTTCATGTATATTAATTAGGGTAAGATTCAAATAATCAAAAGTAATACTCACAGAAATATTTAAATTCTTTTACTAATAACTTACTGAAAAAGATTGATGTTTGATTTTGAAAGAATAAGAATTTTACTAAAGTAACGTAAAGAGTAATGCATATGCAACAAAACTAAGAAATTATTTTTAAAAGAAAGATTAGAAAAGTCAGTAATAGCTTTAAACACACTATACTGAGCAAACCGTGAGCAATATCAAATAACAACCACATGTTTATTATAGTTATAAGTGAATCTTATGTTTTTATGTTTCTGTATAATACACATGTACATAATAATGAGATTTTTAAATCACAAATTAGTTGAATTTGTGAAACAATAAAAGTTCAAAGGTCATTCTGGTATATTCTACGTTGTTATTATGGTTACACCTACCTATCTATACACACATTCATTATTAGTGTTGTTGTAAAGTATTTGACGCTCCAAAGCATGGGACTCCCAAATAAAATAAAAATAAATGTTTTAATATAATATATATATATTATATATATCAATATATAATTTTCTGTATAAATAATAAATATTATATATTGTAACGGAACAGAAATGCGGTCCCCGACGTTACATAAAGAAAACTATTAAAAATATTGGACGTATTTGGATCCAGAGTTTGTCGAAGCACGTAATCACAAGTTTGGCCGTTGGTGAACAAAAGGAGCGGTATTTCTACATCAACCCAGGACTAAGGATTCCACTTTTATTACAACCTTGAAGATAAGACTGAAGAGAATCATCTCATCTGCGTTTGATATTGAACGACAACTAACAAAGGTTAGAAGCGAACAGCCTTCCCGAGTCGCATGGCCCAGTGAATGGTAAAAACTTCAATTATATAAATAATATTAAATAAAATAACACTTTAATCTTGTAATATCTTGCATTCCTATTTATGTATTTTTAATCTTCCCCGCAGTTGAAAGAACCTTCACGCCCTGTATCTAAATAAAATATAAAATCTATTATAACTGAATTTAATATAACCATTGTACCGATCGATAATCGATTAACTCAAACTTATAGCCTTTTCGTATCTCAAGTAAGAACAATCTTATTGGATGTTAAATATTTGAATTAATAAAGAATCATTGTATAATTTCAAGATCTTATCCTTTATTTATTATTTAATGAAGTGTGAATAAGAAATAAACAGATAGAGAGTATAACAACTAATCACCGTACGCAGTGGGTTAACCTCTAAATTTCATTTGTCTTGGAACTGCAGCGCTTGTTGCGGACTTCTTAGATATCAAAGAGAGGAGAATTACATACGAAATTTCTCTAATTCTCTGCAAGTCAGAATAGGCTTGAGCGGAATTTTTGAATAACACCCTACATACATAAGTCTCATTCACACCAACACTTTTAGATTAAATAGAGAGATAAGGTAGTCATAATTAACTATATTACTATATCTAATAAACCAAGATATATAAGAAATTGGCATATTAAATAATCAAAGAGAGGAAGAAAAGAGAGGTACGTACAAGTGTTATTATAAATTGACGAACCCAACAGTGTGGCTTAAACGGAACACACAGGTCTCGTAACAAATTGGCGCTCAACTAGTGTAGGGCTTAAGTTAAGTAAAACTATAATTATATAAATATTACTTAACTAGAGCAGGCAACTGTGGGAGACTAAAAATGCATAATACCAGAGGTAGATCAAAGATGAGGGCAGAAGACACGGAGAAGGAGGAAGGTGGACAAGAACAAGAAATAGAAGTAGTCACAGATAGTGAAATAGAACAACAGGCAAACGATAAAGAAGAAACTGAAATAAGCATGGACACGGAAAGAGAAACAGTTGAAGAAGATGCCCAAGGAGACCAAATAGATAAAGCGGGAGCCAGAGAAGTACCAAGTTGGCAGGAGATGATGAAATTTATGGCAGAACAATTTAGGAAACAGGAGGAAACTTCAAGGAAAACAAATGAGGAAATTAAGGAAACCTCAAAACGAATGAACGAAAGGTTTGACAGGAATGATGAGGGTTTAAGACAAATGAAGGAAGACATTCTACAAATAAATGAAGAAAATTTAAGGCAGATTAACGAAAAAAATTGAGAATATCCATGTGACAATTAACCAAAAGGTGGACCAAAATAATGAGGAAAGGAAACTAGAAATAGCCGAAACAAATGAAAAGTTAGAAAAAACTAACGAAACAGTAATACAGGTTTGGGAGGAATTACAAAATAAAATTAATGACATACAAAATAAGAGTAAAACAATGGTCGAAGGAATCCAACAGGAGACTGTAGAAAAATATGAGAAAATTAAACAATAAGTACATCAGATATGGGAGGAGAATAAGGAAGCGATTACGCAAGTACAGACAGACATGGGTGAGCGACTGGAAAGAGTATATGGTAATTTAAACAATGTGGAAGGCCAAATTAATACAAACAAAAATAAAATCGAGGAAATTAGTAGACGCGAATTACAGATACAAGAAGAAGTAGATTCATGGCGGGATAGAACATGCCAGCATAATCATGTAACTAACCACGATAACCGGGAATCAATCCATTTCCAAAATTATAAACGTAACCCAATGGAATTTTTAAAAAGGTTGGAAGAGTTGGTCACACGAAATAAAGAGAAACGTTGGAGTATCATACGCGGTATGATTGATGACACATTTAAGGATACGTACGACAATTGGTGGACGGCGGTGCGTCCGGATATACAGGACATGACCGAATTCAAAAAGCAATTCAGAGAAAAATATTGGTTGGAGTCGACCCAGAATATGGTCAGGAATAATTTGAGCAACGGTCGATACGAAGCAAATGTAGGACAGTCTCCTACATCATACTTCCTTGGAAAAGTATGCATGGCACGTAATTTAGAGCCCAGAATTCCAGAGGAATGTTTAGTGATACAGCTATCCTACCATTATGAGGAAGGAATAAAGAACGCACGTATGTGTAGCCAAATTAAAACAATTCCAGCCATGGCCAAATTCCTTGAGAATTATGAACACGAAACTCATTATCAAAGGAACAGAGTACTGAATTCTAAATACCATAAGTATAATAGTAACGACCAACAAACAAATTCCCATAGTAATGATCACAATCAACCAAATCAGAACGTTAACACGAATAGAATATCGAACAATCACCCGAATAATAATCAAAGGAATTATAATTATCGTGGCAATAATCATTATAATTACCGCGACAGTCGTAATAATAGAGGAGATGGGGACAACCGACCCAATAATTATAGACACAATGTTAATTATATATATTCCAGACCTCAAAACAATCATAGACGGTATTACCCGAGAACACACCAGTATAACAATTATTATAATCCATCCCGGCGTGAGGACGAAGACCAAAACCAAAGGAGGAATAGTGTCCATGAGGACAGAGGACGACAGATAAACCATGAAGGTGATGATCGGGGAAATCATGTACCCAGACGAAATTCCAGCCTGGAGTACCAAAATAGACAGCGGAGGAATGAAGTGCAATTTGACGATCGCGGGGAGCGACAGGAACCAGTGAATCCTTCTCGCAACGAAGAACGAGTAATAAACCACGTCAGGGCGGAGGATAGCCAAGAACCTAATAATAATCCCAGCAATGAGAATGAAAGGAATGATCCATTCAGCTACGCCGAAAGGATATGGCCCGATCACGTAGTGAGATGGTAATATAAAAACCCTCTAAATCCAAAAAAGGTAGGTAAGCACAACTTACTAAAAAATTTGTGAACAATATTATTTAATAGAAAACACAACATTCAGAAGGAAGTAAGTGCGTCTTACTATATGGTTATGAAGAAAGTATTAAGAAGAGTTAATAACACACCCAAGATTACAGAAGGAAGTAAGAAATATTACTATATCTCTACAAAGAAATATTATAAATACTTAAGAATAAAACCCCAAGATAAAAAAAAAAAAATATATATTTTTATATCAAAAAGGACCTATGCAAAATAATAAAAGAAAAAACACTATGATCTAAAATACATGCCGAATTGCCAAACGAAGTGAACAACAAAATAAATGATTGTTTATGATCAGTATAATGTCAAATGGAACAAGAAAAAATGTGTATCAACATAATTCATTGTAATGTAACCAGACAAAATGGTAAAATAAGAATAACAATGGATAATTTAATGACTATAATTACCCTGAACTTAAGCAAGGACAATAATTAAGGAAATTACGATTTAGAAATTCTTGGAAATAGAAGTACAAATGAAGAAATAATACTTAGAGTTACTGTTCCAACAAAAAAGAAGATCAAGATTAATTACAAGTAATGACTGTCAGAAATGTTATCAGAAAATAATTAAGGAAAATAAAATGGAATCATGAAGTATGGAATATATGAATAATTAAATATAAAACGCGACTATGTAAAGAATTCCCAAGATGTTTATTATTAATTAATTGAGAAGATTATTATGATATTATTATATTTTATAGCTGACTGTAGATGAATTCCAGCAGTACTATATTGAAGTGTAGTGTGGGCAGCAGAGTATGAAGCCAAACAGTGCCTCTCTGAACTGTACCAGCTCACATGTTAGGGATTGTTAGGGAAATTGAATATTTAAGGGATATTAGAATCGTTGCGAAGAATAACATCAAATTCCAAAAAAGTATGACGAAAGAAGACAGAAGGAAGATAGCTGACAGAAGAATAATGGAGAAATGCATTGATAGCAGTAACTAGCAATAGAAGAGAAGTCAATCTAAAGTTTCATTGAGTATTGTGACCAAGCATCGACAAATACTGTTTAAAGGAAAAAAAAAGGAACCCAAGAATGTTAATATGAGTAATATAATTTCATTAAATAGAAAATTGTAAATACAAGTCTAAACAAGTTACATTGAGAATTCCATCGTTGAACATTGAAATTGATATGAAGGAAAGGCATGTAAAAGATATGAGTTTACTTGACCTAAATTAAATTCAGGTAAATTAAACTTTTTTTAGGAGGGGGAGCATATGTAACGCAACAGAAATGCGGTCCCCGACTTTACATAAAGAAAACTATTAAAAATAGAATAGGGAAGTAAATATTTATATCCCACACTAATAAAAGGGTCAGATAAATAAATTTATCATTGTATAAAAATAATAAGAATGCCAGGTAGTAATAGTAATAAAAATAAGAATGTAATAAAGATAATAGTGATAAGTCTCAATGTTCAGTGAGAGGTAAATAAATAAAAAACATTGATAAAAGTTGTAAGAAAGAAAACTAACATTGACTATTTTAAAGTAATTGATGATATGGAAATAGATAAGAATGAATCAATAAGATACGTTATAAGTTAATCTAAAGTACTTATTATGAATTGTGTAATGTTATGTTGTTATCATAAATACGTTGTTATAATTTGTGTTATCATATGAAAGCTGACTTGTTGATAGAATGTCAAATAATGAAGTAATATGTATTATTCGTTTACTGTTGTAGAACTGTGATTGAACTCAGTTATTGAGTATTAATTAATTTCATTTTTCTTATGTGTGATCTATAGGTCAAGATAAAGTTATTGTTAGATATCATAAAGATAATTATTTGTGTACATGTACGTAGTTAAAAGTTGATTATGTTTGTAAACTTGTATAAAAAGGCTATAGTTGTTAACAAGTTAAATTCAAAAGTAGATCAAAGTATAATAACAGGCCTAACAGCCAATAACACTGTATAATAACTCAGAGCAGAAAGGTTAGGTAAAGAATTTAATAATAAATACTAAATATAATTCAATGAGTTAGTAAAAAACCAATAATAATTAATAATAAATAATAAACAAACTCAATATAAACAAATTATGATAATGCCATGGTGCAATGATATCGATAGATAATGTTTGATATCGGAAAAATAATAATTATTAAAAGAAACAGACTAAGAGTGAAAAACCAGCAGAATATAAAGAAATTAGTAAACAAGCTATAAATAAAATTATATTTTGATATAATGGAAGTTTAGTAAGGAATTATTTTGATGATTGGAAGAATATTATATGAAAATATTACTATATAACAAAGTATTGAATAAGAGTAAAAAAAAGTTGTTGCTAGGGACGACAAAATGAATATAATTTGTTGATTTTGATTATTGTAATTTATGACATGAACGAGAAGAGATTAACAACGAGAGATTGTCTATTAAAAAACTGAATTAATTTAAATTATTAAATATATCGAGAATTCTTTTCTTCTTTTGCCATACCATTCCATATTTAAAATGGTATAGAACATTTAGTATTGTGCAACAATATAAAAGCATTTATTGTCTGTGTAAAAGGAAATAGAAAACTTGAAAAAGTACATTTGAAATTTGGTATTGATGGTGGAGTTGATTGAAAGTATGTCTTTCAATACAGTCAGTTGAAAAAGCTACGTGCAAAAATGAAGTCTCCTATCATCAATTTTTTAATCAAGGTGTTCCAGCTAAATCAGTTAAGACTAAAGAGTATATACATTACTTCTACTCAGGATAGATTCATATTCTCAAGTAAATAATGTTTTAATATTATGATTAATTTTTGTAATTAATGATTTTAAAGAGACAGTTGCTGTGCACTTAAAAATTGCAACTTTGCTAACATGTATCATGCCACAAACATGTTTCCGTGAACATGGTGTACTACATCAAAAGACAAAATAAGTAATATATGTGGTGCATATAGAATGATTGGGGACTGCTTAAAAAATTACAATGCTTGGAAGAAAACAGGAAGTAAACCAAATCCTAAAACTGTAAACATCCTCCAATTTTTTCAAATCATAAGAAAACTGCCATAATTGAAATAATTTCACCATGAGAATTATAACTAATGTTTAGGGTACTTAATACATTATTTAAATATGTGATAATTGAATTTAAGGAAGACAGTTTGAATTAGGCGAGGGCATATAACATTGCTCAGGAAACAACTCATGGAATTCCTGCAAAATATTTTTCAATAAAGTGGACATCATGTGCACATTCTGCACTATTGGTTGTTTAAAATATGCCGCAGGGTGTTTTAAAGAATTTTCAGGGTCATGTTAATTCTTGTTTTTCTACTGTTCTCTTTCAAAATTTTATACATTACATAAATGAATTCCATAACAGTTAACGTTGATTTAAAAATTATTTTTACCCTAAAGATTCATGCTGTGTTTTTTTTATGTAACTGATTTCTAATCAGAAACACAGAAAGGACTTGGTTTCTTTAGATAACAGAATCTCTACATTCTGATTTTAAAAGAACCTGAGTCAAGTATAAAGTTACAAGACTCCATCCTGAGTGTGCAGATAAATTGCTATAGGCCGTGCAGGAGAAGTCATCATATTTAATGATTATTTAATAATGCAGAATATATATATATATATATATATATATATATATATATATAATAGGGTTGCTACAGCTAGTGCCATCTCCATTCCTTCAACCTGGCTTTTCAATTCTCCCGATGTTCCCATTGTCCTTCCTCAAGTCCTATACGTTGCATAGATTCATCCACTTCGTCCCTCCAAGATCTTCTCGGTCTTCCCATTTTTCTCCTTCCTAATGGACTTCATTCCATCACTTTGTTGATCCACCTATTTTGGGCTCTCCGGACATGACCGTACCACACCAATCTTTTTTCTTCGATGTAGTCAACTACACTTCTTTCCACTTCCATTCTTCTTCTGATCTCTTCGTTTGTTATTCAGTCTGCTCTCGTTATTCCACAGCACCTCCAATATTCCATCTCTGTTGCAAGAATCTTTCTTTCATTCTTTTTGTTAATAACCCATACTTCCGCTGCATACATCATAATGCTTTGGACTATAGTCTGATATATCATGTGTTTGGTGCTTTTTCTAATCTTTTTGTCCCATATAACACTGTGTAATTGTCTAATCCCTGTTCTAGTCTGCCCTAATCTACTTTTTATTTCCTCTTCTGTTGTGCCTTGTTTACTCAGTGTGAATCCTAGGTACTTGAATTTGTCTGTTCCTCTAATTTTAACATTTTCGTCTACTTCTAAATCTGTTGTTTCTTCATCTCTAATTGCCAAGTATTCAGTCTTTTTTATGTTTATTTCCAATCCCATCTTTGTGTATTCTTCATTCAGCTTTCTGACCATGTAGCTTAGATCTTCTTCATCCTGGGCTATAACTACCTGGTCATCGGCGAAGCATAGTATGTACAGGTGTTCATTTCGTATCGGTATTCCCATTCCATCACATTTCTGTTTCCACACGGTTAATGCATATTCTAAAAATATCTTAAACAGTGTGGGCAATGTTGGGCAGCCTTGCAATAACCCTGTGGATGTTTTAAACCTACAGACAATTTTGTTACCTACTTTAATTTGTATGTTGTTGTTTTTATATAGATTTTTTACTGCTTGTGTCAGGACTTTCGGTATTTCCAATTGTGATAGAACTTTAAACATTTCTTGTCTGGGTACTGTATCATATGCTTTTCTAAGGTCGATAAACGCTAGATGTACTTCCCTGTTCTTCGCTTTTTTCTTTTCTATGATCTGTTGGATTGTATATATCTGGTCTACGCATGATCTCCCGGCTGTAAAACCTGCTTGTTCTTCTCCAATCTTTCCCTGTATATTTTCCTCGATATTTAATGTTTTCTGTACTTTAATATAATTATACAGTTTTGTGTATTACCATCACATGTATTGTTTATTTTTGTAATGTGAAAATTTAATAACAAATAGTCATACATTTATTCTCCCAGAAATACTCATGCGTTTTGCTTATAATTTAACATTTTCTGGAAAAAAGTTAATTATTTTCTGTACATATGATTTTGTTCAATAACATTTAAATTTAGTAAGTTTTGATAATAACTTAAATTAATTTACAGAAATATAGTGGTTACTGCTAGAAAAATTGAATAAAAATAACCATTTTTTTCAATTATAAAAAATGCTTATTTTTGACTAAAACAAATAATTTTTTTTTAAACTGCTTGATGACTTTTTAAAAAATTGGCCTTAAATTACCTCAAATACAGTTACAGAAAAAAAACTGATCTTTGATTTAAAGGGTGCCTGTTGGTTCCTAGCACTTATCCTTTATAGACTGCCAAAAAAATAGTCAGCATTAACTACTAAGTTGAATTTAGTAATGTTCAGTTTCTTTGAATTTTCTTTATCAAGTCAGTCTAAGTAGTAGACACGTTTTAACATCAATATTTATAACTGAATTGTTTTTACCAATGTTAAAGTAACATAAAGTTTTACCAAATGTTTATTAAAAAGGAACAAACGTTTGTTACATTGAAGAGAAATAAGTACTTACGTAAAGTCAACATAAAATATACTCCAAATACTTAAACAGGTCATTCATTCAGTTTGGTACAGGGGTACCATACACAGAGGTTCAGGGATACAGGAATACAGGAATGATCAACTGTGTGTATGAACAAAAAACTATCCCATTGTATTGCAATCCAGTCACAGCTATCTTTAATAAGTTTTATTATATTTAAAAGCTTTTTGTTTAGATTTATTTTTGTATAAAATTAGCCATGTGTTTGTATGGGAGAAAGAGAGAAACTCTCTGAAACATTTTCTGACTTTAGAAAATGCGAACTTTAGATTAAATTACTAAAGAATACTTCCAAGATTAAGTACAGGCCTCCTTTAAGTTCTTTGTTTACCTCTTTCTTGTCCATGGTAACCAGTTGTAGTTAACCCTACCAGTCTTTATATACAATAATAATTTCACAATATGTAATGCACTAATTTTGATTACAGAACACTAATTTGTTACATAAAATTTTACATCTGCCTGCTGTAGCTTTCACTTTTTTGTAAAGATGAAGCTTACAGAAATCAAAAGCTACCTCAGCCAAAGACACAAAAATAGTATATTGTGTGTTATTTAATATTTGAAATGTTGTGGACAACAGAAAGAATTTAATAATAATTTTATATACTTTGAAAGTTTTTAGTAATTTAATTTTCTTCATTATAATAATAACGTATATAGAATATTAAATCTACATAAAAGTTAATTTTTCTGATTTTGACTACTTACAGAACAAAACTACTTACAGAACAAAAACATTTCAGAGCAGAGAGAGGAAAAGACTGTAAGGAAATGTACAGATGCAGTTGCAGGTGAAAGTGTGGTGTCTGTCAGTACTCCAATAAAAAGCACATGTCCTGATAACAGAGTTATTAGATTTTTGCCACACCCTGTTGCAACTCAGAGGAGAATAATTTTCCATTGTGACAAAAAATAAATATGGTTTTCTGTTTGATTTATAGTATAAAATGTGTATCATTCACAAAATTGTTTCCCTATCTGACATTTGGTTGTAGTCCCAAGTCCGTGTTTACTATAATGGTATTCCATAGCATGTCTTCAACAATATTTTTGACTGTGTTTTAATAATATTTTAACGGTGTTTGATAATTTTTTCAGCACATTGAAAGATGTTAAGTTAATATAAGTGACCACACACACACACACACAGAGTATATATTACTGTTTTTAAATATATGTAATATATGTTAGTAGTATAACATATATTATTGTTATCACTAGTGACATCAGTTGATAAATGGTGGATTGAAAACATGAAAAAAATTTTCTCTGAAACCAAATCATAATCCTGATAAATATTGTGCTACTGTTACTGCTTGTAATCAAACAAAATGCTCAATGAAAATCTGTAGGGGCACAAGAAAGCTGCTTCACCATGGACTGCCAATAAGTCTCAGAAACCCCACAAGCCTAATAATCTGATGGACCCTGTCTTGGTCATGTTATCAGATTTTGCTGGAAGGATTTAAGAAATTGACGCTTACATAGTGTGAATCATGCTGCAGTGAACAATAGAGGACCATACAGTTTCAGCTTTTCACTACAGTGGAAACACCTTTATCCTGATCAATTGAGGTTGAGGATAGTCCTGATAAGTGAAAGTCCGAATATGGAAAGTACAAAACAAGGAAGTTCCAAAGAAATTAAAAAACAGTGTGCCATACATTATTTGCATGTTTTGCTTACAAAATGCACATGCATAAAAAAGATACACCAAAAAGTATGTTTTTACACCTGTATGTATCATTATAAATTTTGACTTATAAAAAATTTTCAGCTGTCGTTTGCACAACCAACTCATATTAAATTTCGATTCGCTTGAAGCTGCAACAATTGGATGCTGTTGGATTCCTATTGCCTTTCATACTATTTAAATGTTATCTCAAGGGCTGTAAAAGCTTCTGCATAAGCTGGTCCAGAATGTGATCCATTATTGTCAGATTCTTCCTCTTCATCCTTGGATTTTCGTCTTCTCATTTGAAAACAGCCATCCCTGGCTCACTATTTAATCACTCCATAACGTCGTGACCATCACATGCAACATTGATTTTTAGAGCTACCAGCAACTTTTAAATGCCACTTATTACTATATTGTTACCTGATTTCTCTTCTTATGTAGCAGTTACAGCCGCTTTGTCACTTTGTGTTTTGTCTTTTCCTTCACAATTTTTCCAAGCTCATTAAGCTGTGAGCCAAATGTCCACAATCGTCTAGCAACAATCTTTAAAATTTATTAAAAAAAAAAGGCCAAACCACTCAACTTCACTGTTTTGAGTAGGGAGATGGTGACATAAAATGTAATACCTTTCTGTAAAGTTTCTTCAGAATTGGAATAATGCTTTAATCTGTTGACTGATGGATGGGTGTTACATTAGGTAGCAAGAATTCAATGATGAATAAACCATTTTATAGCTCAAACAGTTCCATGGAAGGATGTGCTGGTGTAGTATATGTCACCAATAGCATTTTTTCTTTTTCTGTCCCAACTTTTTTGCAGTGGCTCTGTTGATAATATAGAGATTAACAGCAATAGACATAACTGTGCATCCTATCACATCCAGATATGAGAGGATTTGGATAACAGAAGTCTGGACAAGGTAGTTTCTACTATAGATCTTTCAGTTGAAACCAAACAATGTAGAGGTTACATGGGCTCTTGTGATTTTCTGTTTTTTTGTTGTGTTATCGTGTTGTGTAACTCTGAATATTCATATTATTGGACTCTTCAATTTGTTCTTTGAATTAGTTTTTGTATTTCTTATATTTCTTTTGCATTTCTTTGAATTAGTATCTTAGGTATTTTTCTTATGTAATTTTTAATTCTGTGCATATCTGTAAAAAATCTTGGGTAATCATGGAAAGCCTGAGCCACAAAAGTAGCTAGAAAGCAGTAAACTTCTCATATGAGTGAGTTATGAATGCTTGAGCAGGCTGATGTGAAGAAGCTCTCAGAGTTGCTGAGGTACAGGAATAGAGGTAGTTAATCTGCTGCAAGATAATGAGTACTTTCACCTAGCTCCAGAGACACCTTAACAGTCACAGGCATAGCAAAAAAACAGGCCAAGAATCAAGTGATGCTTAGATCAGCAGAGACAGCATAAGACAGAGACTTGTGTAAGTGTTTTGTCAAAACACATGGGCATGTTTGAAAAAGTTTCTTCTGAGTACAATGTCGCCATATAATATGGTTCGTGGAATCAGTTCTGTAGAGCATTCACGTGGAGGGAGAAGCAGCTGGAATATGTGCCTTGGGGGCTAGGTGGCCACTCCCTGCATAAAAGAGCCAGTTGAATGGTTAAAAACCCTGTTTTCAAATGAAATAGGAACCACGGCTTTTACTTAAGAAAACAAAAAAAATACAGTTCCTGTTTCTACATGACATCTATTGAGGCAGACAGAATTCTTGTATTTCCAGGCTTCTCATACACATCCATGATTCAAGGACAGGTACATCACAGGATTGAGTCCTTTGATCTAGCATTAAATGAGCAGCCAGTTCTTGTAGGTTTACTTTATTGGGGACACGTATACACAAATGACAGACACTGTCAGATTGTACAAGGTTCAAGCAAGAAACAGTCAAAGAAATGCGTAGAGTTTTGTATAAAAATAATAGGCTGGTTTGCTTTTAAATGAGCTTTGGAAAATATGCCAGACCAAACCTACAAAGTAGTCATTCTTGCTAATTTTATACTACAAGGGGAACATGAAAGGCATTACAATGTTCTATCAACAAGGTGGCAGACAACCAGTACTCATTGTATGACAGGGTTTTCTGCAGTTGTTGCTGATTACACATTCTTGATATAACATATTGTTATGCCACAGTAGACTTGTTAATATTTTTGAAGGAACAAGAAGGCTACTGTTCTGAGACCCTACAAGTCGACCCAGTAAAACGGCAGCTGCTCTCAAAAAGTGACATGCGTGAACTTATATGCATTTCTCATGATGATATGACTTCAATTTAGCTCCTTGTTGCAGGCAGTTCCCCCACCAGTAATAGTGTGCTAAACTGTTATTTAAAAGTAGTGGTTACAAGAATATCCGTTCCAAAAAAAAAATACCAATTACCAGTACAGGAATGGTGAACGGTGACTGCAGTCGTCATCTATGTCTTTTACATCCTGTTGGAAAGGTGTGTTCTTAGGACTCACGTATCTGTTACATTACAAACACAGATTACATATAACACTTACTTTTAAATGAGAGTATACTGCTAGAGGTTATTTGCCCCATTTTTTTTACAAGTAGTGAAGTACATATATATATTGTTACGATGGTCTCACTGATTACAGTAGAAAACAAAATACAAACACCATGAAGTCACTAATCACCAGCTTTAATTAATCACAAATAACAGTTTGTAATCAACAAGTATCCAACAACATTATACTTGTACAATAATTCAAGTTTAATTTGTCCACATGCAATAATAAATGTCAACTATTAGAGCTCCACAATAACACTTCACCACAATATTTCAACAGACACTACTCAATCCGCACTAAGGAAAATCGCTTAACAAACTCATATGATAAAGCCAGATGCTCTGCTTTTATAGGTAGTGCAGAGGTCCAGAATAACTTTCTCTCCTTACTGTACGCCAGCTAATGTGTATTTCAACTGTTCTCCAGCGTACTCTGGAACATACTTTAGTGTGGCCTTCACTGAGGTACACCGTGTACTACAGAGGGTCGGGTGGAGGATGTTCTAGGAAGTTCCATACGGTTCTTGTTACAATATGATTAAGTATACGTATATGTACACCAAATGTGTGTATGTATATATTGTTAAGACGGTCTACTGATTGTCGGATGGTATAGTCGAAAACAAAATACAAGACACCAATTAAGTCACTAATCACCGGCTTTAATTGTCACAATTAAACAGTTTGTAATCAACATGATAGTCTCTTACAACAAATCAAATAAAAATTGTTTACACGCAATAAAAATGTCAACTAATATAAAACACAATTGTTCCGCAACAATTGTTATAAAACACATAACACTTCGCCACATACTTCGAACTGCACTGGTACAAAGCGCAGCTCAAACTGACTGAGTGCCGCTGAAGTCTTGTATTTATACCCGCTGAGGTTCCAGCATATTCCATAATATGCGTGTACTAGCAGACACTAGAACGTAATTGATTACGGCCTTGAACACAATGCACGCGGACCGGTATGATCTGGAAAAGTTTCGTTGCGGACGCATGACAAGTGTCACTTAATTGTCTTTCATCTCAAAGTAGCACCAATATGTACGCACACATACATTACAGCTGGACTCCACTGGAATAGCCGAGAAACATGTAGTATGTACTGTAATGTCATAACACTGCCACCTCCTTAAGCCTGTTCGTTCCGAACTGGCAAACCATCTCTGAAGTAATACTTGGCCTGGCGATCTACATAGATGGTCTATTTGCGAAAGATAATTCTCTGGCTCTTCGAATTCAGTCTCATGTGTCCCGAACATTAAGTTTCCAGGAATATACAATGGGTATTAAGTAATGGGTACTAATTTCATTCATGTTAAACTTGTATTTAAGTAATTAAATACAAGTGTATTTATTATGTATGGTATCATGTTAAGTGTATTAACTTTAAATAATTAATGAAGATATCTTAAAATAATATTTGTAAACTTGGCCAGGAAGACAATAATCGTTAATAAATTGTCAAGTGGTCATTATAATAATGTTAAAAACCAATGAAGGGTTCAATGATAAACTAAATAATAATAATAAATTGAAATCAGGAAATTAAAATTGGAATAATTGGCCATAAGCCAGTGACTCTTTGAACAGTAGGTCAGGTCAGAAAAATTAAATTAAAAACAAAAAATTATAACACATGTAATAAAACCAATAGCCCTAAAATTAGCATTTTGTAAAAGGAATTAATACCTTTTAAAATAAGTCGATTAAGAAGAAAATGTAGTAAAAGGTATACGGTTTAATAAGGCAGATTAAGTGAAAGTTTTATGTGATTTAATGTAATTCCAAGAAGGGAGTATTTTATTAAACAAGTGTAAGAATATTTCCTAATTATGGCTCTAGGATAACAAATATTATCCAATAACAGGAGAAGCAATGGTTGTTAGGGACAACTAAATGCAAGATATCTTGTTGATTTATGAATTCAATTGTTATATATGAACGAGGACAGTTCAGTTGTGATAAATCTAGAAAAAACCAGTAAACCTAATAAATAAAATTACTGTTTATTCAAATTAAATTATAGTAAAGGATCAAAAAGACGGTTGGACGACTTCCGAGGCTCTCACTCCGAGAATATAAAAATACCTATCAATAAAATTCAAATCAAAAATCTAAAGAATAAATTAACTAACCGTACCGTCAAATGAGTAATAATGGAAAACAATAAATAAATGAAGACAACCTCAGACCTGGAGAAGTTGAAGTGAATCAATACCTTACAACGAAAAATAAAGAGAATTAAATTTACATACAGAACCTCACTTTCAACAACGGAGCAAGGAGTTAATACTACACTAATTCCGTCGGGACCTGTGACCACCAGAAACGAAAAATCAGCGAAGATCAAGAACTGAACTTTCCACTACATCCTGGGACACCAACACCAAACTTTTATTATGAAGCTGGAGGTTGATATATTCAAGCCATTCATCATCACTCTGCTATCCGTCACCGTTTAGTGGAACACTGCCTTAACGAATATCTTGTAAACGTTTGGTAAAAAACCTGCTTATGTTTATACTTTATATAATAAGATTTTATAACTAAATTGTAATACCTAGTAACCTGAATTTGCATTGCCTGACCTTACTAATAGTTAAAAGAACTACATGTACCCTGAGATAAAAATTAAAAAAAACATATTAAAATTGTTAATTAAATCTTAACATCTAAAACCCGAGTTCAATAAAAAATCGATTCTGTATTGTGTGATCGATGTGATGTATTAGTAGCAGGAGGAAGCAGCTGTTGGAATAAAAATATATATAAAATAAAGAATCCTTCTTGAATCTGACGATTTCTTGTTATTTGTAGACTAATTAGTGTATTTCGAATAGGGTGTAACTTACAGAGAAAGGAACGTGAGAAATACAGCAAGCGGAACGACTTAACCTATAATAACTGGTCGATTGGAAATAACAGCACTCGTCTGCAGACAGCTGGTGAATACGGGAGAATAGAGAACTAACTTACGCTATCCGCTCTACTCTCTTTCCAATTTAATAATACATACCGACTAGGGTTGGAGAAAAATACTGAATTATTCACTATAATAACTGTAATATAGCGTTTTTCTCTGGTAAAACACTTGATAACTACTTAACACAGGTCTATGATTAATAACCGAATAATATCAACCACATAATAAATAATTTTTTTTTAATTAACATTGATTTGCAGGAGATCTCATCTGCAGTAATAGATTACAAATCGACGCATTCCACAGTGGAGCTTTTGATCATCATCTAATTAAAAAAGTAACATAATCATATTTAGATTACAATTTATATATATATATATATATATGCACCACACAAATATATATATATATATATTGTTACAACACAAATAAGCCACCCCAATACCAGGGATAAAAACGATGAATCAACTATATAAAATGTTTAAACTAATGAAAATAAAATGACAATGACGCGACAAACGACGACGTGACCTAACCCAAGTGATTGAATGAAGTGATTGACTCAATACAACCAAATAAAATAAAACCAAATGAGAAGGGGAAAACCAAAATAAAATGAAATCGAAGAAGAAGGAAAATGAAAATGAAACAAAACACGTATAAAGGAAATAAAATGAAATCAAATGATAAGACACAAACAAATGATACAGAATAGAAAAAGGAGAAATGATACACTCAAATATAATAATGGAAACGAAACCAGTAACTAACCAAGGTAAAAGATAATTATTATTATCGAGTAAAGGATAAATGTAAATGATAATTGATAAAACCCAATAAAGTAATGAGAAAAATAAAAGTACACTAACCAAAGAATTAGAGTTTAAATGTAATAAAGAACTCTATAAAGACATGAACTTATTAATCCTATAAATAACATTTGTAAAGAGAGAGATAGTGAGAAAGTAAACATAACTAAGTGACAAAGAGAATGTAATGTTAGGGATTACCCACTAATAACACTTAAAATAAAATTTAAGAAGTGCAAAAGTGACAGTGTAAAACCCCAAAATAATGAGAAATCCTATTGATAGGTGTAAACAGGGCCGGAACTTGGGGGGGGGGGGGGCAGACGGGGCATGTGCCCCAGGCGCCGGCTTGGAGGGTGTGCCGAAGGCGCCAGCCCAGACACAGGGCGCCGAAAAAGCGAAGAAATAGTAAAATTATTTTCTATATCGTCTATATGTTACAATTTTTCAAATAATAAAGCATTATTTGTGCGATTTAGTTTTTAAGTCTTCAATTTTATTTTTATTTAATTTGATGTAATTTAAAAAGCAGTAATCATATCACATAGTTGTTAAGAATTCATTATTAATTGAGAATTATCCCCGCCCGGTTTCAATCGGCCATATACAAGTTACAACCGATCTTCGTAAGTGCTCGAGCGTGTTCGGCTACTTCTGGCTCGTTGCGATTTAATGCAGATAAATTTTTGGAGGGAAAAGAAAAGATTGTGCCAAAGTTGCCAAGGAAACCACTGTTCAGTAGTTCAGTTTATCATTTACGTGCAAGGTGCAAGTAGTGAAATCGTTCCATTGCTGATATTTTTGTAATAAATACGAATAATTAGATTAATTTTCTTTATAGTTCTCGGTACCATTAGCCGAATTAGTCACGCAACACAACAAAAATGTCAAGGAAACCTTCTGGAGCACAATACAGGAAAAAAGCCAAGGAGCGGCATCACAATGAAAACAGATTATCATCATTTATGTCGTCGTGGTTGACAGAAAAAGGTAACCCCAGTATTTTTTGAATTTTTAAAAATTAGTTTAATTTATAACATTAATAAAATTGTTGATGCTAGGCTTTGAAATGTTAAAAATGTTTGCCTTTTATCATGACAAAACTGTTTACGGGAAAATTAACAGATAACTCCAATTCCTTATTGTTCATATATCGCTCCACCCAGGGGCGTATCAACTAATTTTGAGAGAGTTTTCTGGGCAGGGGGGGATAGGAAAAGTTTTGAAAATTGGATGGAAATTGGAAGTTTTCGAGGTTTTCTGCAGCGAAATTCAGCTCGTAATTTAACTCATTCTTAGAATAGATTTAAAAATCGTAAACAGTTGGGGAGTTTAGGGGATCTTTAAAGAAGAATTCAGCTCGTTATATAATTTTGTTTTCCCAGGGCATTTTTTGGGCTTTCCGGATCAACCGCGCAGCCAGGAATTTCTCCTGGGTGGGGGGGGGGATTTGAGATTCTCTTTGTGGAAACACTGAAACTCACACAATCCCCCAAACCCCACCATTATTGCACGCCTCACGGCCGAAGTCAGCCGATCGCTTACAAACATTCCCAATAATTTGCGTATTTTCCTACATTCTACACATAGCGGCGGCAAACACTCATCGAGTGAACTTGCAAAGTCGCAGTTTACGGTCATGGAAATGACGTTAATACTCCTTAGTCCACTGGCAGCATGTTTTGATATGAGAACTTCTTAAACTTTTTTAAATTCTTTATTATGTAGCCCATTCAACATAAAAAAATATTTTTTTTTAATTTCTCTGGGGGGCGTGACCCCCAAACCCCCCCTCGCTGCACCGCTGTTCTGGATTAGAATTTAACTTGTTCTAATTTAGCCCAACCAAGAAAATTAGACGCAAATTGGGGAGCATTAAAGCTTTCTGGAGCACTTCTTGTAATTTAGCCTTTTACTAGAATAATTTTGAAAATTGTACGCAAATTGGGCATTTTTGGGGGTTTCTAGAGCGGAATTCAACTAGTTTCAATTTATCCCTCCCCCAGAAAACTAGACGCGAATCGGAGGATTTAAGGCTTTTTAGAGCACTCCTGATTTATTCCTTTTCTAAGGTATTTCAACTCGATCTAACTTGGCCTCTTTACCGAAATTTTTTTTATACTCTTAGAGGAGAAGGAGGTGGGGCTCGAGCACCCAAACCTCCCCCTTGGGTGCGCCCATGGCTCCAATATTTAGTTAAGCTTAGCTTCTCTTCTTTCTCCCACCTTACAACCCATAGAGACCTTACCAAGATTTGTCCTCTTCGTAAATCTAGATTCATAGTTAAGTTGATGATAGTTATAACGGTACAACCCATGTTGTCGAGGGCGATGTTGTGAGATGTTTTCAATAAAAACAAGATTTTTTCCCACAATTTTTATTTTTATTTTTATTTTCATATCTTTTGGATCCAATAAAACTAATTAAAAAAAAAATTTTTTTTGTCTAAGTGTGAAGATGAGGAAGCATTGAGGATGTATCTATTATGAATTCAAAAGCTACCTCCGTTAACAAAAATTTTCTTGCTTTTATTTTCTAATAGTAACCTATTACCTAATAGTGACCAATAAACGGTTCTAACTTTTAGGTGAGGTAAGCTGCCAACAACGAGACGAAGAAGGTTCACAAGGAGAAGAACATCCAGTTGAGGCCGACCAGTCTAACTATGTACATATGGAAGCCACGAACACTGACACTGTAAGTACTGTTAAAGATATAGAAATCGCTGAACAGCTAGCTCTCAGTAAAACAGACGATTCTGCAGTTTCGAGCATGATAGATAATAGCTCAAAAATTTATAGAAACAAAGAGCTTCAGGACTCACAGTTAGATTTTGATATTAACGACCCAGGGTTATGGCCAAGTACAATATCTGATCATCAGAGATGTTACATAACGAAAATGAGGTTAGATAAAGATAATGAACAAGAGCTAGATCTAAGTAAAAGTATGAGGGAGGGCCGTAGCCTCACAAAGGACTGGTTTTTCAAACTGTTGCCTAATGGAGAGCAAGTAAAAAGATCCTGGCTAGGTTATAGCAAGATTAAAAATGCACTATTTTGCATCCCATGTAGGCTATTTTCACAAACTTTTAAAGAATCTACAACTAGCTTGTCATTTTTAGCTAAAGAAGAGGGTTTCACCCAATGGAAAAATGTGAGTGAAAGAATTCCAGATCATGAAAATTCGCAAAATCACAAGCGTTGTTTTTGTTCTTGGAAATCACTTGAAACGTCAATGAAAAAGGGAGGAATAGATAAAGAACTACAGGAACATATAGCAAGAGAAGAAACTCACTGGCGACAAGTGCTTCGCTGTATCATTGACGCAATAGTTTTTTTAGCAAAACAAGGAGGGCCATTAAGAGGATCATCTGAGCTAGATAATTTTGGTGATCCAAGAATTGGGAGGTTTTTAAACACAATCGATTTGATTTCCCATTACAATGCTGATTTACGTGATCATATCAATCGCCATAGAAAAGGTCAGATTGGCTATTTTTCCCACAAGATTCAAAATGAATTTCTCACGTTAATTAGCAGCAAAGTAAGAGAAGATATTCTCAAAGATGTGAAAGATGCCAAATATTTTTCAATTATATTTGATGCTACTCCCGATATAAGCCACAAAGAACAGATGACCCAAATTGTTCGGTATGTGAAAATGACTGAAACTGGGCCTGAAATAACAGAGAGTTTTATAGATTTTTTTCATTATCCGTGACAAAATGAGGTTAGGAATATCGGAAGAAATTTTAAAAAAATTAGAAAATGACGGATTGGACAACACAAATTGCAGAGGCCAGTCTTACGACAATGGAGCTAACATGGCCGGCATCTATAAGGGAGTTCAAACTAGAATTCTAACAGAAAATAAGCTGGCATGTTTTGTACCATGTTCAGCTCATTCATTAAATTTAGTTGGTGTGCATGCTGCTGAGCTCTCTCCACAAGCCCAATCTTTTTTTGGCATAGTAAATCGTCTGTTTGTTTTTTCTCATCTTCTACTTCAAGATGGGAAGTTTTAAAGAAGCATGTGCCGATTTCCTTAAAATCCCTGAGTAAGACCAGATGGTCAGCAAGGAAGGAGTCGGTGGATGTTTTTCATAAGCATTTAAACGATTTGAATTATGCTTTAGAGGAATTGGTCGAAAGGTCGCTCTGTAACGCTGAAACAAAAGCGGAAGCTAGATGTTTGGCACAAAACATTTGCAAATTTGCTGCCAAAAAAGCTCGAAAAGTGACAGTTTGATTTATTTAGATTCAAGAATGAATAAGGACTGTTAGTAAATTTAGTACCCAAAACTCATGTAAAAATCTAATTTGTTTTCAATTTGTTCCAAATTGAAATAGTAAAGTACTACATGAATACTGTACCAATTTATAACCAAAATACCAAATAAACTTAAGAAAGATTTGAAGTTTAACTGAATGTCTCATTTCTTAATGTGTTACCCACTTCTGTAATTTCAGATTAACAAATGAAGAAAAAACCTTTTACTTTTTAGATTCCGTTAAAAATTATTACACAAAATACAATAGAGGAGTGCTGTAATTTCACAACTGAATTTCACTTGATCTGTTTGCACTATAGTGTAGTGTGTTGATGAGTAAAGCTACGAAGCTGTAATTAATAGCATTGACTTAAGTACAGGAAAGTATATGCTTTTGTTTTTGTTAAATAGTTTTAAATGGAGTGAGTATGGCGTGGAGGGGGAGGAGGGTGCGCCGAAATATACCCTTGCCCCGGGTGAAAGGAGGGCTAGTTCCGGCCCTGGGTGTAAACACTTAATAATCTGTGATAAACACTAAATGATTAATGGTGAACAGTAATATTAATTAAGAATTTTGTTAATGATAGTATTAGGTATAAACACTTAATAATCTGTGATGAACACTAAATGATTAATGGTGAACAATATTAGTAAATAAGAATCTTGTTAATGATAGCATTAAGTTTAATTGTAAGTAAGTGGTACAATAGTATTCAAAGGGGGAATCCCATGGAAGGTTAAAAGTTAGGGTTACCATGGCTAGAAGATAAAGTTTGTATAAGAAAAAATATAATAAAGAAAATAAGAGCAAAATAAAATAAACACCCCATGTTCTAAGGGATAATCAATTAAGTAAATTTAAATGGTGTGATGATGTTTATCACCAAAAAAATAATTAAGAATGAAACGAATTGTAAGCAAACGTTACCTAATAACTGTTAAAAAATTGTTTGATTTAATTTATGAATAGGATATGGCTGAAGGAATTATACAGATCATAAGCCTAAATATTATGTTTTATGTAATAGATAATAGTAAGTAATAGCCTAGTTATTAACAATGGCAAAATAAGTAAATAAAAAGATAAATTAATACAGATCTGATAACACTGGAAAATCAGTTAGGAAATAATTAACAAACCATAATGTAGAAACTAATGGGAACATACAATTATTATAAAAACAGATCCAAAACACATCAATAAGTAAACAAATCGTTTATAATATCAAAACAAAACATGTATGAGGGTAAATTAAGATGTAATTTGTATGAAATAAATAAATATAGTCAGTTACTACTTAGTAGGCCTATGAAATGCCTAACTGTAAAAAACAAATAACTACAAATTGTAAAAAATTAACAAGAATATTAGCAAATCCAAGGCAAATAACTAGTCAAGGATAATTTGTGAATCAGATTAAAAGATAAATGTTAGAATAAGGACTTAAAATAAAAAAAAATGTAATTAACAAATATCAACATAATTGTCCAAACAATAATACATTAGAAAACCCAACCTTATGGTATGTCAAAATGATCTTTGAAAGAAAATACGAACAGTAGTGATAATATTTAATACATAGGAAGGAAGACGGAAGGATAATAGCAATAAGAAGATATACAGTAATTTTGAATAAAAATTCAAATGTATTAACAATGGTTTTAAGTCAAGCTAAGCCAATCAGAATTTATTAGTAACCATGACAACGGAACGTTGGTTACGAATTTTCCGTTAAATCTTATTATTCAATAAGTGACGCTCATCCAGAATAGACGCCAGACCGTGAATGACCAAAATTGTAATCTAAAATGTTTAAAACGAAATCAAAATTCAAAAAGATGAAAACGTAAGAAGCAAACGAAGGATGAGAACATTTAACTGATGCCAAGGACCAATTTAAATAAAATTTAAATTAATAAATTTCTACAACCAACATGAAAAAGATGCCAGACGTACTTAAGCCCCCAGATAATTGAAAATTGACGACTATTGAAGCCCCATTCCATTTCAACTGAATGACAGTTCACATCAGGTCGACTGATTTGATAAGTATTATTAAATTACCCGAATTTCTGAAATTAATTCACTTTAAATTTTCTCACAGTAATCTGAAACTCTCACTATAAACTGAATATTATTTCTTTCAAAGATTAATTAAAAAATAAAACACTGAAATTTTGTTAACTAGAAAAATAACCTGTATGAAAACTACGAACTTTTGAAACACACTTTACCACACTTCAGGAACAAATTACAATTACACATATTATTTAAGTACAAATAATGTAAGGTAGTGTACTTTATTGTAATCATTATTAATATTTCTTTCGTAATCACAAGAACCCAGATTTATTGAATGACAAATTGTAAAAAGTAAACATTGTTCTTTAGATGCCATGTCGGATTAACTAACATCGTTCAAAATCGATTTTCGCCAACCTTGAGATATTTGTCTTACAATAATTGCCGGTGCAAATTTGTTTAATAACAAAACCATAGTTTTATATATTATTGAAAAAATACAAATCGCACTAAAAGAAACTAGTACAGAGTTGTAACCACTGTTTGTATTTCATAGGGAAGTATATTATAAATTGTGTATGATTTAGCAATGATGACGGTAAGCGCTCACGTCGCAAACTTGGCGAACTAACTGCTCGATTAAGAAGGTCAAACGAAGGTGGGAGTAAATTTGAATACTCCATACCGTCGTAGCGAAGAACGCTCAATCATACTATTTGTTAATTAAATTGTTTTAATTAAACAATTTGGCACCACCCGGGATTTATGAACACCTAACAAAGAACAGGTAAGGTTTCCACTCGTGTTGTACTGGTAATTGAAGGATCGCTACGGACATCGTTAGCGCAACATATAAGTGACGACGGCAGTGTGAGGCGAACACACACAACCTACACACATTTTTCAGAACACGCACAGATTTTATCGTTACAATATATATAATATATATATATATATATACACCAGACACAAAAACCGGAAGGCTGAGGATGGGTACAAGATGGTACCCGAAACATGTTCCTAATAAGGAAAAAAAAAGGTATATCTTGAAGTAAATTTATTTATAAATTTTCTTTTTCAATTGACAAAGTAGCCAAATGTGATAATCTTTTTATTTTTCATGCCATTACGAAGGTACGTTTTGATCCTCTTTAGTGTACTCATTGAACGCTCAGTCGATGCCGATGTAACTGGAATACTCAGTACTAATTTCAGTAACTTTAATGTTTGTTCATACACACTATCGAGTTGATTCTCCACAATATATTCTAGAAGTTTAACACACGGAAGCATTTTATCATCACTGTTGTAGATGTTCAATAATTCATTGCGCAGTGTTACCCAGTCAAAGAATTTTGGGAACAAACATTTCAGCTTGTCAAACTAAAGTTGAGGAAAATTCCTCCGAAATTCAACAAACTTTTTCTCATTTGTCCATACAGATTTGCAGCACTTTACTTGAATGCAGTGCTGCGATATTTTCTTTCACTGTCCTAATTTCATTAATGCAGAGATTTACATCACTGCTAGATTTTGCCTGGAGCACATTAAACAGATGTTGAGTAAATACAAAAATTCGATCATATACGCACAAGTAAAACATGAAAGATGCCGACTTTAAAAATATTTAGGAGACCAGTTTCAGCACTCACAGACTCATGATCCCAGTCAACACACTCGATAATGTGAAAAACCGCACGATACAGTTCTTTGTAATGTTCTTTGATTGTTGAAACTGCCCGCAAATGGTAATTCCAATGGGTTGATGTTGGGTGAGGAAGTTTAAATCCTTGTTCTCGGAGTAAATCAGATTTAGCAGCAGACCTACTGAGGAAACTATGAAATGTAGTTAAATTACAAATAAACAATTTAACTTCTTTATTGTTAAAGAAGTTAACAATTTCTTTAAACAATTTTTTGCACTGTGTAACAACACCAAATTAAGTTGGTGAGCATAGCAATGCACAAATATTGCCTGTGGACACAGTTGACGAACAAGGGTTTGTACTCCACCGTGACGACCAGCCATCACAGAACCACCGTCATATGTTTGGCTAACTAATTTATTTTCAGTGTTATATTCTTTCAAAATTAAAATGATTTTATTAGCCAACCCTTCTGCGCTTTTGTTAGAAGAAACATCAAAAAGCCTAAAAGGCGTTCCTCAGTTTTCAAACCACAAACGTATCGCACAATTATACTCAGTTGTGCTTTAACAGATATGTCGGTTGTTTCGTCAGCTTGAACGGGAACAAAATCAGCTTTGTTTATTTCATCACGAATTGTTTCATTAATAGCGATGGAAACAGACTCGATTAAATCATTCTGAATTTCAGAAGATGTGCCTTTAAATACAGTACTGGTTTCTATGTTCCTTCATGAAAGACTCTTCCATTGCCAGTAAATTTAAAGTTTCTAAATAATTGCCTTTATTAAGAGACTGCTCATTTTCCTTATGGCCCTAAAAGCTAACTCTTGCCTCCCTAAATAACAAACAACATTTATCAAACGGCGTACTATCCTTCGATTTTGAGCCACATTTTCATTGTGCTGCACTGCTTGAATTCTAGCTGGTACGGATAAGCAATGTTCTATTCTGTTACGTCCTAGCATGTGAAACATTTCAGAATATTTTATGAGTTTTGCTACCAGCATGTTTAGCAGCTTTAGGTTCAAAATTTTGTATAGTGCCTACTCCAACTTTGCTCCATGGTTTCCTCCATTAAACATCAAACAATAATAGCAGTGCAGAGTTTTGTTTCGCTTACAACCAGAGAGCCATCTATATTTACTATACCAAACTTTCTGAAATTTTCTGACAATTTTTCCATCCTTTTGCGATAAATCTAAAGGCGGCTGAGTTATTTTTGACTTTAGCAATACCTTTTGCTCTAAAGGTAACGTACTGATTTCGTATTTTAACAAAAATTCTAGTGAATCCAAGTTGTCTGATTTCATATCAAATACTTCTGCGACAGAACTGGTATTAACTGTATTCATTTTGCTGCATTAAATCAATTAAACAGTATGCGTAAAACACTTAAAGGACGACATTTAAAAATGTTTATTAATAAATAATTAGTACGTAAATGATCACACACTTCTTAGTCGATAACACTATATACATAATTAAAAATAATTTGTAAACTCAACAAAAACAAATATTCACTACGCGCGCTTAATGAAACAAACACAGGCGGCCAGGCGAAAATTCTGTACTAGTCAGTTAGGGGAGACGTGTCTTTTGACGTGATGTACTGGACATATGATTATGCTGCGCGCACAAGTCCCTTCCCGTTGTCGCCCAGCAAAGCCCTCCTCACCTCCAGCCTTGTTGAAAAGACATTCCAAGTAACGTCTACCCTGATACTCCGCATACAGTTGCATCACACAGCAAGGTTCCAATCCATGGACCACGCGGTCGCATCATTTCGCATAATATTTAACTTCTTAAATTAGTTTGATACCCTTTCTGAGTATCTTACATATCTTAATTCATAAATAAAAGTTAATTACTTTATGAATAAATTATTTGGGGAGACACTGTCTCCCCTCACGCTTCGCCACTGCAATACATTCAAAAGTATACAAGGCATGATTATGTATGATCACAATTATATAGGTACTCAGATCTGTTCTTAACATTCACCTGCAATTTTGGTTGAAAAGAAATTGTTACCAAGGTAATGCCTGGCCAAAGAGCAACCAGCCTACATTTTTAAAATATAGGTGTAACAATTGATATTTTATAGAATATTGAAACTTTCAACTTGTGAAACTTACTTGTCTTTTCTTCTTGTACGCGTTTCGGCATGGTGTTCGCCTTCGTCAGCTTTGAGACAGACTGCCATTAATTTGTAACGGTTTTTAAGGTATAGTGGGGGAAGGGGATTGGCGCGGGGATCCAAATTATTGTTAGTTTTTTGTATGATTGTGTTAAAAAGTGTGTGTGATTTATACTGTAATTGGTCGTTAAGTATGTTATTTGGTTGTGTTGTGTGGTGTTTGTATATTTCATATTGTTCTGCTGTGTTAAGTTTTCGACCTTTGGGTAAGTAGTGTAAGATTTCAAGATTAGTGATATTTCTCATAAAAGGCAAAGTGTATGGTTTATGTATTCACTTGTAGCACAAGTGCAGGCTGTCGTATGGCATATATTGCTGTGGTGAAAGAAAACATTGCACAAAAATCAAATCAATGCAGAGATACCTGACACTAGCACAGGCAGACAACAACAGGGAATCCTGATTCTGTGCAGGCAAATCGCTAGAGTACCAGTGAAGATTGGCTCAAAACATGCAATTAGAAAAATCAACTTCACATTCAGTTTCTGTAGAGAATAATCTTATTGCCAAAATTTGTCCAACCTTATAACAAAACATGAATGTGGAAAACTGCTTACATAAGATTTTGGCACTGAAAAACAAAACAGTTGACCAAACTAATCAAAATAGGATGCTATGAATGACACTGATGACACCACCTCTTATCTAATCTTGTTCCTCAATTCCATAGAGACATTACGCATACTGCAGTAGCTTCAGCTGAAAGTTGGTGTCCGGGTGTTGCTAATCCATAAGCTCGATGTACCAAGACCGTGCAACAGAACTAGGTTAACTGGAGCTGCCATTTTCACTCGCGCCCTAAGGAGAAAAATGTACGTGTCCCTCACAGACTGATTGCCCTAGTATCACACCTCCCTTGTAATTTAACATCTGTCTTGTTATGTAATACCTTCCCACCTTTTCTGTTCATGATAACGGTGTGTTACATGATGTGTAACCTAGTTCAGATTCTTCAGGGCCAAATGATGAAGGTTACAGGCTTACATTTGGGCATCAGATGGACAGCTATACACTGTCCCAAATACCAAAATGTATATGTACCTGCTGAGCATGGAAAATAGTACTTATTTACAGGGATTTGTTGTGATAACACTGTCTGCAAGTAATTGAAATAAAATGTAATTATTCGGTAAATAAATTTATTATATTTGTTGTAAATTTAATATACGTATGTAATAATCATTACACCACCATGAACATACATAATATGATGAAGATGCATAAACTGGTTGTGTAATTAAATATACTTAAATTTTTTAATTTGTAAATTTATTAACATGTCTTCATTAAATAAATTAACAAATATTTAATTATTTACAGCAAAACCCATTGAAATGCTCCTGCTTGTGACACTATACCATAATATAATACATTTTTTGTCTTGTCCGGACCCTCTCATATGCAGAACCTTTACAAGATATCCTGGTTATTATGCTCTGGTCCCACATAATAGACTTTCTTGTTACAATTGTCTATTGTGGTTCACTATTGTTACAAATGGCAATGTTTAATAACAAATGGTAATTTTTCACATACTGTGGCAGTGTTTTGGCCTCGCTGTGGTTGTCCAACCTGAGGAGCATTGATATTTAAGATTTTCGCAGATAAAACCATATACTTTTTATAGGGAAAGTCTTGTGACAGAACATTTAGGAGGAAAGTATAACAGTGTTTGCTGCTGCAAATTCTGATTTTTCTGAAAACTGCTGCTGGTTGTGGTGGAAAAGTATCAGCTACACCATGATGCTGTAAACATGTAATAACCTGTCATGTGTTTTTAAGACTAAGCATGTGCATTAATAACAGTGATGCGGTTAAACAACTTTCAAATTAAATTATGAAAACTAGAAGTAAGATTCTTCTCATAGGAAACTTTCCTACTTACAAATTGTGGAGTTAAAAACCCCATATAATTGGAGCTTCAACCTGTGGGCTAAGCAGCAAGTGCTCCAGCATTTATATTGCAAACTAACTTGTTTGAATATGGAATAGTAAGTGAAATGAGTAATACTACAGATTTAATATCTTTGCTTATGACATTGTGTTAAAAATTTAACTAATATTAATGTATCTGTGAAAAATATTATACATTAATTCTGTATGATCTTCACTATCTTCTGTTTAATACATAGTCCTTCTTAATAATGTGATTTCTACATAGTCTCCTGAAGAGCATTTTAATAAAGTTTTATTGTGTTTAGGACCAACATAGAAATCTTTCCTTACAATATTGTGTGAAAATATGTAGTATATAGTGTAAACATCAGAAATAAGAAATGGTACTGGTCTCTTCTGTTCGTGTTCCTCTATATATCAACTCATAATGGTTGGTTGACTGTTTTATATTCTGAGAATATATTGACAACTTTATTTTTAGGATTAGATTGTTCAAGTTTATCTCACAAGGTGTAACAATTCATCTAGAGTAGGAGGAAGGCCAGAAATATCTTTCTTTAGTTAGTAATTTAAGAGTTGAAGTTACTTTACATTTCAGTAAAACTAACCATTTAATATACAGATTGAGAAGAAAAGATGTGCTAGAGATGGTTGCCAAACAAACATGCAGTCTGTAGTGAAACTGTTGAGTGTGTAAAAACATCATCAAACTGAAAACACTCCATTATGATAAATTTTTTCATATTACTGCTAATGTTTTTTGTAACTTTGTGAACTAAGACCTTACGGAAATAAAGTATTATAATTTTGAGTTGAGTTTATATCCAATTTTATGTGTTTTTCATTCCTAACAGCCCAGTTTGTTTATGTGGGTATAGTTTATCACTGATAGCAGGATAGGGTTTACACACACACACACACACACTTATATATATATATTATATTTAATATTTATAAAGAAATTACCTCAAGATATTTTTTCCTTATTAGGATGTGGGCTCTAAGAGTGAGTTTGGTTCCAGTTTCACACAGTCTCCAGAAGTTCAACCACCCGGAGTGGAATATCGTAAAACTCGTAGATTTCCTCTACGATACGAATCTGTGTTATAAACTTAATTCCATCTCCTAGTGGTGTGTAGGACACTCTGTCGACTCGAATGATGACCTCAAGATATTTTTTTCCTTATTAGGAACATGTTTCGAGAACCATTGTGTTCTCATCCTCAGCCTTCATGATTTTGTGTCTGGTGAAGTACTTGTGTGTTGGCTTGTCGTCATTGTGGTTTCTTGTTGGTCTCTGGTACTTTAAAGTGGTATTATGATTGTGGTATTAGTATTTTGTGTATTTTCGATGTTGAGTGCTTTAAAAATTGTGTCATGTTCTGTATTGATTTGTATTTGTTCAGGTATTAGTTTGTTTTGTTTTTTATGTTTGTATATTTGTAAATTTTCCCAAATGTTCATTATGGTTCCTTTGTGTGGTATGTGTTTTATTAGTGTCATGTTGGTTATGTCTGGGAATTAATGTCGAGTGTTTATTGCATGTGTGGCCAAATTAGATTTGTATATTTCTGTTTTTTTGTATGCATTTTGGTGTTTCATATCGTAGAGGAAATCTACGAGTTTTAAGATATTTCCACTCCGGGGTGGTTGAACTTCTGGAGTCTGCGCATCCTAATAAGGAAAAAAAATATCTTGAGGTAATTTCTTTATAAATATTAAATATATTATATACATCAAGAAACGGACTGTAGCAAAAAGTGTTTATATATATATTAAAAGCATACATTTTTTTGTTAACTGTACGAAATTTTTAACGAAAAAGAGTCATTGTAGGCTGTTAAATATCAGTTCTACAACATAAAAGAAAATTAATTCACAATTGAGATTTTACTATAAACACATTAATTTAACTAAAAATTTGCACCAATGTGGCAACTAGTAATTATACTGACAGTATGTGTGCAACAGCAACAGAAAAACAGTAAATGTTTATCATATAGTAATAGCTGTTAGTGCTATTGTGGCCATCATATAGTGCCTCTGAGAAGAGATTATGATTAAAATTATAAAGGAGTTGTTTTGTTTGTAATTGTGTTTAATTTTTTGTCTTAAAGATACACAACCTTGTAATTATAATAGATTCAATATAGATCTAATGCTGGAGTCTGATGGAAAGATGAAAACTAATAATGTATATAAAACTTCAAGCGGGTATCACAAAGTGAAAATATTTTGAATTGTTTTGTAGTGTTTTCGCATTCAACTCAGCTTTGGTTAGGCTAAGTATAGTTGAAGGAGGAGAAATAAAATTATCGAATATTTAATTGATGAAATAAAAATTTAATTAATATTTAGCAGAAAATCACTGATTTTTTTTCTTTTAAATAAACAACATGACCTCACCGTACACAGTAATAGTGTAAAAAATAGATTGTGCTCAAAATGTACATGCAGCATTAATAATTGTTTCACAAAAATATGTATCTAAAAAAATGTTGATGTCCAGTGTGTTAATATAATAAGATTTGTGGAATAATGTCAGCTTGTTAATATATTAAGTAAAATTATTTTTATTATAATTTGGCTTACCTTTGCAAAATAAATTAATTAGTAAATCATTTGTTGTTACTCTATGTTGTCTCAGAATGCATTGAAATCTTGTATTTACAACCTTTAAATAGATTTCTTGACATAAATCTATAACTATGCAATTTCAAAAAGGTTGCTTTAGATGTAGCCTACAGTCAACTCTGAGAATTTGTAATAAAATCTGTAGAGAAATTTGGGACTGGAAGGTTCATTAATAACCAGAATACCCAAGCAAAAACAAGTAGAAGTAAAATAGTTTGTTATGTGAAATGTTTGGTATAGGTAGGCAAATGAAATTTGCTTTAGAAAATCCAACAGTTGTAACAGTAGTTTAGAAAATACATAACAGTACCTTTAGTGGTCATAAAAAGCACTAAAAAAGTAATAGCAAATGATAGTTTACAGTTTGAATGTAATCTTTCTGTGCGACAGCATGGCACTTGCTAAAATATCATACCGGTACATACTTTTATACAATCACAATATGCTTTTGATTTAGGTATAATGTAACTAGAACGGAAATGTTCACGGACAGAGAAATTTTTATAAATAGAAGGATTTATGTCTATAAATATGGAACACAAATGAGGTAAGATCTTACAAAAATAAGGAAACACTAAGATTTATGATTTCATCTTTATTAACAGTTAGATTTTGAAATTAAAAAAATTTGATACTAAAATATTGCATTTCTCACAATTAGATATCTCTACAAAATTAAAGTAAAATGTAAAATTACGGTAGTGCATTGCTCATATTCAAAACTAGAGAGTAATGAACAAACAGTAATTTGTGTTGTATAACATCATATCTCTATAAATGAGAACTTGTTATATTGTGAAATGTTAGTAACCATATGGTTAATATAGTGATAGAGTCCTCATTGCAAAATAGACTGTAAAATTAGAAATTGAAGAAGCTAAACTTTTTATTCACATGTGTTGAAATTAATTCTTTATTTAATTTAACCATATATCCACCTTCATTTGAACCAGTTTATAGAATGATTATGTGTATTGTATTCTGAATGCTTTTCAAAGACTTGTAAATAATTATACTCTCACAAATGCATCATATATGAAGAAAATATTCAGTGTTCATAGAATACTAGCTTACCTCTCACTAAATAGCTGTTAGTATTCCTATAAAATACAAATGTAAGTTGTGTGTTCTTCAGATAAATTACTTTTTTAGACTTCTAAGATAATAATGTGATTTCACTGAAGTTAAGCAAACTACATTATAAAAGTGTTCTTTATGAATAGTGTTTTTTTCTAATGCTGGTGTCGTAAATGTCATAAAAACATGCCATATGAGTTATGGCTTTATATTAACAAATATAGTGTTCTAATATACTAAATATCATATAACAAATATAATGTAAACTGATATCAAAATCATACATTGTATAAAATTAAGTTACTTGTATTTCTTAAGAGTGAATGTTTTTGCTTGGAATACATATGACATAATACATAAACATTATCAATATGCACAAATGTTGATAAGTCTGTGTTCTGTCTGACTGTAAAAACGTATATTGTTTAAAATGTTGTTTTATAAAACATTCCAGATAGTATTAAAGTTAAAGGATAGCAATATGTAAGAGTGGTGTACATTTCATTTTAGGCAATGCAACCATGTTAAAAACCATACAACCATATTTGTGTCAGGCTTTGTTCTAATCCAATGTTGTATATGCCTAATTTCAATAATAAAAAGTGAAACTAGAATCTTCATTAAAAATATAAATATGTTTTGTTAAGTTTATTTTCATTTACAAATTATTTTTATAATTTTATTTATTTAAATGTATTTTTAGCTTCCAATCAACTTGAGTATACTTGTAAAAAACAATTAATGTAAAAAAGTAGCCTGTCGTTAATGTTAATTTATTCACATAGTTATGTTACAAAGAATTTTTATTGCGATTTAAGGAAGTGATTGTTAAGTGGGCCTTCATCTGCATATCCTGCAATTTCTTGTGGTATTACTGTGCTTTCTTCAACTCCAGTACAAGGCCGACACATACATTCAAGTGGTGCTTTTGTGTTTACCTGGAAATATGAAAAGGACTTAATTTGTATCTGTAAAGGCCTTTGAAAGTATTAACTGTTATTGAGTATGTAGTGTTACTAAGTATATATATTATTTTGTTTAAAAATTGTAATAATTCTAAATACATGCTTATGTATATATTCTGTGCGTGCGTGCGTGCGCGCGCGCGTGTGTGTGTGTGTGTGTGTGTGTGTGTGTGTGTGTGTGTGTGTGTGTGTGTGTGTGTGTGAGGGGGGGTTGAATGTTCTATATTCCCTTATAATAGAAATGTGATAACAAAAATTAACGTGACTTTTTTCAAGTATGGCAGTAGAACTCTGTATAGTTTTACCTTCCTGAACTTTCTCTCCCCAGGTTTTGCTTTTGGACAGAAAAGTGACACACTTGCCTCTCGTTCACCACTTTCTTGACAACACATACAAGAGCGCTCCATCTGCCAGATTTTTGAGCCAGACACCTTATTATTAAACAAAGAAATACATTTGTCAGTTTAAGAACAATATCTATCACGACTCCATTGTTACCAACAACAGCAACAAGTAGTACTACCAAACTGGTACAAATGATAATATTTGTTATTGTTTTAATGACTATATATACATTACTATATAAATTAGTGTACAAAGTATTATATGTACAAATAATAATAATAATAATGTGTACAAATTATTATATTACTTTCTTAATATACAAACATGCCTTTGAAAGTACAGTTAAAGTGTATAAAAAAACAAAAAAAATATTAAATGAAAGCTGCCAATTAGAAGGTCATGGGTATGTAAATTTATAATCAAGATTGTGTATAATCTCTTGTACACTATTTGAATAATGTCATGAATTGTAAATATATTTTAGAAAAAGATGAAATTTCACCTGTAAATAACTGCTACAACGACCTGTACATGCAAATGATGGTATAGGCTTGGGGACGCATCCAGGGTACTGTAGCACATGTATTACAGGTGTAACCTGACATTCGTCATTTGATGATTTTGTTTCCTCACCATTTATAATTAACACAAGCATGCAGGCACAGACTGTAAAAATATGGATTCATATTAATCCATTGCTTTATGTTAGCAAAGTATAATTACAAACTACTCTTCATTTACAAGTGTTTAAACATAAAAATTCTTATGTTTGATATATATTTAACTAATAAAGTCATGTTTGAGATACTCAGCTCAACACAACACATAGTTCACATAGTAAAAAAATTGTGACAGTAATAACTTAAAGCTTTTTATTATGACATTAGAGTATAATATTCACATTATTATAATTGGAATATATAACATAACAGCTTTGATTAAGAACTCTGCTCAACATACGCATGTCTCACATATTGATATAATTGTTTTACTGTAAATATTTTAAAGATTTTTAAAGTTTTTGTAAAGTATAAAAACTGTTGTTAATAAGAAGTTAAAGATATTGTTTAACAAAAAATGAATCACTATTTTGTTAACTTACTAAACATGAAATATCTTCATTTATTTTTCTATTATATACTTTTAAGAAGGCAAAAGTATGTGTACTTACCAATTTCTGTAGCACTGTGTAAAATTCCCATTTTAGTATTTTTTATAGGTAAATATATTGTAAGTAAAATTATTAATTCAGATTGATAATATACGTTATAAGGTGAAATTATTTTTGAAATTCAGCTGTTTGAATATTGATTTGCATGTATGTGTTAATATATTTCTTTGGAGTGCTGGAAGAGAATGCTAAAACACAGAAATGCACCATCGCTTTTAAACTACAGTGAGCAGTGTACTCACATAGGGGGGTAACTCCCTCTTTCAGTTCCTACACCCTTCCATTTCTTCAGACACAGTAAACAATAAAGCATGTTGTATTTTATTGAAAATATATTTTTCTCATCAAATACAATTGTAAATATAATTTAAGTGCGAGTAATCTACACTTTTAAAAATTAAAATATAATTAAATGTTTGTGAAGCCAACAAATTTGAGTATTGTATGTTCATCATACAATAACTCATGCTCAAAATATGTTTTACAACCATATAGAGCACAAGCATTCCCATTATGAGATAAACAATTGCCCCTTACATACAACACAAATACTTCCTTGATCTGTATTAGAGATCAAACTGCAGATTGTTAATGCAACTTGTCTATGGTGTCTCTTCAGTGTATATTGAGTTATGATATACTTGTCAGAATGATAGATTTGGGGTTTAATAATACTGTATATTATGTGAGATTTGGTCAAAAAATTCATGTAATTTTCAGATTTTTTGTAGTGAAATTGTCCTATTTGAAAGCTGTGTTGGTAAACGTGACTGCAACAATTGTTTAAGTTTTTAGTCATATTGAATGTATAGTTTAGATTTTGGTTAATTGGGTTTTGGTGTATTCGTCATTTTGTCAATATTCTACAGTTAAAAATTGAAAGTTTGTATTACATTTTATTAAATAATGAGATAAACTGATGTGAGAAGAAAAGTTGTGCAAAAAGCTTTTGGTGAGTCTAGTATGCAGCTTCAGAACCGGATTGTGATAGTAAGATGAAGATTGTCAAATGTAGAGTTCTACAAATTTTAATTACTAGTTGTTATGAAACAATAAAGGGTCTGTTCTGTTTGAAATAAATGTAGGTTCTGTTTCGGTATTACCAGTATACTTCACTTGCATAAGGTATTGATAGAACACGTCCAGGTTTGTAGAGGGATAATTTATGGAAATTGCATCACAATAATGCACCAGCTCACATGTCATTGCTTGTTCAAGAATTTTTGTTAAAGAATAACACCATAGTGACACTACATACACTGCATTCACCAGGTGTGACTTTTTCTTCTTCCCAACACTAAAAAATTCATGAAAGGACAATGTTTCATTACCACTGAAGACATCAAACGGAAATCGCTAACCGAACTCAAAGCTATACCACAAAGTACCTTCCAAAAACGTTTCAAAGACTTGAAAAAATGTTAACATCAGTGGCGAAGTTACATGGAGGCAATTGAGGCAATGCCGACCCTAAAAAATTCTGTAGAATAAAAATTATAAATACGTATGAAGTATGTAATGTAAAGATTATACATTGTTACTGTAATTGTCGAATTTACTAATTACATGCTTTACTCAGCGACCGCTAGACGGTGACAAGTGACAGCAGACATAGTTTAAAGCGAATGAGGCAACGTGAACCTGCCTCAGCGTTTTTTGTATACATCATATGTAAGCAATGTGTTGGCCAAGACTTGGCAGTGCGGGAAGTGGGGGATTGACCAGCGCTCCACACACTGTAGCGTTGAGGCATGTCTCACTGCTGTTGTGCGAGTTTTAAAGCGCGCTGTGTTGTTTATAATCGTGTTTATTTTGTGCGGTTATTAAAAGTGTGCCTGTGATTCCGGTGAACTAATAGACGATCAACACTGTCATTTAAATTATTTGTGACATTAAACATATATATATATACATATATATATATATATATAGAAACTAATCAAGTTATAAATTTGGAAGTTCAATTAGTTATATTATTGTGTATGAATATAAGTGTGTTGCCCGAAATGAATGAACGTGGTCCTTTTAATACTTTGTCAGGTCTTTTAAACTTATTAAAAAGTAAGCCGTTTTCTTCTTGGAGTTATGAAGAAAAATGTGGTGTTCAAAACAAGAGATTTACGCCTAATTTAGAAATTAAACATTTCGATGGTAAAGTATCTAGAAAATTTCAGTTTTCTTGGTACGAGCGATATTCGTGGTTGACAGGCTGTTCCGAAACCAACAGACTTTTTTGTTATACATGTATCTTGTTTCTGGTGAAAAAGAATGGATTTTATATGGAGTGACGGTAACAAAAAACTTTCTTAGAAAGGCAGACAAACACCAGAATTCAAATAACCAATTTCAAAATGAAGAGCGGTACCGCGGGACGCATGAGGATTGAACATACTCTCTCTGAAGGGGCTAGAATTCAAGCTGTTAAACATAATGAAGTCGTGAAACAAAATAGGCTTGTTGTTGAAAGACTTGTTGATATTGTGTGTTTTCTCGGGAAACAGGAGCTTGGATTTCGAGGTAATTTCGAAGGGGAAGACTCAGTCAACCAGGGTAATTATCTAGAATTGTTAGATTTTCTTTCTAAGCAGGAGCAGTACATTCGAGATCATCTCCAGTCTACATCAGGATTTAAAGGTACATCAAACGATATTAAGAATGAATTAGTTGAATCTGTAACTGATATAATTCAAGAGAAGATTAAGGCGGAGTTAGATTCTTGCGATTTTATTGGAATTCAGGCAGATGAAACTTTAGACGTATCAAGTTGATCTCAAGTCAGCATAATTTTTAGATTTTGTTCAAAAGAAGGTCCATTAGAAAGGTTCATTGGGTTTTATGATGTTTCAGTAGATAAGACTGCATCAGGCTTATCAGAATTAATTGTTGACGTTTTAAAAAAGGGGGGTGTAACTGAGAAGGTAGTCTGTCAAACATATGATGGAGCCTCTGTAATGGCTGGAAAGCATGGAGGTGTTCAGCACTTTGTAAAACAGACTTGCCCAAGAGCATTATTTCTACATTGCTATGCTCACAAGTTAAACCTCGTACTTCTTCATTGCACTAAAACAATAAAATCGGTTAGGCTCTTCATTCACAATCTGACAGCATTTCACACATTTTTTTGTAGATCCTCAAAGAGATCACAGCTTTTAGAATCTAGAGGATTTAAACTTCCACAAGCATCCACTACCCATTGGAACTTTCATTCCAGAGCAGTTCATACCATCTTTTCCCACTATGGCAGTGTTGCAAACTGGTCAGTAAAAGTCAGTATTTTTGAGCAAGTCAGTAAAAAGCCAGTATTTTTTAAATTGGTCAGTAAAGTCAGTTTTTTAAAGCAGAATTTAGTGGTTCTTAAGAAAGGGTTTTTACTCAATACCGGCAATTCATTTTTTTTATTTCCTTACTTTCTAACATGATAATTAAAAATTTTTTTGTCAGAAATAAATAATTAAGATTAGGTATGAAAAGCAGATTGTGAGATTGCATTCCAGTATAAAAAGCAGTCTGGAATGTACTGTTTGCCCAATGTTGTTTAACTGAGGGCGCAATATTGGTGCTATAAATTCCTGTTGCACTAACAGATTTTTATAGCACCGTAATATTTTTAACTGTACATTTCATCTGTGTTTTTGTTTCACGTGCTGGTTTACTGGTATAATTTATAAGGCCGATAATATCCATGAAAGATCACTGAAAAAATTGTTAGAGCTTCCATAGACTTGCTACACTGGCTCAAAGTTAAGAAAGAAGAATACAACCGGAACTGAAGGGAAGAAAGCGACCACCCAAAGTCTTTTAATCCGTTGTTTCGTACCGGCCTTATAATTTTTTGAAATCAAATAATTTGTTGGGACTCTTAAGTGTTTAAAAACAATTTCTTACTGTGTAAAGTATTTGAAATGGGCAGGTGTAAATTTAAAAGTGACTGGCTGAGAAAGTCTGACTGTAATGGATATATTGTTGCTGAGTGGGGGCGTAAAGCCAGTGACCATGAGATGTTCTGTACCCTTTGTGTAAAAACTTTCAATATTTCGTGGGGATATAAAGCCGTGGAACAGCATGCATCTTCTCGGAAGCATAAAGAAGAATGTAAACAAAAACTTTCCTCTTCACAACTTCACCTGACTTCAGTTTGCCAATGCACAGCTGGTTCACAAGACTGTGCGCCATCTACTAGTGTTGGTGAAACAATCAAGCAAACGGTTCAGTTGTACAACATTAGAGATAGTGCAGCCAAAGCGGAACTTATTTGGGTAATGAAGACAGTTGCAGCGGACTTTCCTTTGCTTCCATCCTGTGAAGACATTCGGGAGACTTTTGAAGCGATGTTTCCATCAAGTGTTCCTACAGATTTTTCACTTTCAAGAACAAAGGCACAATACTTGATAACTGATGCTCTGGCACCATTCTTTAAAAAGCAAATGTTGAATGAAATGGATGGTGCTCTTTTCACATTATGTTTTGACAAAACTGTTAATGCTGGCTCATCAAAAGAACTTCAAACAGCTGTTAAGTATTGGTCTCCATCTAAAGAAATGATTGTTACAAGGCATTTGCAGACTTTTTTTATGGGGTCAGCTACCGCTGATGAATTGTATAATAAGCTGTGTGAAGCTATAGATAACACAACCTTACTGCGAACCAACTTACTGATGCTCAGTAATGATGCGCCCAATGTCAATAAAGCAGTTACAAACCTGATGAATGAATCTCTTATTTTATTAAGAAAAAAACAAATGGTTGACATTGGTACATGCAACATTCACATACTTCACAATGCTTTTAGGCGCGGTATGAAAGAACTTGGTGATAACGCTTCAAATTTGATATTCCTTATTCATGACTTTTTTTATGGTTGGCCTTCGAGATGGGAAGATTTTGAAAAAATTCAGAATGATCTGAAGCTACCTAAGCACAGGTCATCAAACATGTTTCTTCAAGGTGGTTGTCTTTGGAGTCAGCAGGTTTAAGACTCCTAGAACAGTGGCCAGCAGTCACGAAGTATTTCATGGTATTTGTGCCAAAATATAAAAGTGATTTAATGATATCATCCAAATACAAGAACATTGTTAGTCTTCTGAAAGTTAACACAATGAAAGTGGAAATAAACTTTGCTTGCTCCAGTGCTCACATATTTTCACAGTTTACTGGTCACTTTCAGAAAGAAGAACCTTTGATTCACCTTCTGTATGATCACCTCAAAACTCTAACAAGCAGACTAATGACTCGTATATGTCATTCTGAGGTTATCTTCTCGTTAGATTCCTTGGATGATGAGAAAAGTTTTCTTCCTCTTAAAGAAGTAAACTGTGGATTAGATGTAAAAGAATTACAAATGTTACCAGAAAAGGACAAACTTGCATTTCTGCTCCAAGCAAAAAAGCATTTCATTGCTAGTTGTAAACACATTTTTACCAAGTCTTCGTTGACATCAAAACCTTTATTGAAGCATTTTGAATGTTTGATCCCATCCGAAAGAACAAAAGACAATAGTTGGAAGTCCATCGTTGAAGTGGCAAAAGCATTGCCTATTGATCTGAACATAGCCTCCCTTATTAATGAATGGAAGTTACTGAGTTTGGAAGAAGATGAGCTCCATAGCAAGAGCAATCGCACTGATGTTTACTGGAACCAGTTTTTTAAGAAAACTGATAAGGCAGGTGAGATTAAGTACCCACTTGTTTTTAAGGTTGTCAAAGCAGCTTTATCTCTTTCTCATGGTTCAGCAGATGTGGAAAGAGGCTTCTCAAGCTCACAGAGAGTTATGACCTCTGATCGGGCAAGTATGTCTGAAAGAACTCTGGATGCCTATCTTCACGTTAAGTTGCATAAACTCTATGATGGAAAAGTACATTTGGTTCATATAAACAAAGAGCTCTTGAATCTCGCTCAGTCAGCCTATATACATCATAGGCAGTACCTAGAAGAACAACGTTTAAAGAAAGAACAGGAAAAGAAAGAAGAAGAAGCTAAGGAGAAAGAGCGTATTGCCGAAAACGAATTAGAGAAAAAACTCTCAGCTGAGAGGAAAGGTATTGATGAAAAAGAAGTAGTATTAAAACAACTGAAAAGTCATGAAGAAGAGAAAAGTAGCTGATACTCTTTTAAAAGATGCAAATGAAAGATTAAAGCAGGCTATTAAAAATAAGGATCTTGTTGCGGCTAATGTTGCACAGGCAATCCTGGAAAGTGCTCAGAAAGTTAAAGAAGAAGCTGACATAAAAAGACATGATGCGGAAAAAATTCAGAAAAATGTTGAGAAAAGAAAATCTTCACTAATTACTTCATTTTTCAATAAAAACCCCAAGCAATGAGTTTCAATTACAATTCTTAAGCAGACTGATCATAGAGTACCAAGAATATTTAACGTTCTCTTGGTATGTACATTATATTATTCTAGGAATATTTAAGATGGGTAATTATGTTACAGTTTTATTAGATATAAGATGTAAGTTAAGCGCTGAATAATATGTCAATAAAATAAATATACAAAATTAACTTATAATGGTGGCAAGGGAAATTGGCCTGAGTAGCTGTAAACCAGTTAACAATATGCCTGCTGATTTTACTTGAACAATGTTTAGTTTTTAATGTTTTTTAATAAGTCTCAAACTAAAATAATGCCGTTGTATGTTAGATTTTGTTTTACAGCTGCTCAGTGGGGAGAAGGGTGGCCAATTATAAAAAATTTGTTTTAAACTGTCTCTAATTACTTGTAAATTAATATTAATATGGTCGATGGAGGTCAGTAATTAAGGTCAGTTATTTTATCTTAGGTCAGTAAGAAGTCAGTATTTCAGTGATTTTAGTCAGTAAAATCAGTAATTTAGACCTCAAAACCAGTTTGCAGCCCTGCTATGGTGACTTGAGACAAATTTTTGAGGACATTCAGAGAATGATGAAGGATGGGATAGTGATTCGTACAATTCTGCTGTTGGATTGCTTAACATACTCAAAAAGACCCATTTCATTTACTTACTTTGTTTTTATAGGGAAATATTCGTTTATACTGGCCATCTCTTTTCTCTACTGGAACACAAAACTATCTCCGATATAATTCTGTGCAACACTGAAATTAAGAAAACTACTGCTATCCTCAAGGACATGAGATCAGAAAACGCTGTGTCGTCTTGTATTGAAAAATGTCACCAAATAAGCAGTGAGGTAAATATAGATGACAGTAACAGGAAACTGCGGAAAACGTTAACTTATGAAGTTCTTGACACTTTGATTATGCAGCTGGAGGTACGGTTCAGTGATTTCGAAAGTATCCAGTTTGCTGAGTTGTTGGATCCAAATCACTTCATTTCTTACAAAGAGAGTTTTCCTTCTACTAAACTGAACAGCCTTATAAATAAATAACCGTTTTTCAATAGTGAAAGACTGGAAAATGAATTAAAAAACATTTACTCAGATACTGGAAAACATTTGTTCCCCACAAAGACTTTTACATTTTATAATTCTTAATGACTTAGAACCAGTGTACGTGGAAGTTTCAAAATTAATTCGTTTGATTTTAACGTTTCCTGTTACCACGGCTTCTTCAGAAAGGAGTATGAGTACTTTGAAAAGAATAAAAAACTACTTGCGCAATATGATGACTAATGAAAGACTTAACTCTCTTAGCACCATTGCTATTAAAAAAAAATTTGTGAAGGAATTGATGAGTGACCAGTTATTCAAAGACCGTGTAGTTGACAATTTTGCAAGCAAGAAAACTCGCCGTGTTGAACTACTCTACAAAAAAATTTAAGGTAAGACTTTTGCCTACCCATTCATTAACTACTAGCTTCGCCACTGGTTAACATAAGTGTATTTTATCTAATGCCAGTTAATTTGAAGGAGAAAATGTAAATATAATAGAATAAAGACAAATTTTTAAATAAACAAAAACTGCATGAACTTTTTGATCAAACCTTGTGTGTTATTAACTTTAGCAGTTTCATGTATGAACTAAAATAAACTGTAAAGAACAACAATGTACTATTTCACCAGTAATTTAAAAATGTGTGATGAATTTAGTTTTCACATAATATTTTGTTCTCCTTTTCCCTATACAAATGCATTGCCACTAAATGAATGAAGTCGTATGTGCCTGCATCATCTTGGTTCCTTTTCCCCTTGAGTTTATATAACCATATTTTATGTTGTGTGGGTATATTTGACATCATTGTCATCTGCCTTTCAGGTATTAGGTTTGAATCCTGTCAAACTTAAAATAAGGTCTGCAATTCATTCCAGATGTCGCCAAGTATAAACATGAAAAGGTATTTTTGACAATAACGTAATAATATTTTTCTGCGCTTAAAGTTGTTTATTTTTAACACATATACTTCTGTGTTTCTATTAACTTAAATAGGTCCAGTAACAGTACACAAAAAAATATTGTGTCTACAAAGTTTTTAATAGAAAATTTAGTGACTTACTGCACTGTAATGATCTAGTATGCAACTGGCCAAGCAACTGAATTATATAAAAACCAAAAAAATATAAAAGTTTTTTTTAAACATTTATTGTATTTCTGTCAAGCTGTTTATGTTCCACTTTGTATTATGCATCTATCTGTATATATATTTATATGCTGGAGCAAAATAATTAAAAATTTAATAATCTGTAAAAAAGTAAATTAGTTACTGTGATTTTGGATTTTACTTTATGTCAGTGAACATTGATTGTTTCCAAAAACTTCATGAAACATGTTTGTATCATTTATACAGACTTAGTTCAACACTACGTCCATTATTAAACAATTTGTACATATTCAAAGATTGTAAACAACTTGCAACTAATATTGAAGATAACTTCATGATTGTACAAAAGCAAAAAATAAAATGAACAAGTTGAATACATTATTTCTGATTATAGTGCAATCTGTGCTGGTTACTGAAAGTAACAAGAAAATAATAATAATAGGTTAATTGTACATTTGAAGTCTTGTAAACAGTAACTACACGTCATTCATATTCACACTAAAGATTATAAGATTTGCATGATTTTATGAAAACGGAAACAGAATAATAGTCTGTTTTCTTTTTGTGCAATTTTGTCTTTGGTGTTGTCTTGTTTTTATTTCATAATAACTAAGGTGGCTGTTTATTAATATCTGACTATATGTGTTTTCTTGTATGTTTAGTTTGTCTTTCTGCAAAAGCCATTTGAACCTTATCTCTTTTTACAACTAGACAAGTAAATGATCTTTAATATAGGTCACTTGAACAATATTTATTTAACAGCAATGTAATATACACAGACATTTAATATCTTATTTTGTGCTGTTTAAAAATTATTGAACATAATGGCGTTTGGCTGATATTTTGTATATTTATACTAACGCAAATCTGATTGAATGCATGTTTGTCAGTGGTGAAAGTGTTTGTACCATTTATGTTATCATAGTTCATTTGTATGTCGTGAATGTAATGTAAGAACCCAATATTTTGGAGTCAATAGTTGTATTCATTTTAGCTAATAATAAGTCATTCAGAAATAAGTCTTTTTTTGTTTTTAGATGTAATGTAGCAAGTAACAGGTTTAATCTACTTAAAAAGTTAATTTCACCTACTTTGAAATTTAGAAGTTATTAAAAAACTAGCATATCCAAAGTAATATACTGACTGATGTATTCTGTACATTGGTTACAGTATAAGAGTTTGAGTAACACAATCAAGAAAGACGTTCCACAGAATAAATGTCAGTATCCATCAGAAAAAAATAACATACTACTTCTGGACAATTAGATTATTAGTCAAGGCAGTGAAGATGTACCGCAGTATTTTGTTATTAAGAGTTTTGGTAAAATCCTGGATGTGTGGCATTTAACATTTCTGTGATATGAAGCTGAAAGATAATAGTAACAATGATGTGCAAGTTAATATAATTTAAACTTTGTAGGTTTTAATCTGACTTAGAAAGAAGGTAAAGACATGAGAGATTTAAAAACTTTAGGAATTTATAACAGAATAAAAAAGGTGATTAATTGGATTTCACAAGGTAACGGCCATACCCATCCCATTGAGAGATACTTAGGTAGGGAGATTTATGAGTCTTGGAGATATTTGAAATCAAGTTCCTTTGATTAGTAATTCCAATAATGATATATGAATGGGATTAAAATTTGCAGAGTTTGTAACAACAATACAGAGCCAAAGAATGTTTTTATGTAGAAGTCTTTAGGTAGCACTAAGAAAAATGGTAGAGTATGCCTGTAGGGTGATAAGAACAGCAGGTAACAACAAGAGTTCATGAATTAATCCTTTCACAAATCAGTGTGGAAGTGTCACACAGCAATCCAGAGTTCAATACTTACGTTTTGAGGAGGTCTTTCCATTATCACATCACATTGTTTTTGGCAATTGTTCACTTTCCATTGTTACCGTGGTAAACCATAGTCTTTTAAAATTTTGGCAATATTTTTTAACAATAGGATGATTCAAAGCACGTAAACAAGGTTTTTTAATAGTTTTCATATTTAATTATAAGTCAGATTATGATATTTATTTATCTTACACGATGTAAAAATAGTCTCTGTGTGTTCAGAAACCATTAGCTATTAAATTTCTGTTTGAAACTTCTGTTGATAATTTGTAAAGATTAACTTGGAATAACTTTGTAGTACATTACAAAAGTGATTAATACATGAATGACATTACATTCATTAATGTACACGCTATTCAGTTTTATTAATGTGCAGAATGGATTGTGGATAAGTAATTTAAGCTTTCATTAAATAAAATTGTATTCACCTTAGCAGTGAATTAAAATTGATACAAATTAATGCATAATAAAAAACCACATGGTTACGGATGCTTGAAAATGGAAGTTTTAAGCTTGTGGTCTTTACATTAAAAGACATTTGTGAAAATCAGGGTTCTAGATTAAAGGTGCAGCTCTTTATTTGCCAATCATACTCCAGTGTTGTATATTCTGTATTTCAGTATGACACCATTGGCTGTATTCAATACTCAACTTACTAAATTTCTGTAAGAGCACTTCCTAATCAGATACAAAGCATGACAGTACATAGCTTCATAGCCCGTCATTAATGTATGAGCAGCTGTATGAGAATATGTAGGTTCGGCACAATAATATCATATTTTCACTGACCGGAAACAAGACTGACACTGACTGACTGAGAGCAGAGACAAGACTGACATGTAACATCCCCAATAGCAACCAACCAAGAGAGAGAAAGGAACTCAAGAAACAGGAGGACAGTGTGTTAAGATCTTTAAGCAACAGAATTACCATTTAAGCACCATCTTGACCCATCTACACCAGGGAAGTGGAAAAATATTCATTTTTACTTTCATGTTCCATAAGGAAATGGAAGTATGGTGATGGCATAAAAAATCGTGTTCGAGATAATTGCAGATTCTGATTGTACTACCCTCAAAACATGAAAAAAGTCATTTTACTTCCATGTTCCTTAAGGAAATGGAAGTATGGTGATGACAAAAAAAATCGTGTTCGAGATTATTGCAGATTCTGATTATACTACACTCAAAACATGAAAAAAAGTCGTTTTTTGAAAAGTGTCTGTGTGTCTGTCTGTAGATTTTTTTTCTATGGCAAACGATAACAGCCGCAAATTCAAACAGAATCAAATAATTTTTTGCATACAGTCCTCATTTGTAGAGTACTCGCGACCTATTGTTTTTGGTGAAGATCGGTTGAGGGAAAGGGGTAGTTTACCTGCAACTTTTTTTTTATCAAGGGTAATTTTTTTTCTATGGCAAACGATAACAGCCGCAAATTCAAACAGAATCAAATAATGTTTCGCATACAGCCCTGAATTATAGAGTTCTCAAGACCTATTGTTTTTGGTGAAGATCGGTTAAGGGAAAGGGTTAGTTTACCTGCAACATTTGATGTTTTAACAAGGGTAATTTTTTCTATGACGAACGATAACTGCCGCATATTCAAACAGAATCAAATAATCTTTTGCATACATCCCTGAATTGTAGAGATCTCAAGGCCTTTTGATTTTGGTGAAGATTGGTTAAGGGGAAGGGGTAGTTTACCTGCAACCTTTTACGTTTTAACAACAGTAAAGTACTTGAAAATTCATTTAAACTTTCAAACAATGGTAATTGTTAAAAATAAAATAATTTTGTTGCCAGGCAATAAAATTATAATTTTTTCATTTTAATGTAAATCATGTACGAGAGAAAATATATCGTTCGTGGCAGGCAAGTATATCTCAATTATGTAATGTTTACGTTTCCATTTTATTATTATGATTACTGCAATAAAAAGGCAGGGAAGACACACACACACAAAATTCGCGTTATTTCTGGCCTCACTCATGTTTATTTTCTTACATTTGCACGCTTTTTAAATGGAAAGTGCCGAAACCCACACCAACATAATGCGTGCAAGCCGAAAGAGTGTCCAGCGTGGATAGCGATTTGCTTCCTGTGGATCGCTGGGCAGTGTAACTGCACGTGTTTACAGAGGAACGATTCATAGACAGACTTTTCGTCTTTAGGGAATGAACCCTCTGCAAGATGGTGAGGGTCCATGAGTGACTTCGGAGCGCTCCTTCTTTTCCGCGCGTTTGTTCTGTGAAACGTACACTGTAGATTTGCAGCTTTACTCTAAGCAACGCTCAATAGGAAATGTTGAAAATTTTTGTCCACGGTGTACCCTCATACACACTAAACCTGCTCTGATGTTTTAATTACGGACATCATAATATTAAAACTTTGGAAACTTGAGCACTACTTAATGGAGATCAAACATTAACTTATACAAGCCATTAATTTTATGCATATTTTTTATATATATGTGTACAACGTTATCGGCAACAAAAGTAATTTTTGTTAAAATTCCTTCCCAGGATGTTTGACCGTAGTCCAATGTTTTCTACAAAACCAGACGTTTCGGCAATGCCATCGACTTCCATCATCAGTGAAAATCGAGTGTGAAAACGTGAGGTGGTATACGTTAGTGACCACAGTACTGTGGTTAAGGCTGAAGCCGTAATTAGAAAGAAGTAGTTTCTGTGGTAATATTTCATTTCGAAAATGATTTTAAATATAAATCTTAGAACATGGAAGTCATGTATGGTTCTCCATACCGATATTTTGGAAAAGTGTCCATGTGTGTATCTGTCTTGTGTTTGTAGATTTTTTTCTATGGCAAACGATAACAGCCGCAAATTCAAACAGAATCAAATAATTTTTTGCATACAGCCCTAAATTGTAGAGATCTCAAGACCTATTGTTTTTGGTGAAGATCGGTTAAGAGAAAGGGGTTTACCTGCAACGTTTTATATTTTAACAAGGGTATTTTCTATGGCAAACGATAACAGACGCAAATTCAAACAGAATCAAATAATTTTTTGCATACAGCGCTGAATTGTAGAGTTCTCAAGATATATTGTTTTTGGTGAAGATCGGTTAAGGGAAAAGGGTAGTTTACCTGCAGCATTTTATGTTTTAACAAGGGTAATTTTTTCTGAGATGAATGATAACTGCCGTAAATTCGATCAGAATCAAATAATGTTTTCCATACCTTCCTGAGCTATAGAGAACTCAATGTCTGTTGATTTTGGTGAAGATCGGTTAAGGGAAAGGGGTAGTTTACCTGCAACATTTTATATTGTAACAAGAGAACGTTTTACATGAACAATAACTGCCGTACATTCAAACAGAATCAAATAATTTTTTACATATGTGCCTGTGTTGTAGAGAACTCAAGGCCTATTGATTTTGGTGAAGATCGGTTAAGGGAAAGGGGTAGTTTACCTGCCACTTTTAATGTTTTAACAAGAGTAATTGTTTCTATGACGAACGATAACTGCCGCACATTCAAACAGAATCAAATAATGTTTTGCATGCATCCCTGAATTATAGAGGACTCAAGACCTATTGATTTTGGTGAAGATCAGTAAGGTGTAGTTTACCTGCAACGTTTTATGTGATAACAAGGGTAATTTTTTCTATGACGAATGATAACTGCCGTAAATTCAAACATAATCAAATAATGTTTTGCACACAGCCCTAAATTGTAGAGATCTCAAGATATATTGTTTTTGGTGAAGATCGGTTAAGGGAAAAGGGTAGTTTACCTGCAGCGTTTTATGTTTTAACATGGGTAATTTTTTCTATGACGAATGATAACTGCCGTAAATTCAATCAGAATCAAATAATGGTTTCCATACCTTCCTGAGCTATAGAGAACTCAATGTCTGTTGATTTTGGTGAAGATCGGTTAAGAGAAAGGGGTAGTTTACCTGCAACGTTTTGTTTTAACAAGGGTATTTTCTATGGCAAAGGATAACAGCCGCAAATTCAAACAGAATCAAATAATTTTTTGCATACAGCCCTGAATTGTAGAGTTCTCAAGATATATTGTTTTTGGTGAAGATCAGTTAAGGAAAAAGGGTAGTTTACCTGCAGCGTTTTATGTTTTAACATGGGTAATTTTTTCTATGACGAATGATAACTGCCATAAATTCAATCAGAATCAAATAATGTTTTCCATACCTTCCTGAGCTATAGAGAACTCAACGTCTGTTGATTTTGGTGAAGATCGGTTTAGGAAAAGGGGTAGTTTACCTGAAACATTTTTTGTTGTTACAAGAGTAAAGTACTTAATTTTGATAAATAAAGTATCCTGATAAGAAGATCTTAATAATCCACTGTAGAAACGTAGATGAAATATCTATAAATGGAGAGGCTAGTTGAACGGGGTGGGGGTAATTTTCTATAAATGAAAATTATAGTTGTAGGGGGAGGGGATAATTTTTGTGTGCTACGTTATTGGCAATAAAGTAATTGTTTGTTGTTAAAATTCCTTCCTGGGCTGTTTGGGCTTGATCCAATGTTTTCTACAAAACCAGACGTTTCAGCAGTGCTATCGACTGCCATCATCAGTGAAAATTGAGTGCTCTATCATGAGGTGGTATACGTTAGTGATCACAGTACTGTGGATAAGGCTGAAGAAAGAAGTAGTTTCTATGGAAATAGTTCATTTCAAAAATGATTTTAAATATAAATCTTAGAACATGGAAGTCATGTATGGTTCTCCAAACCGATATTTAATTAATAGTATATGTTGATTTTCCATTTTATTTTTAGTCTACAGACTATTCACTTTTTATTATAGTCTAGTGGTGTTTTTCAGTTACTGTCTAACCTAGCCAAAGTAAATAACAGCAACATCACCAACCAACATAAATATATAATTTTTATTCTCTGAAGGCCTACATAATGCTAAAAAAATTACTGAACATACAAGATAGAAAAGAAGAAAGACCAAATAGTAAAAGTATAAGGTTATAACATGATGGTAAAATAGAAAAAAATAAAAAAAAATTAAAGAAATTTTGACGAAACTGAAACATCGAAGCATGATAATGTTTTTAAGCTTTTGAAACGTATAATGTGCATAAACTGCAGACTCTCCTGTTCAGCGATGTTTGTACGGAGTTCTTAAAAACGACAGAGACCAAAGATTTCTAGACTGTGGGGAATCGAAAGTGTGGAAGCGTTACATTTTTCGATGATGTTACATTTTTGTGGAATGACCCCCAGCCTAAAAACATTATCATGTTAAAATATACAATAAAAACATGGATTCCAATTTCAATACAGTATGACTTCTATAACACACCAACCATATTGTAAATAAGATATCAAATGTGTAAATCTTTAATTAGTATAGTAATTTAAACAAAATCATTATAACAAACAAAAGTATATAATCTGCAAGATGTTTGAAAATGGTAGATCAGAATTAGCACCATACTGTGTTTTTTGTAGTACATACAAAACATGCACTCGTGTAGTAAAATTTAAAACTTATAATTATAGTTAATTGATGTTGTGTATCAAGGCGTGTAAGTCACAAATAGTTTAGCACTGTTAGAAAACACTATCAACAACATTCTCTTCTCTAAAAATACTCTGTCTGTGTGTATTTTTGTAAGAATACATGCAATGAAATATACACATTTCAGTGTTATTGCAAATAATAATATTGTGTGACATTAAGATGGTCACACTCCATTTTATGTATATAAAGTGTTATGACAGGTTTGAGTTTGTACCTAAATTAGCAAAACATTTTATACAAGTGATTAAAACATTTATTCGTAATGACATTTTTTCACATAACAGTTACATATTGTTCTCTTTAAGAAATTTAAATAAATGAAATCCTTTTGAGGTGTTAATTGAATTGAAGTGTACCTCTTTAATTATTTGGACAATGGCAAAGTTCTAGGTTCTTTAACATAATTTACTTGATTAAACCTGAACTGACTGAACTTTCTTTATTGAATATACTTTTGAAAGAAAATTACTAAAATGAAAACGTGTTTTAGTGAATTTGCATGTAAAATATAAATTATATTGAAATTATACTGTGTGAGTAATGTTCACAAATATAAAATTATTACAAATAATTTAATTGTCTTTAAAATGTTCTTTCTTGTACTATTAATGAGAAATGTTTATTTTTCCTTTTCCTTGGTACTGGCAGGTCAAGGTGATTCAGTCACTTGAAGATGGGATCCTTCTCTCCCTTCATTCTTGTCTTTATCTCAGGTGTTACAGGGGATTCTGTACAATATGCAATTTCTTTAATGTACTAGTTATTTTTATGTACATTATTAAATTTCATTATACATAATTAATTTATTTATTATGTTTTTATTATGTTACATTTGATAATAATCACTTTTGCTACAGACATATTTATTACCGTATTTGTTTATTTCACATTTTCACGTGGAATTTACAAATAATTTTGCATGTTTCTAGAATAATGTGCCCTAACTTTTTGGAACATTGTGCTTTGAATTACCTTTTTTTAAATGCAATATTCTAATTTGATTTAATAATAATTTTTGCTTTGATTTTTATACAAAGAGTTACACTCACAGTAGGTGTGTGTATTTATAATGCTATGAGAGTGCATTTTTTAAACATTCCTCTTCTAAAGAGGATTAGTTTTTTTCTAAATTTACATTATAGTTTTCAGGTTTTAGTATTAAAATGTTTAATTTGGTTTCACACTGTATGTTCTATCAATTTTTTTCATATAATGAAGAATGTGATGTGTAACGTGTTCGAAGAGTATGTGTGATTTTCAGCAGTGCCTGTTCGTTGTAGAATGATTTCCATATATTTTTGTGTTTATATATTTATGGTTGTTCAAGAGTATATAGTTTTCAATCTTTTGTGCTTACATGCAGGATATACATGCTATTGATGTTTGTGCATGTATTATCTGTTTTAATGAAGATGTTTCCAAATGTGGATCTGTGGTGGAGTGTAGTGGCTTCGTGTATTCATTGTATCCTTGTTTGAAGCTGCATCCTATCTGGCCTATTATAAAATTTATTGCAATGCGAACAGCTCAGTTGTAAAACCCAGAAAGTCAAATTCATTTAATAGTTTGTGTATGTTTTTTGACAGTTCTGTTTGTGGTTCAGTTTACAATATTGTAATCTTTTTTTTTTCTTAATTTGCAGGCAATTTTTTTTTTTTTTTTTTTTTGTTATGGCTGTTAATATAGGCGAGTGTTATTAATTTGGTGTTGTCTTGTTGTTTTTTTTCTGTTGTTTGTTTTGGATTTTGTATAGGAGTCTGCTTATCGGTGTTTCATCATATCTGTTGGCTTTGGTTAAATGTTTAATTGTGTCTAGTTCAACTTGATAGTTTTTCTGCACTAGTTGAATGTTGTTTAATCTGTGTTGCATGGATCTGAAAGCTGACAATTTTTGTTGTCTGGGGTGATTAGATGAAACCCACTATAACTGACTATAAATTTACTCATACTGCCCTCATCATAATATTTTTACATTTAACATATCGATCCCCAGAATCTGTGATGTACTATTGTTAGGACTTTCAGCAGGGTCTTTCAGCCACCACTTACAGCTTCTGAGGATGATCTGGGGATCAAATGTTAGTGTAAAAATATTGTAATGTAGGCAGTCCAAGTAAAAGGTTTACCAGTTATAAATCACCCATTTCTTAGGACACGTTGATGCACAACTCCTCAATAGTTTCTATATAGTGTCGTAGTGTGTTCATCTCTCGTATCTTGCATGTTCTGCATAAAGAACCATGCGATGTCTGCATCATTCATTATTTCTGCAATGAGCAAAGTACTCTCATTTTCCACCCACGTGAAAAATGTGATGTGTGATATTGACTGTTGTTTCATATCTGTGGAGCATAAATGCTGTTCTTGTGGAGCAGATTTTCCCAGTGTCTTAAAGTAATTTTAATGCATGTATCAGAACTGCATTCTACTGTGTTAGAGACTGTTGTTAAAGCAATTTGTAAAGAGATTTTTACTAACCAGAAAACATTATGATTTTTGTAACTTGTAGATGTACATTACATTTGTCATTAGCCCTATATTGAGTACTGGAAATCAGACACTAAATTACTTTGCAGCTTTTAACCATTCACATGTGTCTTTGTAATAAGTGATACTTATGGAAATAAAACAAAACATTTTTTGTGTATTTAAAAAAAGTACAGACATGTTTCATTACCTGCATTACCAGTTACAACTCATATCATATCAGTAGTTTTTGAAGTGAGGACTTCATATACAGCACTATGGTGGCCAACTTACTTTTAATATATTGTTTGTATATGTATGTGTGCTGAAAATAATGTGATGTGTGATATGATTCTATTTATGTTCACTGTAAATATTGATTTCTTATAATAAAACACATATAAACAGTACTGTGCACTCATCTCATGTAATTATGTGTTCACTCTTATTTGAATTTGAATTCTTTATAGCAAAATACTTTTTACACCAAACACATGTAGCTCTTTTTACACGTTGAAGGAGTTCACTCGCCACTCGACACTGAAGTTCTTACTTCTGGCATGTGTCCCACGACATACCCATTTTTCAATCTGCATTTACAAAAAAGAAAATCATCAATACTGTTAAAAAACAATTTTAAGGTACTGATATAAAAACAGCAAGTTATCTTTCCATCTGTTTAGTCTTTTAGGAGAAGACTTTAGTCAGAGAATCAAATATATAAGAGAACGAATTACAGAATGAGAGTTCAGTTTTATTCTGTAGTATCAGTAGCTATTGTGCCAGAATAAGATACCACCAAAGTATTTGAAAAAATGACAGAAAAGGTGGAATAAGACTTGATCTCTGTATTTAACTAAAAGAATATTTCTTTACAGTTATTAAACTATAAAATGATTTTAATAAACTTTTGTAAGTTATAAGTACTTATTGTAACAGTCACTTGAAAATTACTTAAAAGTGTAAGAGATAAGTTGGTAGGTTAAGGAGGAGATAAGTTCCAGAATATGTCAACTAGGGCCTAATCCTTAGAATGAAGAGGACGATTTAATAGTATGATGAATACTTCCTATGTGATGTTAATATTTGTGACATATACGGCACGTATGTCTATTAAGTGTCAAATTAAAACTGGTACTGTAAAGAATACCTCTTCAAATGGATATTGGGAAGAATTTCTTAGGTGGTGAATAGAACATAAGCAGCAGAACTCATTATGGTAATAGGTGTAAAAAGTTTTCCTAAACAACATCCCTCTGACTATAGAAGTCCCTGGTCACTGAGTTCTGCCCATACCAGGTTTTCTATTCTTGTTAGTGACATTGTTTTAATAGTGGACGTACAATGTTTTAAATATAGTCGTTTTGATAGTTCATCTTCTTTTTTCACAGTACTAAATTAATATAGAATATTGAACTTTCACTTGCGAAACTTACTTGTTTTCTCCCGTATGTGTTTCGGCGTGATGTGCGCCTTCATCAGCGGAGTGAGACAGACTGCCAGTAACTCGTAACGGTTTTATTTGGTAGGTTGAGTGGGGGTGGTGTGTGATGGAAGGGGATTGGCGCGGGAATCCGAATTATTGTTTGTTTTATGTATAATTTTGTCAAAAAGTGTGTGTGATTTATAGTGTAATTGGTCGTTAAGTATGCTGTTTGGTTGTGTTGTGTAGTGTTTGTATATTTCATATTGTTCTGCTGTGTTAAGTTTTCGACTTTTGGGTAAGTAGTATAATATCTCAAGATTAGTATCTATGTTGGTGTAGCTGTGGTTTTTTGTGTGTGGCAAACGCGGAATGTATATTGTTGGATAAAGCTTTTAGGTGTTCAGAGTAACGAGATGAAAAAGATCTTCCTGTCTGGCCTATATAGAAACTATTGGAATCATTACAGTTTAATTTGTAAACATGTAATTTACTTTTGTGTCATTCCTGTTTTGTTGTATTCGTCTATGTCCGTGTTTGTATCATTGATGTGTTTTTTGATGGTATTGTTTGTTCTGTATGCTATTTTGTACTTGTGTTTCCTGAATGTGTTGGCGATTTTGTGTGTGGTGGAGTTTTGGTATGTGAGTGTGATGTATTTATATAATAAATGTTTTAAATATACAGCTGGCAGGTAAGAAAAATATTTGGTAAAAATAAATAATAATAAATCCCTATTATTTATTACAAGAAATACTGTAGGTTGAAAAGGCAAATCTGGATTGACTTAAATATGTTATAGTGATGAACACAGAAGTCCTGTAAAAAATCCAAATAACAAAAAATAGGAAGACTGTGGCTGAGGTGGTAAAATTTTTAAATTAGCAAACTTTAATTTAAATAGAGACAGAAAGCAATGAATATTCTCGCAGGAATACCAAACCATCTGATCATATTGAGAGTATGATGATTGTGTGTGAGGGATGAAGACAGATGGAGGGAGGGAGGGAGGAAAGAAAGAAATAATCTGTTAAAGAGGAATCAATAGAAAACCTATTAAAAAGAAATGAAGAGCTTCTACCTACGATATCTTGTGAATCATTATCTGCATACAAAATACTTGCTAATTTGTGTATAAAATAATGATTTTGTGCATTGTTGTTAAACTAAATGATAACAAGTGTAAGTGGTAGTAGTATTGATTCTCAACTAAAATAAAATATTTTGTTATGGTTAATAATTAAGTGCCAGACATACAATAAGCTCAGTGGGAGGTTGTGATGTGGCAGGGGTAAGTGCTAAACTCTGTTTGTTTTTGTACCCCATGCTAACACCTCTTAAGCAAGTTTATTACCCTACCCCCTTGTTTTGTTGTTGGCATGTGTCTGTGTTTTGTTATTGGAATTATTTTATATAATGTAAATTTACCCTATTAGGATTGATACTCTATATTTGTGTAAATGGCGAATTTTGTTTACATAAATCATTAAAATTCATTGTTTTAACTTCTGAATTTTAATGTTTTTGTTGTGTTGTTCACATAACGTACATTACTCTGATCACATCAGAAACATCATCAGTAATTTGTGATTTATGGTAATGTCAGTTAAATGAATTGTAATTTTTAAACTAATTACTTATTTAAACTGCAATATATTAAATTTTAAAATATTCTAATTAAAAATAATTGGCATATAAAAAACTATTATTATGATGAATAAAAAGTAATAATAACACAGAAGACATTAAAGCATTAAGAAGAAAAAACATCATTAGTTACCAAATAATTTTTTCCTTATTAGCGATTTTTCCTGACTGTTTGAATACTTTTTTACAGGAAATTTTGAGCGTAGAGTGATGTTAAAATAAAACTATCAAAAATGTATTTTCTTATAAGGTATACTGATGGACACACTGAGGTACAGTATTGGTGAAGTTGTTTCCCACTGATGAACAAAAACAGCTGTAAATAAATAAATGAATATATATAATATAATAAATAACTTTTATATGTATCCAAGTTACACGAACTGTTTGGATTTGTACTTTTAAAAACCATCAAATGTACTTGTAATGTATACAAGAATAAACATTTTTAATGGATTGGAACTACCTAATTGCTGTTCTGGTGTTTAGTAATTCCACATCAACAGTAGTAGCTATTATTTGAACATTTCCTGGAAGTATGGGTAGAGAGTTACTATGACACCAAATCTGTAAAACGTGTATGTTTGTAAATTTATGTGATAATATAAAACTTAGATAACCATAATTAAATATTATGGTAATTACTTTGTACCATACCATCACATTAATAAGTTCAGTTGAAGGTAACTACAGTAGACCATATGCGATATTCACGTATGCTCAAATGAAAAACATTTATTATTTTCTTTCTTTGTCTTTTATTTCCTTATTGTACTGAAATATTGTAATAGACACTATTTGCTGCAGCTCCTCTTATACTATAGAGTCTGTTTACTGCTCTATGTAAACAGAGTATGTTTAAACTGCTAATGAGAAAAAAAATTGTCATATCAATCCTGTAATAGATACAGATTATAAATTTTTTAATAATAATATACACAGTTTCTTGACACACAACGCTAATCTTTTACATACAAAAATTGTTACCTTTGCCTAAGCTAACTTTTGCTCCTTGCGAGATTTGTCGGAGGCAGCCCTTAGATGTGCTGTCAGTATTGATGTGAAGAATACCACCATAGTTTTAATTGATCAACAGAGCTTCATTGTGCATATCATGTCTAAAATATAATTACATGGGTTGTTAGGAAGTATTCTGACTTTGCTATTATTCATTATGATAATAGAAATATCTCCAAATGGTTAACTGGTTTACTAAGAGAGTTCACCTTGTATATGTAAACTTAAAGAAACCAAGAGGATAAATGAACTTATTTGTGTAGATAATTTGATGTTTTTGCATATAAAGAAATTATTTTGAAAGACAAAGAGATAAATGGAAGGAAGCCTTAAAGAGATATTATTTACAGATTAATTTAATGAAGATAGAAGTAATGACTCTAGCACATGTACCAAAACAGGTGGTGTTGATTGCACAGAATAAAAAATTACAGGAAAGGAAACAAATAAAATACTTAGGATTAATGATGGAAGACACAAGTAAATAAAGCTGGAAACAGTGAATTGGACTGATAAAATGTCAACATTATACAGACTCCTTTATAACCTGTTCTTCAGTAAAACTTAATTGGTTAAAGGAATTAAGAAAAAAAATTTACAGGCATTGCACAGAGAAGGGCATTGAAAATGCTTCAATAAATCTAAAAAATATATATATTTATGTTCATTCACCAATCAATGAATTCATTCTTCATTTACCAATGTACAGATTATAAGTTCAATTTAGTCGCATTCATAAGTGAAGTTTTATATGTGTACTACGTTATCGACAACAAAGAAGTAGTTTCTATGGAAACTCACCGGTTCCCATTTTCGATCACGCACCAGCGATCGGGCGCAAATGTGCGACACGTCCTTATAAACATTTTCAATGTTAAAATATGAGTAAGTTCTGGTGCTAGTGCTCATGTATGGTTGGGAATTTTGGGTACTGGCAGATGGTTTAAAGACTTGAGTAAGATGTATGCATTTAAGATGAGGGTGTCGAAGATTCAAGGAGTTACAAAAATAGCCAAGATTAGGAGTGAGGCAGTTTGACAGAGACTATGAGTATGGAGAGTGTTTCACAAAAGTGATGTGCAGTAGCTGAGTTAGTTTGGTCTTGAAGCAAAAATGGGTAAATAAAAGATGCCTAAAGTGATCTGAGAGATGAGCATGGGGGGACACCCTCTTGGCTTCCCCCCCAAAAGAGGTGGTTGTAGTATACAGCTGTAGTTGTAGTAGTAGACAATGTGAAAAGTTTTAAAAATAGGAATTGTGCACTATTAGGAATTATAACATAATAGAATGTTGTTAACAAAAATGTATTTCTTAAATAATGGATCATGGTAATCAGTTTAATAACTTTACGAATTGGGCACAAAAGCAAATTAATTGACTCCTGTAGCAAAGCAAAAATATCTGTTTGGCAACCAAGATTCAAAAAGTGTAATGAAACTCTTTCATGTGTTTTGAAACAATAATAAGTACTACAGAGCTGCCGAACTACCAGTTATACCACAAAGTATTAGAAGTTGTATTTATAAATTTATTATTCACATGTTTTGTTACTTCAAGTGTATTTTAATCTTAGTAGAATAAACTTATTAACTGAACAAAAATTCCATGGTCTGCACAAACCAACACATTAACAGTAGCACGTGTCCCTATCTATGACAAGCTTTTCCTATCTCAACTGTATAGTCATATGATAACAGGTAGCCAGATACTTTGCTTGCATATAAAACAGTATTGGAACTGCAGTACATGTGCAGATCATAACACATTTTTCCTAGAAGCAATAACCTTCCTTCTAGTCTTGACCTGAAAGCAATAGGTAAGTGAGGACGAGAGTGACACCTCACTGTTAATCGTACTTCCTAGTGAATGCAATGTTATCCTGTGTCACCGTGTGTTACACATTTGTTAAAGTACTATAAAATTATTTAAGCTATAGTTTATAATTATTTTAAATATAATGTTTTACAACACAATTAAAAGAAAGAAACTTATAAAATTCATATTAGTAAAATTTGCTTCATGCTTATATCTGATAGGCAGGATGTTATGTGATTAGTCTGCTCATCCATTTGATTTGTGTTCATAATTGCGACATGTAGTGCTGTTTCAGGCAAATTCAGGACTGACAGTTTGTATCCTAAATAACTCAATTTTTTTAAAGACTGTATATCAGTAACAATATATTGCCAGTTTTGCTTAAAATATATCCAAGTCTGGTCTAGTTTCGGTCATGGTCTGGCACTTTATTCATGACATTTGTATGAGGCTTATGTTTGTAATATCCTCAGGTTGTCTGACAGAAACATTGCCAGGTTTTAATTAGAATCAAACAATCAAGGTGAAAATTGAATAACAGGAGTTGAATGGTGTGTTTGAAATTTAATTGATACTAGTGAAAGTAAAAATAAGTGCCAGAAAATTTGTGTCAGAATGAGGTACTCTGACACTTTTCTTTCGTATTTAATTTGGCTTTATTTATATATTTTAGGAACATTTAAGTCCTTATCTGGTTTTCTTCAGGGAAAATCAGAATACAATCCATGCTATGAACTTAACTAATGCTACTCAGGACACCTTTGATCAGACTCATGGATTTCAAAACTACGTGGGATATAAGTTTTGAACTTGCATGGACAGTAAGTGCTGACATCCTAACTGACTGTTTTGCACCAGGAAGAATAAAATCATTACCAAAGCATCTACAAGTTTAATTGTGTAACTTACCAAGTATGTGACTTAAGAATTGTCAGTCAGTAATAACTACAGACTTCAAATCTACTGTTTATTCCAGAATCTACTGTTAATTATACAGGATCTTCAGCGATGTTTTAATGACCTCAACTGGCCTTCAACTGAGAGAGAAGATTTATTGTCTCAGCATTTCAAGAAGAAGAGTCTAAGGGATAATTGGTTATCTTGTAATTGTTTTTGAATGAAAAGTGATTAAATCATGAATAGTTTTTAACTTAATTTCAATATTTAGAGTACTGATTAAATTCAAGCCCTATTGTCTTAAAAATTATCTGCTTTAAAATTATAATTTAAAAAATTATTCAGGAAAAGGTTACACAGGATAAGGTTTTTTTGTTTTTTTTTTCTCAAGGTATCACCAAAGAAGACAATTATGAAAATATTATACTATTATTTCTTCAGAATTCTTTTATTATAAATATGTCATCTTTATCAGTTGCCTATATTGATGTATTCAACTGTGTGATGCTATTCCAATCTAACTGGTGTTCAATACATTGTTTAACACTGTCTAATATCAAAACAAATTTTGTATCACATAATACTGCTTTTCTTAAATTAATGCATTTTTACAAAACTGTGACATTACACAATAATGAAATCTACTTTGACAAATCCATTTAGCACTTATGGTATCATCTGGCCACAAACCATATTAAAGTAATGAGTTAATCAATAATTTAAAATTGATACTTTTGGTGGAATAATTGTCATATTTGTGTGACTTAACCAGGCTGTTAACCAGTATATCAATTATCAAGCACATTCAAGTCAGTTTATCCAGGAGAAGAAGAATAATGTGGAATTATATGAAATGTGACCCTCTAATACACAGAAAATTAGGTAACTAGTATCATAGAAACTTTGTAATGCTTAGTGAACAAAATAATCATTACATTCATTGCAGTTGTCACAATTCTATACTGTACTGTTCCTTATTACACAATATTATTATACTTGAAGAGAGCAAGTATTAATTTTTGATGAATACACAAATATTGTTTGTCTAATTTGATCACTAATAATTTCATTAAAATCCCAGAATTTATAAACACTAATTGTTCTGGTATAATACTGATGAGTAATTATGGAAATAGAATTGTAAAATGTAACCACTTATTATAAACTGAGAGACCAATCAATAAGTGAAGCCACTATCACCACTGACGTTTAATATAATATGATGAATCATGACTGACAAATTGTGACTAATTAGTTTTCCAGTTCTGCTATTTCAAATGTACATCTTCCATTGTCTTACATTTTTCTCATGTACTGTAAATATGTGTAGTTTTTACCTAATTTTTTTTACATGTTAACAAAAAATTTTCATATGTTGATTTACATAAGGATTATTTAAACAAATTTCTAAAAATAAGTCTTGCTATATCTTGTCCAAAATTATAACTTGTAATAATCTACTACTTATACTTACTACTTAATCTACTACTTATATATTCTTTAGTAGAATATATATTTTAACTGTATGTCTCAAAAAACATGTCAGTTGTCCAAATGTTTACTTCATTATGTACATGGTATATGTATTATATACCATTACACTACTTCATCATACATTTTTGAGTGAATTCTTTTGTAAATTCTGTAGTTACTATACAACATCAGTTTTTTTTTATTTATGATAGTTCTGTGTTAATGCACTCAAAGAACTGTTAGGTACACGATGTCATAATATTTCTACAGATTGTTAATTACCAAATTTTAATTTTCTTATAGTATTATATTATGTTTAGAAATTCTAATAATAAATTATCTGAGTGTAATACATATAACTCTATGAATGCATATTCAAGTACATACTGTGAATCTACATTAAAGTAATACTCTACGGGAATAAAATTCTAGCATTTGTTCTCAACTCTGTAATATTTGTTAATTAATGCAAAATTGTTTGTTGTAGTAGCACATGTCTGATAAAAGAAATGAATGTAAACACATAATATATTTAGAAAATACTGCAAGATGTTATAAAATTGATCTTACCTTATAGCACATGCACAAACAAGAATTTGTAATTTGCTAACATTTAGTTAGCAAATAATTAATCAGCAAACTTTTAATTTACATAATCTACAAATATATTTTATTCATTTCTTATAAGTATGTTTTCAGATGTTATTGTATTTAAATAGAGAAAGGAAGATTAAAGAGAGAAAGGAAGATTATATTCTTCTTTGTATAGGAATACAAAATTAATGTGAGGAATGAAAGTGTTTGTAACCATTAGAAGGTATAATCAGATCCCACCAATGTCATTAAATTATTTCTGTTTATTATAAATTAAAATCTATATACAGCATACATTTTTTAGTACTTATTTATATGTAAACAAATAATAAATAGTTCATTTAACAATTATCATAATATTTTTAGTTTCAAACATAGTGGCTTTCATTCTGGTGAATGTTTTGTCTCATTATACAGCTTAATGGAGATTAATTAAAAAAACAATGATTAAAATGTTTTTTTGTGAACAACTGAGTCCAGTAATGAGAACATTACTATAACATTTAACGTGAAAAATCGCCACATTTGTAACATTTACATTCAGCAGGTTCCCTTAATTTGACCTCCATAGCTGCCTGTGATTGTGAAGTTAGACGCATTCCATCTGGATCATAGCAGTGGGTCAGTGTAATAGTACGTTCTCGCAAGAAACTTTCTCTACAGCAGTAGCATTCCTGTAGCACACAGTCATAGAATGTTACAATACATTTTACAGAATATGCCCAAAATTAACCACTCCAATCTCACTGTAAAACACAATAATAATTCTAGAGTACAGCTTATTATGTGACACAAACATAGTGAAAAATGCCACTATTTACGATACTTTTACTTCTATACACACATAAACATTTACACAAAACAGTTTTTTTTACTAATCAAAACAAATTTATTTAATATAAACGATCATTTAATTATAATTAAATTAGTTATTTCTAGTAAATTGTCATAGTTTTTTTAGTGTGCCACAGACTACTGATATCTTGATTTGTACAAAAACAAACATATTTTTGAGTCTAAGGTAGTGCAGTTGTAACATACAGACAACCAATATTTGCAAAACCAACTCTCATGGATGGCAAATACTGTTCTGGATTTTAAGCATTTCTGTGGCTCCATCCTCATAGGGTTGTCAGCATGGTAGGGTAATGTACTGTTCTCCTTATTATACTATAAACTATTATACCCCTTTAGAAAGGCTAAAAAGTATATGAAATACCATAAATTTACTCATGTAGGCCTATCTTTTTGGTAAGTTACTGTAAACATTGAATAATTAAAAAATAATATATAATTAAATCAGCTTCCGTGGGAAGAGTAGTTTTGTAGACATTAGGTACCATTATCATTAGATAACAAGAGAGTGAAGTTAAGGAAGACAGACCAGAATGTTGAAAATGTATCGTTATTTAACTTTGAATGTTTTAGTTTATGTTAATTTTTAAATATCGCGTAAAATTGGAACCATTAAAGTTCTATATGTTAAATGTAACATGGTAAACTATTTCTTATAGTTTCCTAATCTGTGATTTTAAAACTGTAATCTAAATTTTAAAGCAACTTACAGTTGTAGTACACAAAAGAGATTATATTTTGACATGATAATGTCTTTTAGCTGGACATCATTTGAAACTTTCTGTAATATTTTATTTACCGTCATGCTGTATGACGTCATCATTGCATGACTTCATTGGGATTGTTGTAAATAAAGGTTTGTTTGATACGTCGCAATATATATAATGTGTTAAAAATAATATCACTGCAAACAATTAAACCAAGATTTATAAAGCGTCCTGAAAGTTTAAAATCAAGTGTTAGCACAATTTACCAGCTGGGAATCGTTAACTAAAACCGCAACCGCTAACATCGTCGCAGATTAAAGACCTAACAAGCAAACAACACTGCATAGCTGTCGATAGGTTATTGTCTCTAGTTAATGGTTGTCTTCGTATGTGATTCATTATGGTTACTGACTGACTGATTGTTTCTTTTGCGCAAATGTTGCGTTTAGCTGGCGGCTGAAAGACATTATCATGCTCTTAAACTGTTACCATTTGGTAAATGGTACTGCCTTCTCTTTTTATTATTATCAACATCAAATTATCCATAACTACACAGAATATCACAACAATTCTGTTTTATGTTTTCAGCTATCATTAAGATATTTATTTATTTAATTGTTGAAACTATATTATATAGGCCCATATAATACAACTGACAGTTGATTTGACACTGATACTGCAGGATATATATTGTGAGGTAGAATGTGAATTAGATATGTAATGTAACTGAACTAATAATCAACTCTAAGAACGTACTTTTAGAAATCCTGTAGGAGTTATGACACTAGGCTGCACTTGCGAATTACATGCTCCTTCACACTTGTTTACTGCAATGTCACCATTACAAGTTCTCTGAAGCCGACCAAGCTCATCAAATTCCTCTGATCCATCACAAAAATATAAAGAAAGTTATTTAAAAACAAATTTGTAATCTTAAATAAAGTGCATATATCTTTAATGATTACTTATATGTCTTGATTTTGTTATGAAATTTATAGTATATGTATTCATACATATCATTAACATAAAGACACACAGAAAGAGAATTGTTTCCAAATTTCATTAGAAGTAAAATAATCACATACATAACAATAGTAAATGAAAAAGCAAAGCTCTTACATTAAATAAAAATATCACACATTAATTAATTATATTTGACAAGAGGAATCTGTAAAACTGCATATCTATTCCTAAGAAAATCTGAAAATTAAATGACAAAAATAACCAGTTAATCACCAGTTTTCACTGTCAATCAGCAAATCTGAAAATATATATGTAAAGACTTTGGCCAACCTTTTGTGATGTGAATTTCAGATGGTAGAGTTTCACAAGCTTCTTCACCCTCACTTTGAATGGGCACAACAACAAAGACACAAAGAACTAGCAACACGTCAAGAGCCTCCATCTATAAACAAATGTATGAGTGTCTCAAATTTTATTAGATCTAGATTTGTACATGATTGTTTACTGTTGCTCCCTTTACAGAATACTGGCTGATTCTCTTAAAAACATACATCAATAAAAATAAAGTTATATAAATATTACATATATTATGTGTATCCAACTTCATCATAAACATAAATGTATATACATCTTACGTATACATGTATTCAAAGGTAAATAGAATAAGCAATTGAATGTAAACTAGTATAATAACATAGAATACTATTATTAATTTGTATAATGTAGAGCAGTGGTATACATTTAAAATAACATTTAAAATACATTTAATACAAAATTTGTATTATGATCTATATTTTTAAAATAATATTTTACATTATAATATCCAATTATGATTTGGGTCACAGACTGAAATGATACAAAAGTTTCTATGTTCTGAGTATGTATTAAAAAATTAAAAGGATTGTTGTTCAAATAAAATTTAACAAGTATATAAAACACTCACTACCACAGATAGGCTACACAAAGACTTAATGTTTATTTTATTCCCATTTACTAAATAAAAAGATTGTATTAAAATAATAAAAGATAAATTTCATAGATGTGAACATTGATGCTATTAATATTAAATATAAACACTCATTCAGTGATATGATAAAGTCATATTAAGTTGGTGTGAAAACTTACTATATTAAGTACAAAAAGTATTCTCTGTGCAAAGTATACTGAGTGAATGACGCTGAGTGAAATCTATGCTTCAAATAATATGTAACTCCTCCCACTTCCCCTTCTACATAATACATTCAACCAATAAAAGTTTAACTTCTCTGATAATCAATTCTGGCAGATCTGGCCTGCTTGAATGTACCAGTACTCAACATACATGTTTTTTTAATGCAAAAATATGTTCATAAACATTTTTGTCATTTCATTTTTCATAACAAACAAATGATTTTACTTTCAGTTAAAACCATTTTGAAGTAATACGATAAACAATATAATACACCTGAAAAAATTATTATTATTATTATTAATAATAAAATCATTAGTCAACTTAAGAATAAAGCTGGAGGATGCGATGGTATCCATGCTGTCATCTTAAAACTTACTGCTCCTTACATTGCACCTGTCCTGGCTCATATAATAAACAATGCTATATCATTAGGTACCTGTCCAAGACATTTTAAATCTGCTGAAATTTGTCCAGTATATAAGGATGGATAAAAAAAAACAGGTCAATAATTATAGACCCATAGCTTTAATATCAAATCTAACAAAAGTTTTTGAAAAGGTTATTTTTTCAAGACTGTATGATTTTGCTATGAAGCATAAACTAATAAGTGCTAAACAATTTGGTTTTCTGAAGAATAAAGGAACTGATGATGCTCTTGCCCTGTTAAGCAAGTTTATATATGACAATCTCTGTCGCAGCAATCCAACACTAGTTGTTTTTCTTGACTATTCAAAAGCTTTTGGTACTGTTGATCATCAAATCCTTCTGTCCAAACTACATAATATGGGTATAAGGGGTATAGTTCTAAATCTTATTAAAAGTTACTTACAAGACAGAGTTCAAGTTGTAAAGGTCAATGGTATTAAAAGTAAACCAGTCTATACCAATTTAGGAGTTCCTCAGGGATCTGTTCTTGGACCATTACTGTTTTTATTCTTCAAAAATGATTTATTAGAAATACACCAAGAATTTGTTGCATATGCTGATGATACAGCTGTCCCAATGAATGGGCACTGATGGAGGGAACTTTCAGTTCATGTGTCAGATAAACTTGACTCTATTTTTTCATGGCTTTATCGAAATAAACTTATACTTAATATAAAAATGTCTGTTTATGTCACTTTTGGCTATTACAAAGACTCTGTTCCTGATGAATTGGATGTTTTTTTGAATGGTGGTCAGTTGAAGAGAGTCTCTAGCTGTAAATATCTAAGTGTTATATATGATGATAATATTAAGTGGGATTTGCATGTCAATGATGTAGTTAATAAGACCAAATATCTAGTATATGTTTTTTAGAGACTCCGGCAAATATTATCTAGAAAACAGATGATTCAAATATACTACGGGCTTTTCCATAGTATTGCAGTTTATGGTATTGTGGCCTGGGGTGGTCTTTATGATACGTTATTCAGACCACTGCTTAGACTTCAAAATAGATTATTTAAAATAATTGGAGTGGAAGAACAAGATCAGGACAGACCACTCGATCTCAAACAAGTTGTTGTTCTTAAAGCCATATTATATCAATATGATAAACTTGTGGACGTATTTACCCGAAATTCAAATAACACGCGCTACAAAAGTATCCCACTGCCTAAACACACATTGACAATTGGCCAAAGGAGTTATGTTTATTATGCAATAAAGTACTTCAATGAACTTCCTATATATCTTAAAGGTTTGGGCGTTAGTAATAAATTGTTAAAAAAGAAGTTAAAAGATAAAATCAGAAATTTTGTTATAGACTTAAATATGGAATACATGGTGTCTGTACAAATTTAATAATTATTGTGATTGACATATTGCCATATCTGGTTGATGCTGTGTATATGAATCTCATATAAATTTAATGCTTTACTATTTGAACTATATTAGTATAAACTAGTGATGTATCTCTCACATTTTGTTAATATTTACAACTGTTGTATTTTTGTTTTTTATTTTTAAATATTTATGTAGGACCAACCTATGTACGGGTATTTTTATGCCCCCTATAGGTCCTTCATATGTAACTATTTTGTATATGAAGGAAAAATTGGAAATAAAATTAAAATTAAAAATAAAATTATTATTATTATTTTAATATTCATGTTTACTCTCATTATTCTTGTTCTTGTAATTTATATAAATAATAATACTTTATATGTTTTGATACAAGAATATATTTTATTGTTTTTTATTTATAGTGCTTCAACAGTTTTATAATATACTGTCATCATACATCATCATATTATTCTTGGATTTCGTTGTCCATGACGTGTCCGTTTCTTAACTAAATATAATTATTTCACTTCGACTCGGAACAAAACTTTTTATGGGTAAAAACATAAAAGTTTTACCTTACAACCTTTTCCGAGTCGTAGTGAAATAATTATATTTAATCATCATATTATTATTATTTTACTACATGTACTATAATGTTACTCCCACATTATTTTCTCATTTCTCAAATGTAAAATTTATAATACTTTAAACAATTTTTAAACATACATCAAACTTTATAAATTTTATAGTTTTTATTTGTAATGCCAAATATCTAAAATATGTGTATTGTTACGAAAGAGCTGACAGTCCATGCACATACTACTTTTCTTAAGACAATACTGAAAGGTGAATTGATACTGTACTTTGTGTTTTGTGTAGTGATAGCAAGATGTGATATGAATAGAAAAATACAAGGTAACCAAGCTATTACTTCTCATATTATAACATCTAACAGTAAAAACAAAGACTGTAAATTACACATGGTGAATTTACATCCATTACTTAAAACATTCTCCCTCTTATACTTCTCTTCTTCTTCTGGATTTGCTTTTCATTTTTCTTTTGTTTTACAATCTACCTGCTGGTATCTGAGTCAGACATAAAATGCCCTCCATTCTTATGTTATATACATAGACCTTTGTAGACTTCTATCAACAGTGAGTGTTGAATTATTGTACTTTATTCACGAGAAGTTCTACAGCTTGATATAATAAAAAATGCACCTTTGTAAATATAAATGGCTTTTCTTGTTGAACTAAAGATATTCATTGAGCAGTGAATGTGTATTGTTCCTATAAGTAACACTGTTAGAATAAACTAATGTTAATCAGTAGTTAGAGGGAGAGAGAATGTGAACCTGTGACCTGTGTACAATATCTCTTGGATAACTTACTGTAACTTGTCTGTGCAACCAAATGTACAGCATTATATAGGAAAGTGAATGTACTCTATCCACAGTTATCAATCTATTCGTAAATGTTATCCAAATTGCTTTTAATAAAGTCACTTCTAACTCGTTTACCCACTCTTTATCTTTTCAAAGAAACAACGCTTTATATGTGTTCATTTTCTCTTTGTTATGGTTCATGCTTTCACTTTCATAGAGCTATACATTCAATCTTGTGTGTGCAATATAGTGCTAAACTAGAACCATTGTTTTGATTCAAAGGTCTTAGTAAAAAAATAAAAATACAAAGGTTTAAAATACAGCATAAACAAAAAATAAGCCTAAAAGAATGTGTCACATTTGGCAACCTTGCCAAGCTTTCCCAAATGTATAAAGTCACTATTAAAATATTATTCAATGAATTTACGGCTGTATCTTGATGAAAATGGGTTTTGATTAATATTTAATTTGTATGTGGTTGTTCAAGGATATGAATATATCTGCTTACATTATTACTATCCAAAAGGACATGTTAATCTTTTATCTAACAAGATGTAACAATCAGTATTTGGTTTCTTTTGTGTAAAGGAAAATAAAATTTGCCTTTAGGTGGAATAGGTAACCTGTATGTATAATGATAATCTAGAGAGAAATTTTTTGATTTTTTACTGCTAAAACTAATGATTACGAATTAGACAAATACATCAAGTTCTTATGTAGGCCTGTAAATTTCAAAGTCAATGAACAAACTATAATGAATCAAACCAATTATTAATACATTTGAAATAATAAATGGAATTCAATTAATTAGTTTATCCTTGGCATCTGGTTAAAGTATCAGAAATATATGTGATAATTAAACCAATGGTGGAATTTATTTTACATTTCACCAAACAATTTTATTGGCTGTTCACTAACTATATTATGGTCAATACAACCCTTCCCCCCACTTCAGGGCAAACTTACTAAGACACAACAGATCTTCCTGTTTATTGCACTTTGCTTGTCTCCAGAATTATTAATTCAAGGCTGACTTGCATTGCAAAATGTTATGTTAATTGCATATCCCTCTCATGTGACCAGGTGTAAATGCTTGATGATGATAACCTGTAGTTACAGACTATCCTTGAAGACATGAAGGCAGAATGGTATACCCCTAGATTAATTTTATTAAAATTATTGTTTTTACATAGTACTTCCCACATGAAAATTAATATTCAAGTACTTTAAAAATATGAACAAGCAATAACACAGTGACGACTTATTTGTTCATGATGTAGATGACGCAGACTTGGTTGTAGATGATGATGATAATGATAGTAATTATGAATTAACCATACTCATTATTCTTTATCAGTTCTTGTTTCTTATTTGTAATTTGTATTATTGGGGACTACTAGAAAAGCTTATATTATAACGCTAAAAAAAAAAAATCTGTCCGCGCTTGAAATGACATTGATGTATGGAGAGAAACTAGGAGAGGAAGTTAGTACAAAAGAGTGTGAAATCCTTCAACATCGACGTGCATGTGTATGGATATATCATAAATCTAACAGTGCAGCTGGACGCTAAGAGAAATTACAGGATTGTTCTGGCTGAAAGGCATAGAAAAACACCAGAGATAAGTATGAATGGGATATACCGAGAAGGATACAACAGAGGTGATTGAACTAATTAACAGGGCAGCTGGACGTTAGAAAACACTAAGGGGTTGTTCTGTCTAAATGGCATATAAAAAATGCCAGGAAGATTTACGAGTCTGAAATCGGACATACCGTGGCAGAGGTGGTTGAATCAAGAGAAAGAAATAAAGAGGGAATGGAGATGGCCTATCAGAAAACAGCTTTAAAGGTAGGCGGGTTTCCAGGAGTGAAATTTCCTAGGAGGAAAGAAAGAAGGACCAATTAAAACGGAGCAAAGTGAAATGTAGGAAACTAGTGGGGAATTATGTGTATTGAATATATACAATGAGCTGAGGTGCGATCGAAAGGTCGTTACTTAAAAATATAGGCGTCTTTACTTAAAATTCGAGAAGTCTACTTAAAATCGGAAAGAGTCTACGATGAAAGTTCAGAGAGTTTAGTTAAAATTTCCGTAAAGTCAACATCAGTAAATAGTTTGTAATGGGACAGAAAGGGGTATATTATTATAATATAAATTTTATTCAACATTATTAAACATTTGTAATCAACGCAGAAAGTCCACTACATAAAACGGTGTGGTTCAGACAAAGGGCAATGGAATGCGATGTATGTTTGTCAATGCATTACAATTCCAAGAACTTCAGTGCTGTGTGACACACACAAACACCAGCGGGGCGCACAAACGACGCTTAGACACCTCGGCCAACATGGCTAATTTGTGAGATTTGTTTGCCATGTGCGAGTTAGCGGATGGAAGCATGACATAAGAATACGCCTATTTGCGTGACGTAACCAGTGGCTTCAAGATTTCGTCAACGCCTGACACACGTGAATAACCTATGTTATCTGAACAGTGACGAACATTTTAACAGGAGCAGGCATTGTTTTCCGATCCAGCAACTCGATATGGTGGGAGATTGGCCGGTGACGCTAGCCCCAGTTGAAATCACTCCGTTTTCCCGGCCGGGAACGTTAAGAAGTCGCGCACTTCCAAATTTATATTTCTTTGTAAAAAGTATCAACCAGTTATTAAAAAATGAATCAACATCTCAGAATGTAGACAGTGAACGAATCAAAATTAAATGTGGTGAAGTGAAAGGTGAAAACTTTCGGACATATACATAGTACGTAGGCGAGCGGCACACCCCCTGAAAATGAGTCTATAGTGACCAAAGTATTACTAATCTCTAATTTTAGTTTTACTTTATGTTTTTGAGGTCGCTGAATATGAATCCGAGGTTATTTTTTACCTAGGAATGGGGGAACACTGCACAAAATGGCAGCGAAGTGAATAAATAGAAAAAAATATTTTAACGTTTTTTCCTGTTTAACTTGCTATATCTTCGGCAGTTCTAGATATTTCTTTTTGAAATTTTAACCACTAATTCTTTGAAGTATTAACATTAAAACGCGACATGTTAAAAGTCTGTAAAGCTTGTCTTTGTTGAAAAGTGAATTTTCAAACATTTTCCGCGTGGTTTTGTGGATCATTTCATTCGGCCGCAAAAATTGAGTGACAAAGTTTCGAAGTTCTAAAATCTAACTATTAGGTATTAAAATATCATACCTAAGGAAGTTTTCTGGAAAGTTACAGCTTTTTATCTCGAATAGAAAAAAAGATGCGATTTTGAAGTTCAGTATTGGTTCCGCGGGCGCGCCCTCAAGCCCGCGGAAGCGCTTGGCGATGTTTTATTGCGACCATTACTATCTTATAAGGTTTGAATAAATTTTTATTATTTTTCACCTATGGTTTCCTTATGGTTTCACCTTATGGTAAAAATTTATTTGAACATTTGATGAAGAGTCGTTACAAATTTCTACTTATAAATTCGTACAAGAGTCATTACAGGAACAAACATCACAGCATGTTAAATTAGACTTTATACATGGACACGTTGCAGTCGTACAGACATGCTTTCCAGTGCAGGAACAAAAATATTGTTGCAGTATCTCTATTGCAGTGCACCCTTCGTAATAATCAAAAGTTAAATGTCCATTTACCATCAACCAGCCAAACTTTTGGATATCCTTAGAAATAATTATAGAATGCGTCGCTTGTTTCCATTCGTTAACTTATAAGATAGTAATGGTCGCAATAAAACATCGCCAAGCGCTTCCGCGGGCTTGAGCGCGCGCCCGCGGAACCAATACTGAACTTCAAACTCGCATATCTTTTTTTCTATTCGAGATAAAAAGCTGTAACTTTCCAGAAAACTTCCTTAGGTATGATATTTTAATACCTAATAAGTTTAGTTAGATTTTAGAACTTCGAAACTTTGTCACTCAATTTTTGCGGCCGAACGAAATGATCCACAAAACCACGCGGAAAATGTTTGAAAATTCACTTTTCAACAAAGACAAGCTTTACAGACTTTTAACATGTCGCGTTTTAATGTTAATACTTCAAAGAATTAGTGGTTAAAATTTCAAAAAGAAATATCAAGAACTGCCGAAGATATAGCAAGTTAAACAGGAAAAAACGTTAAAATATTTTTTTCTATTTATTCACTTCGTTGCCATTTTGTGCAGTGTTCCCCCATTCCTAGGTAAAAAATAACCTCGGATTCATATTCAGCGACCTCAAAAACATAAAGTAAAATTGAAATTAGACATTAGTAATGCGTGGTCACATATTGCTGTTTCTAACTGACGTTTTAGGGGTGTGCCGCTCGCCTAACGCGACGCATGACGACGAGAGGAAAGACGCCGGTTGGGTAATCCTCGACTAACATTAATTATGTCATATTTTTTTAAAAGAGGGATTCTAACTAAATTATGGGGAATTTTGGCAGTATGAATGTGTGAGCATGGCAAACTGGGTCGTCTCATAAAAAATTAGAATAAGTTAGTTAAAGTACTTCTTTTCATGTATACGTATATGTTTTGATATTAGAAAAAGAAAAAGTAAAACGCTATACCATTATTTGACAGTTCCATGATTAAACAAAAATAGAGAAAGAAGTAAAATCAATGTAATTTTAACAGAATGTTTTTAAAGTATAACCTGATGTAAAGAGTTTGATGAAAGTTATAAGTGGAGGAGAATATAAGCTTGCAATGAAGTTTAATAAAATGAATTGATAGCGTAACCATGTGTTAGCTTAATTATTAACATCACCTATCCTGTATGGAAAATTTCGCCTAACGAACCTGGCAATTAAAAGTGTTTTCAAGGTTTCGATATATAACCACAAAATATCGTGGCGACCTACAAATAGTTTGGAATCTTCTGTGTTGATCAAGTCAGGGTGGCGTGTAAGTGTGATGGGTAAGTAAAGGTATTGTTCGAGGTAAGTAGAAAGAATAGAAACGTAACAATTGGCGACCCTGCCAGGAGGGGTTTAGTAATGAGAGTTCTTCTGTTCCAGCAGAAGATCTCTCATTGGGGGGGTTATTGTAACGGGGCTAAAAAGAGGGGTTTTTATTTTATTAAAAATCATAAATTTGTTTCCCATCTGTGTGGCCAGTCGCATGTTAATTAAATTTGTCGTCGAGCAAAGAATCAGTGATGTGAAGTTGTGCAAGTAGTCGGGGCATTGGAATGCGATGCAGGCTGTCAACGTAATTGAATTCCAAGAACTTCGGTGCTGTGTGGTGCACACAAATGCGCAAACAACAGTGGGGCGCACAGACAACGCTTGGACACCAAACCAATATGGCCCGAAGGTAACTAATTTTGTCAGCAACGTTGTCCCATGCTGACGGAAGTTTGACAAGAACACGCCCCTTGGAGTGACGTAACCAGTGGCTTCAAGATTTTATCGACGTCTAAGACACATAAATAGCCCATACTGTGTGTACGGTGACGAACGTTTTATCGCCAGAAGGCATTGTTTTTCCGTCTTGTCCAAAACTTGGGGAGTGGGGTATTTTGTTAACACTCACGGAAGTTCTTCACCCACGCTTCGCCTGGCCAGGCAGAATACAAACCGTGGTTCATCAGTAAATTTTCCAAATATTAATTCAAAAGAACAGTGTAGTGGTGAAACCAGTTTCAAAATGAACAGAGCGGATAGTGTTTAATTAAAGAACAAAAAAAAAAATATGAACTCAAACTTTCGGACATTTAAAAGAGGACTTTGTGCAGGACGCGCCACGAGGTCAGAGGAGACGCTGCTACAACAAGTAAAAGTATTCATGCAAAAAATTTTAATGATTGCCAAAAAATAAATAAATGGGGGGGGGGTAAAACGGAATGAGAGTTGTGTGTGTCGGCATTGCTGGGTCGTCTCAATTAGAATTTAAGCTAATAATTTAAGAAACTTATATTTTTTTAGTAAAGAATAATTTTAGAGAATATGTAGAATTTATTTCTGTTATTTGGAAATTAACTCCGGGAGAAAGACAATTTAAAAATAATGAATATTCACAGTATAACAGAATAGATAAACTACTATGTTTGGTTGACATACGTTTTTTGAAAATGGTAACAGAGATCAATGTTAGTTTTTGAGAGTAAATGAAAGAATACAACAATAAAATTCAATATCACAGAATGAGTAAATAAATACATCTATTTCTGAATACAATTGAGAGTATGATTTATTGAAGAGTGTTAACCTAAGTCACGCTTATTCTTCACGAGTTCGTGCGAAGAACCTGGGACCCGAACAAGGTAAGAGTTGTAAGGATTGTGTATTATTTTTAAATAATTACTTTGCTATCAATTAAGTAGCTTCTCAATGGCGCCACGAACAGTGACAAGTTTATAAAAATAAATTTTAATAAACCGCACCTAAATGTGAGCATAAGCGTGAGTTGGGAGTACGTAAAAAAGTACGAAAAAATTAGGTTATATGTAACTAAGACCTAATGAATGCCTAAGGTATGTAAAATAAGAAGTGTTAAAGTATAGTATAATAAAATAAAGGTGATAAATTTACAATTCAAAAATGTCAGGAATTGATGAAAGCATTGTAAGTGAAATAATTAATTTTGACGAATCAGCTGTTATAAACAGCCCCGAAGTACATTCAACACCCAATGTAGGTGTTGACGATAAAAATATGAATATAAGTAGTACGAATGAAACAAATATTACAGATGATTCGGGGATTCAAATAACCCCAATATCGACTAACAAAAATAATCAATCTGACAATAGTGATGTGATGAGATATTTGTGTGGCATGAATGCAATGTTGTATGTTAAATTCGATGAACAGAATGTTAAATTCCATGAGTTGAAAAGTGAAATTAACGAACAAAAAATCAAATGCGAAAATAATTTCAGTGAGTTAAAAAACCATATTAATGAGGTCAATAAGCATGTAGAAAATACCCATGAAATATTTAAAAATAACTTTAACAAATTAGAACAGAATATCGAGAGAATGGGAGTGTGGGGAATAAATACAGGTAAGAGCAAAATAAGTGAAAATAACGGAGAGACATGTATTAACGGTGGTAGTAGTTTAGATGCAAAATAGGTGGTGGTAGACAAGGTGAGTAATAGTGATAATGATAACAATGAATTAACGAATGATAACAGTGGTGAAATTAAAAACGTGGTGTTAGAGTGTAAGGTTGTGAGCAGAGAAAGTGTTGATGAGGTTATGAGTGTGTGTGTAGAGAGGTTAAATGGGCAAAGGGCAAATGTTCCCCAAGTTTATGGTGAAACAGGGTTTTCACAGTGGTTTTATGAGGACAGAGTTTCCTCCGGTGGTGGTATGGAAGACGAGGTGTCTTCGAATGGTCCCTTAGTTTTTTGTGATTTACCTGGTAGTAGAGGTAATAAGTATTTAATGTTGCCCTTTGCATGGAATGAGATAGTTCAGTGGGGTTATGAGAGATGTAATGAGAGAAAGAGAAATAGAGATTTTTGAGGTTAATAGAGGTTATGAAATGTTAGTGCAGGTTTTAGATATTGAGAGAGGTGAAAAAAGTGACTTACATTGTGAAATAGAGATAGATGAATATTTTGATAATACGGTTGTAAATGATAAAATAACTTACCTGATGTTAACCAAAAATACTGATGGAGACTGGACAAAAATAACTAATATTGACAAGGTTTATGAAATAATAAAAGGGAATAATCCTATAAATTATAATGGTATAATGAATGACATAGAGTTAATGGGTTATTATAATAATAATAATAAATTGAGTGTGAGTAAGAATGAGAAGTGTTATAAAAAAATAAGACTATTATACAACGATGGCGGTTAGATAAGAAATCAATAAATGGACGTTTTAAATATTTTAATTTATGGTTATGATATAGCTAGATTATTAAATGAAGTGTGGTGAATAGAAAAATAATGACAAAGATTTGTAAATAAATTTTAGTGAAATTAATCGTGTTTGTATTGTAACAAGTATGTAAGGTAAACAATGTGTATGTAGTAGAAATTGATTTTAATAATAATAATATTTTATCAGACAAAATAAATAAAGAGTTAATAATATATGAATTGTAATTGTTTTGGAAGTAAAGTAATTAAAATATGTTGTTTTCAATACTTGATGGAATTAAAGTAATGTGAGAGGTTTAAATATTTTTGATTGATTTAAAATGCTATATAAAGAGATTGTGATGATGAATTAAATTATTTTATGAGATTTAAATTTGATAATAATTAATAAATAAACAGATGTTAAATTGTGTTTAGTTTGTGGAATAACATGGCTGTTAAAATGTTTCAGAAGGTACATGGAGTTATTGGTGTTTGGTGGTTATATTTGTGTATCTATGATAGTATGTGAGTGATGTAATGTAAGTATGAATTTTATAATGCCATTTAAGTAAAGTAAAATGTTCAATGTCTAAATAGCAAATTTTAAATGAAATGTTATGTAAAAGAAAGGTTGATAACAAAGCAAAAATTTTGGAAAAGTTAATGGTATAGTAAATGATAAAGCATTGATAATTAATTCATAGAAGTCCAATTGAAATTAAAATATAATGTTCATAATTTTATATGCAAATGTAAGGATGTAAGGTGTGTAATTTCTGATCAACCTTAAATGTGAATTGTTTGTTTTCATGTAATGACAACAACATTAAGTGTGAATAGATTAGTTTGAGTGACTAAGTAAATATTTTGTTGTACTAACTATTTTATGTTAATGAAGGTCAGGGTAGGTAAAGTTAAGAAAGAAATCTATGAGGTTAAAACACACAACCAAGACTAGAAATGTCATATAATTTAAATTGTAAATTTAAATGTAACTAATTCATAAACAAAGATATCTTTTACTTGTGATTCCCCAACTTTTCGGGCGGTCACGGCCTCACCGAACCCTGACCGTGGAATTGGTTTAGCTTTGACAACTATGGTCGGGGCTCATTGCGTCACGTTCTGCCTTAACTGGCCATAGCTGTTATCATTGTAAAGGTGAATTTAGAAATTGACAGGGGGGTAATTCAGGGGAATCACCAAATTATGGGACAGCGGCTATCACTCTGTTCGCGTAGGAACAGTAAAAAAAGGTGATAGACCCGCATTAAGGGTATGTAAATATGTAAAATCAGATATTATGATATCTGACCCTTTTAAAAAATGTAACGCAGAAGCAAGGACAAGGAGATGACAAAATTCCTCCAAAACTTCAGTCCTTGTGGACGCCACAGTCCAGGGGGGTCATAGTGTGTGTGGTAAAGGAGGTTACTCAGGGGAGTAATGAATTAAAATTTTGTAACTTGATGATGGCGACTCGCTACTGAGCTGACTAGATAATTTTGTTTTGATTTGAGAAAGGGGTGCCGTAGATGTTTATCATATTGTGTTTAATATGTTACTGTGTTATTATTTTATCAGGTTAGAGAGTAAGGATTGTAAGCATAAGTTATGTCTTTTACACAGTAGAATTGCTTGAAAGAGATTCAGAGAAGGTCATTCACTTGACCAGGAACATCAGCTGATTGCTGGTGTTATATATATATACTATGTCGCTTAGAAATAGTTTGCAGATTTTTTATCAATGTAATTAAATGTTTGAAGAATTAATGTTTGAATAATAGATTTTCAATGTGTCTTAAGAGATTTTGAATTAAATGGTAAAATGTGTTTAAGATAATTTTGATTTTTCAATGGTAACTGTAACGTAAAATGTAGTAAATGTTAGAATTTGGGTGAGTAATATTTTGTTAGGACATTTAAATCAGTCCAAGTTAAGTTTAAAGGGGTGTTAGAGAGAACAGTATTATTGTGAATAGACGTAATGTAGAATTTGAGAGGTAATAGTGACACAGTAGCTATGGGGAAAATATGTAGAGTAATGAGTGATATATTGAGGTAATAAATAAATGGAGATATTTTGTAGATGAAAGGGAGGTAAGGGGAGAGTAATTAGTGATAGTGATTTTGTAAAGGGGGGTGGTGTGATAAGGAGTCCGCAACGTAAAGCGTTGTGGCGGGTGGTAGTGGGTTTTCAGGGAGTGATTTCCGGGTAAATAGGAAGGGCAAGAGGTTGAGCACGCGTGTTGAGATGAGGGAACACACATCCTGAGTACAAAAGGGCTAGAGGGTATTTGGTGATAAGGGTAGAATGAGTAAATGGTAGTTAGAGTAGCAAGTTAGTGGAGATAAATATTTGGAGAGAGAGGTGTCATACTAGGTAAAATCGTTAGTGAGTATTAAGAGTCAGCAGGGGGGTAAGGTTATATTTTAATCACCCATTTGTAAGTTGAATTGTTATGAATAAAAAAGAGTCACGCAAAATAATGGAAAATGAAAATATTAAAGAAACAAAGTCATAGTCAAAATGAAAAAATAATTGAAACAAGTGACAGATTTTAACAGAATTGAGAATGATATAAAGCTATAAAATGTGTAAATTTTGGTCCATTTAAATGTAAAGTTTATTGTGTATTGTAAGATAATAATAACCATGTTAATTTTAAATGTCTTATTTTATTATGTTGTACTATGTTTGAAGGTAAAGAATGGTAAAGGTGTTTCATGTATTTTATGATGTAGCTCTGTGTAACATATGTATGTCAAGGTCATTGACTTGACCCAGAGAGATCAGCTGATGACTGATGTTCGAGACAAGACCAGTGTCTAGTAATTGATTGATGCCATTTGGTTCTTGATTGAATTAAATAATTTTGTTTTTTTTTTTGAATATTGAGAAAAAAAAGATATTTTGATAAATTTAATTTTTCTGAAAAAAACATTTTTATTTTAGACCTGCCATATAGATGATGTTTGAGTAATTTGATGTTGAACTTAAATGAATTTTTGAATTAAAAAAAAATAAAATATTTTATGAATTTTAAATAAGAAATTTGTTAGGATGTATTGATGAATGTGTACGCGCCCAGTATTTGCCAAAGGCGACCCAGTGTGCATGTAAGGGGGAACATATTGGTTGAGGATCTGGCATGGTATAAGGCCAAGGGTTTGGATTTTGGGGTGGAATGATAGAAGGTTAGGTGTACTATGGTGTTGGGATCTCGAGCAGAGAAGTCCAGTAATCTCGTTCAGGTGCAGCCATAGTCGCCGAGCTAGGGGGGTAGTTTACCCATGATGCGTTAAGAAATTAACGGGGGGTTGTTGGCACCATATCCTCACCGATTCTCTTGGAGGTTTAGCAATGAGAGTTCTTCTGTCTCGGCAGAAGATCTCTCATTGGGGGGGGGGTATTGTAATGGGACAGAAAGGGGTATATTATTATAATATAAATTTTATTCAACATTATTAAACATTTGTAATCAACGCAGAAAGTCCACTACATAAAACGGTGTGGTTCAGACAAAGGGCAATGGAATGCGATGTATGTTTGTCAATGCATTACAATTCCAAGAACTTCAGTGCTGTGTGACACACACAAACGCGCAAACACCAGTGGGGCACACAAACGACGCTTAGACACCTCGGCCAACATGGCTAATTTGTGAGATTTGTTTGCCATGTACGAGTTAGCGGACGGAAGCATGACATAAGAATACGCCTATTTGCGTGACGTAACCAGTGGCTTCAAGATTTCGTCAACGCCTGACACACGTGAATAACCTATGTTATCTGAACAGTGACGAACATTTTAACAGGAGCAGGCATTGTTTTCCGATCCAGCAACTCGATATGGTGGGAGATTGGCTGGTGACGCTAGCCCCAGTTCAAATAACTCCGTTTTCCCGGCCGGGAACGTTAAGAAGTCGCGCACTTCCAAACTTATATTTCTTTGTAAAAAGTATCAACCAGTTATTAAAAAATGAATCAACATCTCAGAATGTAGACAGTGAACGAACCAAAATTAAATGTGGTGAAGTGAAAGGTGAAAACTTTCGGACATATACATAGTACGCGACGCATGACGACGAGAGGAAAGACGCCGGTTGGGTAATCCTCGACTAACATTAATTATGTCATATTTTTTTAAAAGAGGGATTCTAACTAAATTATGGGGAATTTTGGCAGTATGAATGTGTGAGCATGGCAAACTGGGTCGTCTCATAAAAAATTAGAATAAGTTAGTTAAAGTACTTCTTTTCATGTATACGTATATGTTTTGATATTAGAAAAAGAAAAAGTAAAACGCTATACCATTATTTGACAGTTCCATGATTAAACAAAAATAGAGAAAGAAGTAAAATCAATGTAATTTTAACAGAATGTTTTTAAAGTATAACCTGATGTAAAGAGTTTGATGAAAGTTATAAGTGGAGGAGAATATAAGCTTGCAATGAAGTTTAATAAAATGAATTGATAGCGTAACCATGTGTTAGCTTAATTATTAACATCACCTATCCTGTATGGAAAATTTCGCCTAACGAACCTGGCAATTAAAAGTGTTTTCAAGGTTTCGATATATAACCACAAAATATCGTGGCGACCTACAAATAGTTTGGAATCTTCTGTGTTGATCAAGTCAGGGTGGCGTGTAAGTGTGATGGGTAAGTAAAGGTATTGTTCGAGGTAAGTAGAAAGAATAGAAACGTAACAATTGGCGACCCTGCCAGGAGGGGTTTAGTAATGAGAGTTCTTCTGTTCCAGCAGAAGATCTCTCATTGGGGGGGGGGGTATTGTAACGGGGCTAAAAAGAGGGGTTTTTATTTTATTAAAAATCATAAATTTGTTTCCCATCTGTGTGGCTAGTCACATGTTAATTAAATTTGTCGTCGAGCAAAGAATCAGTGATGTGAAGTTGTGCAAGTAGTCGGGGCGTTGGAATGCGATGCAGGCTGTCAACGCAATTGAATTCCAAGAACTTCGGTGCTGTGTGGCGCACACAAATGCGCAAACAACAGTGGGGCGCACAGACAACGCTTAAGACACCAAACCAATATGGCCCGAAGGTAACTAATTTTGTCAGCAACGTTGTCCCATGCTGACGGAAGTTTGACAAGAACACGCCCCTTGGAGTGACGTAACCAGTGGCTTCAAGATTTTATCGACGTCTAAGACACATAAATAGCCCATACTGTGTGTACGGTGACGAACGTTTTATCGCCAGAAGGCATTGTTTTTCCGTCTTGTCCAAAACTTCGGGAGTGGGGTATTTTGTTAACACTCACGGCAGTTCTTCACCCACGCTTCGCCTGGCCAGGCAGAATACAAACCGTGGTTCATCAGTAAATTTTCCAAATATTAATTCAAAAGAACAGTGTAGTGGTGAAACCAGTTTCAAAATGAACAGAGCGGATAGTGTTTAATTAAAGAACAAAAAAAAAATATGAACTCAAACTTTCGGACATTTAAAAGAGGACTTTGTGCAGGACGCGCCACGAGGTCAGAGGAGACGCTGCTACAACAAGTAAAAGTATTCATGCAAAAAATTTTAATGATTGCCAAAAAATAAATAAATGGGGGGGGGTAAAACGGAATGAGAGTTGTGTGTGTGGGCATTGCTGGGTCGTCTCAATTAGAATTTAAGCTAATAATTTAAGAAACTTATATTTTTTTTAGTAAAGAATAATTTTAGAGAATATGTAGAATTTATTTCTGTTATTTGGAAATTAACTCCGGGAGAAAGACAATTTAAAAATAATGAATATTCACAGTATAACAGAATAGATAAACTACTATGTTTGGTTGACATACGTTTTTTGAAAATGGTAACAGAGATCAATGTTAGTTTTTGAGAGTAAATGAAAGAATACAACAATAAAATTCAATATCACAGAATGAGTAAATAAATACATCTATTTCTGCATACAATTGAGAGTATGATTTATTGAAGAGTGTTAACCTAAGTCACGCTTATTCTTCACGAGTTCGTGCGAAGAACCTGGGACCCGAACAAGGTAAGAGTTGTAAGGATTGTGTATTATTTTTAAATAATTACTTTGCTATCAATTAAGTAGCTTCTCAATGGCGACACGAACAGTGACAAGTTTATAAAAATAAATTTTAATAAACCACACCTAAATGTGAGCATAAGCGTGAGTTGGGAGTACGTAAAAAAGTACGAAAAAATTAGGTTATATGTAACTAAGACCTAATGAATGCCTAAGGTATGTAAAATAAGAAGTGTTAAAGTATAGTATAATAAAATAAAGGTGATAAATTTACAATTCAAAAATGTCAGGAATTGATGAAAGCATTGTAAGTGAAATAATTAATTTTGACGAATCAGCTGTTATAAACAGCCCCGAAGTACATTCAACACCCAATGTAGGTGTTGACGATAAAAATATGAATATAAGTAGTACGAATGAAACAAATATTACAGATGATTCGGGGATTCAAATAACCCCAATATCGACTAACAAAAATAATCAATCTGACAATAGTGATGTGATGAGATATTTGTGTGGCATGAATGCAATGTTGTATGTTAAATTCGATGAACAGAATGTTAAATTCCATGAGTTGAAAAGTGAAATTAACGAACAAAAAATCAAATGCGAAAATAATTTCAGTGAGTTAAAAAACCATATTAATGAGGTCAATAAGCATGTAGAAAATACCCATGAAATATTTAAAAATAACTTTAACAAATTAGAACAGAATATCGAGAGAATGGGAGTGTGGGGAATAAATACAGGTAAGAGCAAAATAAGTGAAAATAACGGAGAGACATGTATTAACGGTGGTAGTAGTTTAGATGCAAAATAGGTGGCGGTAGACAAGGTAAGTAATAGTGATAATGATAACAATGAATTAACGAATGATAACAGTGGTGAAATTAAAAACGTGGTGTTAGAGTGTAAGGTTGTGAGCAGAGAAAGTGTTGATGAGGTTATGAGTGTGTGTGTAGAGAGGTTAAATGGGCAAAGGGCAAATGTTCCCCAAGTTTATGGTGAAACAGGGTTTTCACAGTGGTTTTATGAGGACAGAGTTTCCTCCGGTGGTGGTATGGAAGACGAGGTGTCTTCGAATGGTCCCTTAGTTTTTTGTGATTTACCTGGTTGTAGAGGTAATAAGTATTTAATGTTGCCCTTTGCATGGAATGAGATAGTTCAGTGGGGTTATGAGAGATGTAATGAGAGAAAGAGAAATAGAGATTTTTGAGGTTAATAGAGGTTATGAAATGTTAGTGCAGGTTTTAGATATTGAGAGAGGTGAAAAAAGTGACTTACATTGTGAAATAGAGATAGATGAATATTTTGATAATACGGTTGTAAATGATAAAATAACTTACCTGATGTTAACCAAAAATACTGATGGAGACTGGACAAAAATAACTAATATTGACAAGGTTTATGAAATAATAAAAGGGAATAATCCTATACATTATAATGGTATAATGAATGACATAGAGTTAATGGGTTATTATAATAATAATAATAAATTGAGTGTGAGTAAGAATGAGAAGTGTTATAAAAAAATAAGACTATTATACAACAATGGCGGTTAGATAAGAAATCAATAAATGGACGTTTTAAATATTTTAATTTATGGTTATGACATAGCTAGATTATTAAATGAAGTGTGGTGAATAGAAAAATAATGACAAAGATTTGTAAATAAATTTTAGTGAAATTAATCGTGTTTGTATTGTAACAAGTATGTAAGGTAAACAATGTGTATGTAGTAGAAATTGATTTTAATAATAATAATATTTTATCAGACAAAATAAATAAAGAGTTAATAATATATGAATTGTAATTGTTTTGGAAGTAAAGTAATTAAAATATGTTGTTTTCAATACTTGATGGAATTAAAGTAATGTGAGAGGCTTAAATATTTTTGATTGATTTAAAATGCTATATAAAGAGATTGTGATGATGAATTAAATTATTTTATGAGATTTAAATTTGATAATAATTAATAAATAAACAGATGTTAAATTGTGTTTAGTTTGTGGAATAACATGGCTGTTAAAATGTTTCAGAAGGTACATGGAGTTATTGGTGTTTGGTGGTTATATTTGTGTATCTATGATAGTATGTGAGTGATGTAATGTAAGTATGAATTTTATAATGCCATTTAAGTAAAGTAAAATGTTCAATGTCTAAATAGCAAATTTTAAATGAAATGTTATGTAAAAGAAAGGTTGATAACAAAGCAAAAATTTTGGAAAAGTTAATGGTATAGTAAATGATAAAGCATTGATAATTAATTCATAGAAGTCCAATTGAAATTAAAATATAATGTTCATAATTTTATATGCAAATGTAAGGATGTAAGGTGTGTAATTTCTGATCAACCTTAAATGTGAATTGTTTGTTTTCATGTAATGACAACAACATTAAGTGTGAATAGATTAGTTTGAGTGACTAAGTAAATATTTTGTTGTACTAACTATTTTATGTTAATGAAGGTCAGGGTAGGTAAAGTTAAGAAAGAAATGTATGAGGTTAAAACACACAACCAAGACTAGAAATGTCATATAATTTAAATTGTAAATTTAAATGTAACTAATTCATAAACAAAGATATCTTTTACTTGTGATTCCCCAACTTTTCGGGCGGTCACGGCCTCACCGAACCCTGACCGTGGAATTGGTTTAGCTTTGACAACTATGGTCGGGGCTCATTGCGTCACGTTCTGCCTTAACTGGCCATAGCTGTTATCTTTGTAAAGGTGAATTTAGAAATTGACAGGGGGGTAATTCAGGGGAATCACCAAATTATGGGACAGCGGCTATCACTCTGTTCGCGTAGGAACAGTAAAAAAAGGTGATAGACCCGCATTAAGGGTATGTAAATATGTAAAATCAGATATTATGATATCTGACCCTTTTAAAAAATGTAACGCAGAAGCAAGGACAAGGAGATGACAAAATTCCTCCAAAACTTCAGTCCTTGTGGACGCCACAGTCCAGGGGGGTCATAGTGTGTGTGGTAAAGGAGGTTACTCAGGGGAGTAATGAATTAAAATTTTGTAACTTGATGATGGCGACTCGCTACTGAGCTGACTAGATAATTTTGTTTTGATTTGAGAAAGGGGTGCCGTAGATGTTTATCATATTGTGTTTAATATGTTACTGTGTTATTATTTTATCAGGTTAGAGAGTAAGGATTGTAAGCATAAGTTATGTCTTTTACACAGTAGAATTGCTTGAAAGAGATTCAGAGAAGGTCATTCACTTGACCAGGAACATCAGCTGATTGCTGGTGTTATATATATACTATGTCGCTTAGAAATAGTTTGCAGATTTTTTATCAATGTAATTAAATGTTTGAAGAATTAATGTTTGAATAATAGATTTTCAATGTGTCTTAAGAGATTTTGAATTAAATGGTAAAATGTGTTTAAGATAATTTTGATTTTTCAATGGTAACTGTAACGTAAAATGTAGTAAATGTTAGAATTTGGGTGAGTAATATTTTGTTAGGACATTTAAATCAGTCCAAGTTAAGTTTAAAGGGGTGTTAGAGAGAACAGTATTATTGTGAATAGACGTAATGTAGAATTTGAGAGGTAATAGTGACACAGTAGCTATGGGGAAAATATGTAGAGTAATGAGTGATGTATTGAGGTAATAAATAAATGGAGATATTTTGTAGATGAAAGGGAGGTAAGGGGAGAGTAATTAGTGATAGTGATTTTGTAAAGGGGGGTGGTGTGATAAGGAGTCCGCAACGTAAAGCGTTGTGGCGGGTGGTAGTGGGTTTTCAGGGAGTGATTGCCGGGTAAATAGGAAGGGCAAGAGGTTGAGCACGCGTGTTGAGATGAGGGAACACACATCCTGAGTACAAAAGGGGTAGAGGGTATTTGGTGATAAGGGTAGAATGAGTAAATGGTAGTTAGAGTAGCAAGTTAGTGGAGATAAATATTTGGAGAGAGAGGTGTCATACTAGGTAAAATCGTTAGTGAGTATTAAGAGTCAGCAGGGGGGTAAGATTATATTTTAATCACCCATTTGTAAGTTGAATTGTTATGAATAAAAAAGAGTCACGCAAAATAATGGAAAATGAAAATATTAAAGAAACAAAGTCATAGTCAAAATGAAAAAATAATTGAAACAAGTGACAGATTTTAACAGAATTGAGAATGATATAAAGCTATAAAATGTGTAAATTTTGGTCCATTTAAATGTAAAGTTTATTGTGTATTGTAAGATAATAATAACCATGTTAATTTTAAATGTCTTATTTTATTATGTTGTACTATGTTTGAAGGTAAAGAATGGTAAAGGTGTTTCATGTATTTTATGATGTAGCTCTGTGTAACATATGTATGTCAAGGTCATTGACTTGACCCAGAGAGATCAGCTGATGACTGATGTTCGAGACAAGACCAGTGTCTAGTAATTGATTGATGCCATTTGGTTCTTGATTGAATTAAATAATTTTGTTTTTTTTTTTGAATATTGAGAAAAAAAAGATATTTTGATAAATTTAATTTTTCTGAAAAAAACATTTTTATTTTAGACCTGCCATATAGATGATGTTTGAGTAATTTGATGTTGAACTTAAATGAATTTTTGAATTAAAAAAAAATAAAATATTTTATGAATTTTAAATAAGAAATTTGTTAGGATGTATTGATGAATGTGTACGCGCCCAGTATTTGCCAAAGGCGACCCAGTGTGCATGTAAGGGGGAACATATTGGTTGAGGATCTGGCATGGTATAAGGCCAAGGGTTTGGATTTTGGGGTGGAATGATAGAAGGTTAGGTGTACTATGGTGTTGGGATCTCGAGCAGAGAAGTCCAGTAATCTCGTTCAGGTGCAGCCATAGTCGCCGAGCTAGGGGGGTAGTTTACCCATGATGCGTTAAGAAATTAACGGGGGGTTGTTGGCACCATATCCTCACCGATCCTCTTGGAGGTTTAGCAATGAGAGTTCTTCTGTCTCGGCAGAAGATCTCTCATTGGGGGGGGTATTGTAATGGGACAGAAAGGGGTATATTATTATAATATAAATTTTATTCAACATTATTAAACATTTGTAATCAACGCAGAAAGTCCACTACATAAAACGGTGTGGTTCAGACTAAGGGCAATGGAATGCGATGTATGTTTGTCAATGCATTACAATTCCAAGAACTTCAGTGCTGTGTGACACACACAAACGCGCAAACACCAGTGGGGCGCACAAACGACGCTTAGACACCTCGGCCAACATGGCTAATTTGTGAGATTTGTTTGCCATGTACGAGTTAGCGGACGGAAGCATGACATAAGAATACGCCTATTTGCGTGACGTAACCAGTGGCTTCAAGATTTCGTCAACGCCTGACACACGTGAATAACCTATGTTATCTGAACAGTGACGAACATTTTAACAGGAGCAGGCATTGTTTTCCGATCCAGCAACTCGATATGGTGGGAGATTGGCTGGTGACGCTAGCCCCAGTTCAAATAACTCCGTTTTCCCGGCCGGGAACGTTAAGAAGTCGCGCACTTCCAAACTTATATTTCTTTGTAAAAAGTATCAACCAGTTATTAAAAAATGAATCAACATCTCAGAATGTAGACAGTGAACGAATCAAAATTAAATGTGGTGAAGTGAAAGGTGAAAACTTTCGGACATATACATAGTACGCGACGCATGACGACGAGAGGAAAGACGCCGGTTGGGTAATCCTCGACTAACATTAATTATGTCATATTTTTTTAAAAGAGGGATTCTAACTAAATTATGGGGAATTTTGGCAGTATGAATGTGTGAGCATGGCAAACTGGGTCGTCTCATAAAAAATTAGAATAAGTTAGTTAAAGTACTTCTTTTCATGTATACGTATATGTTTTGATATTAGAAAAAGAAAAAGTAAAACGCTATACCATTATTTGACAGTTCCATGATTAAACAAAAATAGAGAAAAAAGTAAAATCAATGTAATTTTAACAGAATGTTTTTAAAGTATAACCTGATGTAAAGAGTTTGATGAAAGTTATAAGTGGAGGAGAATATAAGCTTGCAATGAAGTTTAATAAAATGAATTGATAGCGTAACCATGTGTTAGCTTAATTATTAACATCACCTATCCTGTATGGAAAATTTCGCCTAACGAACCTGGCAATTAAAAGTGTTTTCAAGGTTTCGATATATAACCACAAAATATTGTGGCGACCTACAAATAGTTTGGAATCTTCTGTGTTGATCAAGTCAGGGTGGCGTGTAAGTGTGATGGGTAAGTAAAGGTATTGTTCGAGGTAAGTAGAAAGAATAGAAACGTAACAATTGGCGACCCTGCCAGGAGGGGTTTAGTAATGAGAGTTCTTCTGTTCCAGCAGAAGATCTCTCATTGGGGGGGGGGGTATTGTAACGGGGCTAAAAAGAGGGGTTTTTATTTTATTAAAAATCATAAATTTGTTTCCCATCTGTGTGGCTAGTCACATGTTAATTAAATTTGTCGTCGAGCAAAGAATCAGTGATGTGAAGTTGTGCAAGTAGTCGGGGCGTTGGAATGCGATGCAGGCTGTCAACGCAATTGAATTCCAAGAACTTCGGTGCTGTGTGGCGCACACAAATGCGCAAACAACAGTGGGGCGCACAGACAACGCTTAAGACACCAAACCAATATGGCCCGAAGGTAACTAATTTTGTCAGCAACGTTGTCCCATGCTGACGGAAGTTTGACAAGAACACGCCCCTTGGAGTGACGTAACCAGTGGCTTCAAGATTTTATCGACGTCTAAGACACATAAATAGCCCATACTGTGTGTACGGTGACGAACGTTTTATCGCCAGAAGGCATTGTTTTTCCGTCTTGTCCAAAACTTCGGGAGTGGGGTATTTTGTTAACACTCACGGCAGTTCTTCACCCACGCTTCGCCTGGCCAGGCAGAATACAAACCGTGGTTCATCAGTAAATTTTCCAAATATTAATTCAAAAGAACAGTGTAGTGGTGAAACCAGTTTCAAAATGAACAGAGCGGATAGTGTTTAATTAAAGAACAAAAAAAAAATATGAACTCAAACTTTCGGACATTTAAAAGAGGACTTTGTGCAGGACGCGCCACGAGGTCAGAGGAGACGCTGCTACAACAAGTAAAAGTATTCATGCAAAAAATTTTAATGATTGCCAAAAAATAAATAAATGGGGGGGGGTAAAACGGAATGAGAGTTGTGTGTGTGGGCATTGCTGGGTCGTCTCAATTAGAATTTAAGCTAATAATTTAAGAAACTTATATTTTTTTTAGTAAAGAATAATTTTAGAGAATATGTAGAATTTATTTCTGTTATTTGGAAATTAACTCCGGGAGAAAGACAATTTAAAAATAATGAATATTCACAGTATAACAGAATAGATAAACTACTATGTTTGGTTGACATACGTTTTTTGAAAATGGTAACAGAGATCAATGTTAGTTTTTGAGAGTAAATGAAAGAATACAACAATAAAATTCAATATCACAGAATGAGTAAATAAATACATCTATTTCTGCATACAATTGAGAGTATGATTTATTGAAGAGTGTTAACCTAAGTCACGCTTATTCTTCACGAGTTCGTGCGAAGAACCTGGGACCCGAACAAGGTAAGAGTTGTAAGGATTGTGTATTATTTTTAAATAATTACTTTGCTATCAATTAAGTAGCTTCTCAATGGCGACACGAACAGTGACAAGTTTATAAAAATAAATTTTAATAAACCACACCTAAATGTGAGCATAAGCGTGAGTTGGGAGTACGTAAAAAAGTACGAAAAAATTAGGTTATATGTAACTAAGACCTAATGAATGCCTAAGGTATGTAAAATAAGAAGTGTTAAAGTATAGTATAATAAAATAAAGGTGATAAATTTACAATTCAAAAATGTCAGGAATTGATGAAAGCATTGTAAGTGAAATAATTAATTTTGACGAATCAGCTGTTATAAACAGCCCCGAAGTACATTCAACACCCAATGTAGGTGTTGACGATAAAAATATGAATATAAGTAGTACGAATGAAACAAATATTACAGATGATTCGGGGATTCAAATAACCCCAATATCGACTAACAAAAATAATCAATCTGACAATAGTGATGTGATGAGATATTTGTGTGGCATGAATGCAATGTTGTATGTTAAATTCGATGAACAGAATGTTAAATTCCATGAGTTGAAAAGTGAAATTAACGAACAAAAAATCAAATGCGAAAATAATTTCAGTGAGTTAAAAAACCATATTAATGAGGTCAATAAGCATGTAGAAAATACCCATGAAATATTTAAAAATAACTTTAACAAATTAGAACAGAATATCGAGAGAATGGGAGTGTGGGGAATAAATACAGGTAAGAGCAAAATAAGTGAAAATAACGGAGAGACATGTATTAACGGTGGTAGTAGTTTAGATGCAAAATAGGTGGCGGTAGACAAGGTAAGTAATAGTGATAATGATAACAATGAATTAACGAATGATAACAGTGGTGAAATTAAAAACGTGGTGTTAGAGTGTAAGGTTGTGAGCAGAGAAAGTGTTGATGAGGTTATGAGTGTGTGTGTAGAGAGGTTAAATGGGCAAAGGGCAAATGTTCCCCAAGTTTATGGTGAAACAGGGTTTTCACAGTGGTTTTATGAGGACAGAGTTTCCTCCGGTGGTGGTATGGAAGACGAGGTGTCTTCGAATGGTCCCTTAGTTTTTTGTGATTTACCTGGTTGTAGAGGTAATAAGTATTTAATGTTGCCCTTTGCATGGAATGAGATAGTTCAGTGGGGTTATGAGAGATGTAATGAGAGAAAGAGAAATAGAGATTTTTGAGGTTAATAGAGGTTATGAAATGTTAGTGCAGGTTTTAGATATTGAGAGAGGTGAAAAAAGTGACTTACATTGTGAAATAGAGATAGATGAATATTTTGATAATACGGTTGTAAATGATAAAATAACTTACCTGATGTTAACCAAAAATACTGATGGAGACTGGACAAAAATAACTAATATTGACAAGGTTTATGAAATAATAAAAGGGAATAATCCTATACATTATAATGGTATAATGAATGACATAGAGTTAATGGGTTATTATAATAATAATAATAAATTGAGTGTGAGTAAGAATGAGAAGTGTTATAAAAAAATAAGACTATTATACAACAATGGCGGTTAGATAAGAAATCAATAAATGGACGTTTTAAATATTTTAATTTATGGTTATGACATAGCTAGATTATTAAATGAAGTGTGGTGAATAGAAAAATAATGACAAAGATTTGTAAATAAATTTTAGTGAAATTAATCGTGTTTGTATTGTAACAAGTATGTAAGGTAAACAATGTGTATGTAGTAGAAATTGATTTTAATAATAATAATATTTTATCAGACAAAATAAATAAAGAGTTAATAATATATGAATTGTAATTGTTTTGGAAGTAAAGTAATTAAAATATGTTGTTTTCAATACTTGATGGAATTAAAGTAATGTGAGAGGCTTAAATATTTTTGATTGATTTAAAATGCTATATAAAGAGATTGTGATGATGAATTAAATTATTTTATGAGATTTAAATTTGATAATAATTAATAAATAAACAGATGTTAAATTGTGTTTAGTTTGTGGAATAACATGGCTGTTAAAATGTTTCAGAAGGTACATGGAGTTATTGGTGTTTGGTGGTTATATTTGTGTATCTATGATAGTATGTGAGTGATGTAATGTAAGTATGAATTTTATAATGCCATTTAAGTAAAGTAAAATGTTCAATGTCTAAATAGCAAATTTTAAATGAAATGTTATGTAAAAGAAAGGTTGATAACAAAGCAAAAATTTTGGAAAAGTTAATGGTATAGTAAATGATAAAGCATTGATAATTAATTCATAGAAGTCCAATTGAAATTAAAATATAATGTTCATAATTTTATATGCAAATGTAAGGATGTAAGGTGTGTAATTTCTGATCAACCTTAAATGTGAATTGTTTGTTTTCATGTAATGACAACAACATTAAGTGTGAATAGATTAGTTTGAGTGACTAAGTAAATATTTTGTTGTACTAACTATTTTATGTTAATGAAGGTCAGGGTAGGTAAAGTTAAGAAAGAAATGTATGAGGTTAAAACACACAACCAAGACTAGAAATGTCATATAATTTAAATTGTAAATTTAAATGTAACTAATTCATAAACAAAGATATCTTTTACTTGTGATTCCCCAACTTTTCGGGCGGTCACGGCCTCACCGAACCCTGACCGTGGAATTGGTTTAGCTTTGACAACTATGGTCGGGGCTCATTGCGTCACGTTCTGCCTTAACTGGCCATAGCTGTTATCTTTGTAAAGGTGAATTTAGAAATTGACAGGGGGGTAATTCAGGGGAATCACCAAATTATGGGACAGCGGCTATCACTCTGTTCGCGTAGGAACAGTAAAAAAAGGTGATAGACCCGCATTAAGGGTATGTAAATATGTAAAATCAGATATTATGATATCTGACCCTTTTAAAAAATGTAACGCAGAAGCAAGGACAAGGAGATGACAAAATTCCTCCAAAACTTCAGTCCTTGTGGACGCCACAGTCCAGGGGGGTCATAGTGTGTGTGGTAAAGGAGGTTACTCAGGGGAGTAATGAATTAAAATTTTGTAACTTGATGATGGCGACTCGCTACTGAGCTGACTAGATAATTTTGTTTTGATTTGAGAAAGGGGTGCCGTAGATGTTTATCATATTGTGTTTAATATGTTACTGTGTTATTATTTTATCAGGTTAGAGAGTAAGGATTGTAAGCATAAGTTATGTCTTTTACACAGTAGAATTGCTTGAAAGAGATTCAGAGAAGGTCATTCACTTGACCAGGAACATCAGCTGATTGCTGGTGTTATATATATACTATGTCGCTTAGAAATAGTTTGCAGATTTTTTATCAATGTAATTAAATGTTTGAAGAATTAATGTTTGAATAATAGATTTTCAATGTGTCTTAAGAGATTTTGAATTAAATGGTAAAATGTGTTTAAGATAATTTTGATTTTTCAATGGTAACTGTAACGTAAAATGTAGTAAATGTTAGAATTTGGGTGAGTAATATTTTGTTAGGACATTTAAATCAGTCCAAGTTAAGTTTAAAGGGGTGTTAGAGAGAACAGTATTATTGTGAATAGACGTAATGTAGAATTTGAGAGGTAATAGTGACACAGTAGCTATGGGGAAAATATGTAGAGTAATGAGTGATGTATTGAGGTAATAAATAAATGGAGATATTTTGTAGATGAAAGGGAGGTAAGGGGAGAGTAATTAGTGATAGTGATTTTGTAAAGGGGGGTGGTGTGATAAGGAGTCCGCAACGTAAAGCGTTGTGGCGGGTGGTAGTGGGTTTTCAGGGAGTGATTGCCGGGTAAATAGGAAGGGCAAGAGGTTGAGCACGCGTGTTGAGATGAGGGAACACACATCCTGAGTACAAAAGGGGTAGAGGGTATTTGGTGATAAGGGTAGAATGAGTAAATGGTAGTTAGAGTAGCAAGTTAGTGGAGATAAATATTTGGAGAGAGAGGTGTCATACTAGGTAAAATCGTTAGTGAGTATTAAGAGTCAGCAGGGGGGTAAGATTATATTTTAATCACCCATTTGTAAGTTGAATTGTTATGAATAAAAAAGAGTCACGCAAAATAATGGAAAATGAAAATATTAAAGAAACAAAGTCATAGTCAAAATGAAAAAATAATTGAAACAAGTGACAGATTTTAACAGAATTGAGAATGATATAAAGCTATAAAATGTGTAAATTTTGGTCCATTTAAATGTAAAGTTTATTGTGTATTGTAAGATAATAATAACCATGTTAATTTTAAATGTCTTATTTTATTATGTTGTACTATGTTTGAAGGTAAAGAATGGTAAAGGTGTTTCATGTATTTTATGATGTAGCTCTGTGTAACATATGTATGTCAAGGTCATTGACTTGACCCAGAGAGATCAGCTGATGACTGATGTTCGAGACAAGACCAGTGTCTAGTAATTGATTGATGCCATTTGGTTCTTGATTGAATTAAATAATTTTGTTTTTTTTTTGAATATTGAGAAAAAAAAGATATTTTGATAAATTTAATTTTTCTGAAAAAAACATTTTTATTTTAGACCTGCCATATAGATGATGTTTGAGTAATTTGATGTTGAACTTAAATGAATTTTTGAATTAAAAAAAAATAAAATATTTTATGAATTTTAAATAAGAAATTTGTTAGGATGTATTGATGAATGTGTACGCGCCCAGTATTTGCCAAAGGCGACCCAGTGTGCATGTAAGGGGGAACATATTGGTTGAGGATCTGGCATGGTATAAGGCCAAGGGTTTGGATTTTGGGGTGGAATGATAGAAGGTTAGGTGTACTATGGTGTTGGGATCTCGAGCAGAGAAGTCCAGTAATCTCGTTCAGGTGCAGCCATAGTCGCCGAGCTAGGGGGGTAGTTTACCCATGATGCGTTAAGAAATTAACGGGGGGTTGTTGGCACCATATCCTCACCGATCCTCTTGGAGGTTTAGCAATGAGAGTTCTTCTGTCTCGGCAGAAGATCTCTCATTGGGGGGGGTATTGTAATGGGACAGAAAGGGGTATATTATTATAATATAAATTTTATTCAACATTATTAAACATTTGTAATCAACGCAGAAAGTCCACTACATAAAACGGTGTGGTTCAGACTAAGGGCAATGGAATGCGATGTATGTTTGTCAATGCATTACAATTCCAAGAACTTCAGTGCTGTGTGACACACACAAACGCGCAAACACCAGTGGGGCGCACAAACGACGCTTAGACACCTCGGCCAACATGGCTAATTTGTGAGATTTGTTTGCCATGTACGAGTTAGCGGACGGAAGCATGACATAAGAATACGCCTATTTGCGTGACGTAACCAGTGGCTTCAAGATTTCGTCAACGCCTGACACACGTGAATAACCTATGTTATCTGAACAGTGACGAACATTTTAACAGGAGCAGGCATTGTTTTCCGATCCAGCAACTCGATATGGTGGGAGATTGGCTGGTGACGCTAGCCCCAGTTCAAATAACTCCGTTTTCCCGGCCGGGAACGTTAAGAAGTCGCGCACTTCCAAACTTATATTTCTTTGTAAAAAGTATCAACCAGTTATTAAAAAATGAATCAACATCTCAGAATGTAGACAGTGAACGAATCAAAATTAAATGTGGTGAAGTGAAAGGTGAAAACTTTCGGACATATACATAGTACGCGACGCATGACGACGAGAGGAAAGACGCCGGTTGGGTAATCCTCGACTAACATTAATTATGTCATATTTTTTTTAAAGAGGGATTCTAACTAAATTATGGGGAATTTTGGCAGTATGAATGTGTGAGCATGGCAAACTGGGTCGTCTCATAAAAAATTAGAATAAGTTAGTTAAAGTACTTCTTTTCATGTATACGTATATGTTTTGATATTAGAAAAAGAAAAAGTAAAACGCTATACCATTATTTGACAGTTCCATGATTAAACAAAAATAGAGAAAAAAGTAAAATCAATGTAATTTTAACAGAATGTTTTTAAAGTATAACCTGATGTAAAGAGTTTGATGAAAGTTATAAGTGGAGGAGAATATAAGCTTGCAATGAAGTTTAATAAAATGAATTGATAGCGTAACCATGTGTTAGCTTAATTATTAACATCACCTATCCTGTATGGAAAATTTCGCCTAACGAACCTGGCAATTAAAAGTGTTTTCAAGGTTTCGATATATAACCACAAAATATTGTGGCGACCTACAAATAGTTTGGAATCTTCTGTGTTGATCAAGTCAGGGTGGCGTGTAAGTGTGATGGGTAAGTAAAGGTATTGTTCGAGGTAAGTAGAAAGAATAGAAACGTAACAATTGGCGACCCTGCCAGGAGGGGTTTAGTAATGAGAGTTCTTCTGTTCCAGCAGAAGATCTCTCATTGGGGGGGGGTATTGTAACGGGGCTAAAAAGAGGGGTTTTTATTTTATTAAAAATCATAAATTTGTTTCCCATCTGTGTGGCTAGTCACATGTTAATTAAATTTGTCGTCGAGCAAAGAATCAGTGATGTGAAGTTGTGCAAGTAGTCGGGGCGTTGGAATGCGATGCAGGCTGTCAACGCAATTGAATTCCAAGAACTTCGGTGCTGTGTGGCGCACACAAATGCGCAAACAACAGTGGGGCGCACAGACAACGCTTAAGACACCAAACCAATATGGCCCGAAGGTAACTAATTTTGTCAGCAACGTTGTCCCATGCTGACGGAAGTTTGACAAGAACACGCCCCTTGGAGTGACGTAACCAGTGGCTTCAAGATTTTATCGACGTCTAAGACACATAAATAGCCCATACTGTGTGTACGGTGACGAACGTTTTATCGCCAGAAGGCATTGTTTTTCCGTCTTGTCCAAAACTTCGGGAGTGGGGTATTTTGTTAACACTCACGGCAGTTCTTCACCCACGCTTCGCCTGGCCAGGCAGAATACAAACCGTGGTTCATCAGTAAATTTTCCAAATATTAATTCAAAAGAACAGTGTAGTGGTGAAACCAGTTTCAAAATGAACAGAGCGGATAGTGTTTAATTAAAGAACAAAAAAAAATATGAACTCAAACTTTCGGACATTTAAAAGAGGACTTTGTGCAGGACGCGCCACGAGGTCAGAGGAGACGCTGCTACAACAAGTAAAAGTATTCATGCAAAAAATTTTAATGATTGCCAAAAAATAAATAAATGGGGGGGGGGGTAAAACGGAATGAGAGTTGTGTGTGTGGGCATTGCTGGGTCGTCTCAATTAGAATTTAAGCTAATAATTTAAGAAACTTATATTTTTTTTAGTAAAGAATAATTTTAGAGAATATGTAGAATTTATTTCTGTTATTTGGAAATTAACTCCGGGAGAAAGACAATTTAAAAATAATGAATATTCACAGTATAACAGAATAGATAAACTACTATGTTTGGTTGACATACGTTTTTTGAAAATGGTAACAGAGATCAATGTTAGTTTTTGAGAGTAAATGAAAGAATACAACAATAAAATTCAATATCACAGAATGAGTAAATAAATACATCTATTTCTGCATACAATTGAGAGTATGATTTATTGAAGAGTGTTAACCTAAGTCACGCTTATTCTTCACGAGTTCGTGCGAAGAACCTGGGACCCGAACAAGGTAAGAGTTGTAAGGATTGTGTATTATTTTTAAATAATTACTTTGCTATCAATTAAGTAGCTTCTCAATGGCGACACGAACAGTGACAAGTTTATAAAAATAAATTTTAATAAACCACACCTAAATGTGAGCATAAGCGTGAGTTGGGAGTACGTAAAAAAGTACGAAAAAATTAGGTTATATGTAACTAAGACCTAATGAATGCCTAAGGTATGTAAAATAAGAAGTGTTAAAGTATAGTATAATAAAATAAAGGTGATAAATTTACAATTCAAAAATGTCAGGAATTGATGAAAGCATTGTAAGTGAAATAATTAATTTTGACGAATCAGCTGTTATAAACAGCCCCGAAGTACATTCAACACCCAATGTAGGTGTTGACGATAAAAATATGAATATAAGTAGTACGAATGAAACAAATATTACAGATGATTCGGGGATTCAAATAACCCCAATATCGACTAACAAAAATAATCAATCTGACAATAGTGATGTGATGAGATATTTGTGTGGCATGAATGCAATGTTGTATGTTAAATTCGATGAACAGAATGTTAAATTCCATGAGTTGAAAAGTGAAATTAACGAACAAAAAATCAAATGCGAAAATAATTTCAGTGAGTTAAAAAACCATATTAATGAGGTCAATAAGCATGTAGAAAATACCCATGAAATATTTAAAAATAACTTTAACAAATTAGAACAGAATATCGAGAGAATGGGAGTGTGGGGAATAAATACAGGTAAGAGCAAAATAAGTGAAAATAACGGAGAGACATGTATTAACGGTGGTAGTAGTTTAGATGCAAAATAGGTGGCGGTAGACAAGGTGAGTAATAGTGATAATGATAACAATGAATTAACGAATGATAACAGTGGTGAAATTAAAAACGTGGTGTTAGAGTGTAAGGTTGTGAGCAGAGAAAGTGTTGATGAGGTTATGAGTGTGTGTGTAGAGAGGTTAAATGGGCAAAGGGCAAATGTTCCCCAAGTTTATGGTGAAACAGGGTTTTCACAGTGGTTTTATGAGGACAGAGTTTCCTCCGGTGGTGGTATGGAAGACGAGGTGTCTTCGAATGGTCCCTTAGTTTTTTGTGATTTACCTGGTAGTAGAGGTAATAAGTATTTAATGTTGCCCTTTGCATGGAATGAGATAGTTCAGTGGGGTTATGAGAGATGTAATGAGAGAAAGAGAAATAGAGATTTTTGAGGTTAATAGAGGTTATGAAATGTTAGTGCAGGTTTTAGATATTGAGAGAGGTGAAAAAAGTGACTTACATTGTGAAATAGAGATAGATGAATATTTTGATAATACGGTTGTAAATGATAAAATAACTTACCTGATGTTAACCAAAAATACTGATGGAGACTGGACAAAAATAACTAATATTGACAAGGTTTATGAAATAATAAAAGGGAATAATCCTATAAATTATAATGGTATAATGAATGACATAGAGTTAATGGGTTATTATAATAATAATAATAATAAATTGAGTGTGAGTAAGAATGAGAAGTGTTATAAAAAAATAAGACTATTATACAACAATGGCGGTTAGATAAGAAATCAATAAATGGACGTTTTAAATATTTTAATTTATGGTTATGACATAGCTAGATTATTAAATGAAGTGTGGTGAATAGAAAAATAATGACAAAGATTTGTAAATAAATTTTAGTGAAATTAATCGTGTTTGTATTGTAACAAGTATGTAAGGTAAACAATGTGTATGTAGTAGAAATTGATTTTAATAATAATAATATTTTATCAGACAAAATAAATAAAGAGTTAATAATATATGAATTGTAATTGTTTTGGAAGTAAAGTAATTAAAATATGTTGTTTTCAATACTTGATGGAATTAAAGTAATGTGAGAGGTTTAAATATTTTTGATTGATTTAAAATGCTATATAAAGAGATTGTGATGATGAATTAAATTATTTTATGAGATTTAAATTTGATAATAATTAATAAATTAACAGATGTTAAATTGTGTTTAGTTTGTGGAATAACATGGTTGTTAAAATGTTTCAGAAGGTACATGGAGTTATTGGTGTTTGGTGGTTATATTTGTGTATCTATGATAGTATGTGAGTGATGTAATGTAAGTATGAATTTTATAATGCCATTTAAGTAAAGTAAAATGTTCAATGTCTAAATAGCAAATTTTAAATGAAATGTTATGTAAAAGAAAGGTTGATAACAAAAAAAATTTTGGAAAAGTTAATGGTATAGTAAATGATAAAGCATTGATAATTAATTCATAGAAGTCCAATTGAAATTAAAATATAAGGTTCATAATTTTATATGCAAATGTAAGGATGTAAGGTGTGTAATTTCTGATCAACCTTAAATGTGAATTGTTTGTTTTCATGTAATGACAACAATATTAAGTGTGAATAGATTAGTTTGAGTGACTAAGTAAATATTTTGTTGTACTAACTATTTTATGTTAATGAAGGTCAGGGTAGGTAAAGTTAAGAAAGAAATGTATGAGGTTAAAACACACAACCAAGACTAGAAATGTCATATAATTTAAATTGTAAATTTAAATGTAACTAATTCATAAACAAAGATATCTTTTACTTGTGATTCCCCAACTTTTCGGGCGGTCACGGCCTCACCGAACCCTGACCGTGGAATTGGTTTAGCTTTGACAGCTATGGTCGGGGCTCATTGCGTCACGTTCTGCCTTAACTGGCCATAGCTGTTATCGTTGTAAAGGTGAATTTAGAAATTGACAGGGGGGTAATTCAGGGGAATCACCAAATTATGGGACAGCGGCTATCACTCTGTTCGCGTAGGAACAGTAAAAAAAGGTGATAGACCCGCATTAAGGGTATGTAAATATGTAAAATCAGATATTATGATATCTGACCCTTTTAAAAAATGTAACGCAGAAGCAAGGACAAGGAGATGACAAAATTCCTCCAAAACTTCAGTCCTTGTGGACGCCACAGTCCAGGGGGGTCATAGTGTGTGTGGTAAAGGAGGTTACTCAGGGGAGTAATGAATTAAAATTTTGTAACTTAATGATGGTGACTCGCTACTGAGCTGACTAGATAATTTTGTTTTGATTTGAGAAAGGGGTGCCGTAGATGTTTATCATATTGTGTTTAATATGTTACTGTGTTATTATTTTATCAGGTTAGAGAGTAAGGATTGTAAGCATAAGTTATGTCTTTTACACAGTAGAATTGCTTGAAAGAGATTGAGAGAAGGTCATTCACTTGACCAGGAACATCAGCTGATTGCTGGTGTTATATACATACTATGTCGCTTAGAAATAGTTTGCAGATTTTTTATCAATGTAATTAAATGTTTGAAGAATTAATGTTTGAATAATAGATTTTCAATGTGTCTTAAGAGATTTTGAATTAAATGGTAAAATGTGTTTAAGATAATTTTGATTTTTCAATGGTAACTGTAACGTAAAATGTAGTAAATGTTAGAATTTGGGTGAGTAATATTTTGTTAGGACATTTAAATCAGTCCAAGTTAAGTTTAAAGGGGTGTTAGAGAGAACAGTATTATTGTGAATAGACGTAATGTAGAATTTGAGAGGTAATAGTGACACAGTAGCTATGGGGAAAATATGTAGAGTAATGAGTGTATTTATTTATTGAGGTAATAAATAAATGGAGATATTTTGTAGATGAAAGGGAGGTAAGGGGAGAGTAATTAGTGATAGTGATTTTGTAAAGGGGGGTGGTGTGATAAGGAGTCCGCAACGTAAAGCGTTGTGGCGGGTGGTAGTGGGTTTTCAGGGAGTGATTGCCGGGTAAATAGGAAGGGCAAGAGGTTGAGCACACGTGTTGAGATGAGGGAACACACATCCTGAGTACAAAAGGGGTAGAGGGTATTTGGTGATAAGGGTAGAATGAGTAAATGGTAGTTAGAGTAGCAAGTTAGTGGAGATAAATATTTGGAGAGAGAGGTGTCATACTAGGTAAAATCGTTAGTGAGTATTAAGAGTCAGCAGGGGGGTAAGATTATATTTTAATCACCCATTTGTAAGTTGAATTGTTATGAATAAAAAAGAGTCACGCAAAATAATGGAAAATGAAAATATTAAAGAAACAAAGTCATAGTCAAAATGAAAAAATAATTGAAACAAGTGACAGATTTTAACAGAATTGAGAATGATATAAAGCTATAAAATGTGTAAATTTTGGTCCATTTAAATGTAAAGTTTATTGTGTATTGTAAGATAATAATAACCATGTTAATTTTAAATGTCTTATTTTATTATGTTGTACTATGTTTGAAGGTAAAGAATGGTAAAGGTGTTTCATGTATTTTATGATGTAGCTCTGTGTAACATATGTATGTCAAGGTCATTGACTTGACCCAGAGAGATCAGCTGATGACTGATGTTCGAGACAAGACCAGTGTCTAGTAATTGATTGATGCCATTTGGTTCTTGATTGAATTAAATAATTTTTTTTTTTTTTTTGAATATTGAGAAAAAAAAGATATTTTGATAAATTTAATTTTTCTGAAAAAAACATTTTTATTTTAGACCTGCCATATAGATGATGTTTGAGTAATTTGATGTTGAACTTAAATGAATTTTTGAATAAAAAAAAAATAAAATATTTTATGAATTTTAAATAAGAAATTTGTTAGGATGTATTGATGAATGTGTACGCGCCCAGTATTTGCCAAAGGCTACCCAGTGTGCATGTAAGGGGGAACATATTGGTTGAGGATCTGGCATGGTATAAGGCCAAGGGTTTGGATTTTGGGGTGGAATGATAGAAGGTTAGGTGTACTATGGTGTTGGGATCTCGAGCAGAGAAGTCCAGTAATCTCGTTCAGGCGCAGCCATAGTCGCCGAGCTAGGGGGGTAGTTTACCCATGATGCGTTAAGAAATTAACGGGGGGTTGTTGGCACCATATCCTCACCGATCCTCTTGGAGGTTTAGCAATGAGAGTTCTTCTGTCTCGGCAGAAGATCTCTCATTGGGGGGGGGTATTGTAATGGGACAGAAAGGGGTATATTATTATAATATAAATTTTATTCAACATTATTAAACATTTGTAATCAACGCAGAAAGTCCACTACATAAAACGGTGTGGTTCAGACAAAGGGCAATGGAATGCGATGTATGTTTGTCAATGCATTACAATTCCAAGAACTTCAGTGCTGTGTGACACACACAAATGCGCAAACACCAGTGGGGCGCACAAACGACGCTTAGACACCTCGGCCAACATGGCTAATTTGTGAGATTTGTTTGCCATGTACGAGTTAGCGGACGGAAGCATGACATAAGAATACGCCTATTTGCGTGACGTAACCAGTGGCTTCAAGATTTCGTCAACGCCTGACACACGTGAATAACCTATGTTATCTGAACAGTGACGAACATTTTAACAGGAGCAGGCATTGTTTTCCGATCCAGCAACTCGATATGGTGGGAGATTGGCTGGTGACGCTAGCCCCAGTTCAAATAACTCCATTTTCCCGGCCGGGAACGTTAAGAAGTCGCGCACTTCCAAACTTATATTTCTTTGTAAAAAGTATCAACCAGTTATTAAAAAATGAATCAACATCTCAGAATGTAGACAGTGAACGAATCAAAATTAAATGTGGTGAAGTGAAAGGTGAAAACTTTCGGACATATACATAGTACGCGACGCATGACGACGAGAGGAAAGACGCCGGTGGGGTAATCCTCGACTAACATTAATTATGTCATATTTTTTTAAAAGAGGGATTCTAACTAAATTATGGGGAATTTTGGCAGTATGAATGTGTGAGCATGGCAAACTGGGTCGTCTCATAAAAAATTAGAATAAGTTAGTTAAAGTATTTCTTTTCATGTATACGTATATGTTTTGATATTAGAAAAAGAAAAAGTAAAACGCTATACCATTATTTGACAGTTCCATGATTAAACAAAAATAGAGAAAGAAGTAAAATCAATGTAATTTTAACAGAATGTTTGTAAAGTATAACCTGATGTAAAGAGTTTGATGAAAGTTATAAGTGGAGGAGAATATAAGCTTGCAATGAAGTTTAATAAAATGAATTGATAGCATAACCATGTGTTAGCTTAATTATTATGCCACACTAACATCACCTATCCTGTATGGAAAATTTCGCCTAACGAACCTGGCAATTAAAGGTATTTTTAAGGTTTCAATATATAACCACAAAATATCGTGGCAACCTACAAATAGTTTGGAATCTTCTGTGTTGATCAAGTCAGGGTGGCGTGTAAGTGTGATGGGTAAGTAAAGGTATTGTTCGAGGTAAGTAGAAAGAATAGAAACGTAACAAGTTTGTGAAAATTTATATATCTGTTCTAAATTTTCGTAGAGTCAAAATGAATGAACAATTTGTGTAACGCAGTTAAAAATCGAAAGAGTGAGAACTAGAGTTTTTATTAGTTTATAACTCGTAAACACAAAAAATCGGATCTTATCATGTGCTGCTAATGATATAAATTATTGAAACGGAATAAGTTGTTGGCGAACTGTGAACATACATAACGAGAGTAACCGTTGTAAACTAGTGAACAGTACTTATACTAATATAAATATCGGAAGAAGCCGGATATACTTAGTTAAAGTGAAGTGATTAAAAGTGTTAATCAATCAGTCACTACGAGAGCGAACCACACTATGATTCATCCAAGTGATACTGTATGCAAAGAGGCTGGGAGAGAATCTACATCTACTCAGCGGACCTAAGGAGCTGGAGATGGAACCACAGTACATCAGCACGCCGTAGACAGGAATATTCATACCAACAGTAAAACTTTTATGTACTAATTACTATTTTACAATACACCTGTCTGTCCTAAAAAGAACTTACGTATGAATTACACGTTAAAACTCAAAGTCATATGATTAGAACAAAAAAGCGAACTACGCACATGTTAGAATAAATGTATCACTTCAATTAAGAATATTTATTCATATCTTACAATGAATCCATTTGGAATAAATATATATTTTGTAATATGATAAGTAACTAGATGTAAGTGTTATTCATGCTTAGATACAAAATCAAATGAACCCTGAGATATAGAGATCTTAGCATATAAATTGTCTATTGGTAGAAATCATGTTTAAAATAATTAATGATAATGATATGTTAAAAGGCATAGAGAACTGATATTAATGACGGTTAATATAAATTCAATAAATGTTTTGGTTAGACTGATAACTGTGTCCTGTTTTCATTTATTAAAGATTAACCTTATGGATTATACAACACTAGTACTTGAAATAGTTTTCATGAACACCAACAAATAAATTAAAGAATTAGTGTTCATCACTTCTGAGTAAACAATTAATACATGAGTTTCATACTATTAATTTCACAACTACCATTAAGAGTTTAAAGTATGACACCCACAACTAGGGGCACATTAAATAAGAGTTATAATATTCATAAATGAATTATTTTTATTCAACAATTAAATAAAAATTAAATAATAATTCAATGAAACAATAAGTGCTAGGCTAAAAAAAATACATGTTTGTGTGAATAAGACAAAGGATATTTCAAATTGATAATTTCTACAATATCTAAAGAGATGTTGTAGGACATGAGCCCAAGAAAAGTTGCATTATTAATTATTATGGTAGACAACATTTACAATTTTGGTTAAAAAGGGAAAGTATTTTTATTTTTAATTATTTGTGTACTATTTATTCAAAGGCTTGTGTAACAAAAATAAAACCATGGAATACTTTAATTATAAAATACTTGATATAGAAATTCATTATTTATAATCATATATTGAAATAAATGTAGAAAGTAATACCAGTCTAAAGCAGAAAATAACTTTAAATTTTATTTTTTTATAGAACACATCACTTGAATTCACACGACTCTGATGATGAGTGTTAAGCAATTTTTTGATACGTCCTGAACAAGAGATCACTTTAGTAATTTTGTTGATTATAAATCTGGTCATTTAGTATAATATGTTATTTACATAGTGATTATTAAAGTAATTTAGTTCACTTTCATATTTAATAATTAAACTGTATTTATCATCATCTTCTGTAACATCGTCTAAACTGTCATTGAGACAATGTTTCTTTAACAAAATTCAAGAAGTGAACATGGTTCATTCCAATTTCCATTCACCTTGATGCTGTTACAAAACAGCAGTTTGAGCAATGCCCATGTAAACTTAATATATTTGGATGTATATTCCACCCTCCACTACTGTTCTAGATTATCATGTGAAATCTTGTAGATTAAATATATATTGTAGCATGACAGAAAATCTACCTTATTATAATTCAAGAATAAGCAAATATAAAATAAAAACAAACTGGCATAAAGAATATTACTATAATAATTACTAAGTAACAACAGTAAACTGAAATTCTAGATCCAAAGAAATCAAATTCATTAAAACCAAACATACAATCTCTAATAAATAATAGGAAGATGATTGTAGTCCAACTTATAGTGTAGATATACCCAGATAGAATAGGAGCAGGTAAGGGAAAACCATGGATAAACATGCCCACTGAATCGAAAAATAAATATTGAAAAACAATACCACATTATAAAGGGCCGTAAGTACGAATTGCCAAAATTATTTAAAAGAGTCCATAGGAATGAACGGTGAAACCCATAAGAACATGACAAAATAACTAAATATAATTTAATTATAACTCTAAATGTAAACATAAAACCCCAAAAAGATAAAATAAGAAAGGTATAATGCCATAAAATAAAAACGATGTAACTTAAGTTTAAGTAAAGATGTTAGATATAAGACGACCTCAAGACAAAAGATAAAAGCAATTATGTCATAAGATTATATGACTAAAGGTGGACAAGTGTAACTTATTTTACTGTGAAAAGTGACTACTAATAAGCAAACAGCATAATACCTATCAATGATGAACAAGAAATTGAGTTATTTTTTTATATACATTACATAATTCAACTTGGAAGTGCAGTTGATAAACAATTAATAATGCAAATTAAGTGATGTTCCTTATTCCCCAAGACTAGATAAAATTAGTAGAGACAAGATTAGGGAATACAGTGAATAGTGAGGGGAACCAGGGTAAATCCCTAAATCAATAAACAAAAACAGAAATAGACTGAATAAATGTTAATTTTAATAAACTGTTTAGATGAAGACAGATTTGTTTTGTTGTATTAGAGGTTCACTGAACCCATAGCATTGAATGCTTGGGATTAAATTTAGTTTAAGAGAATACCTTTGTTATGTTTAAATAATGTTAATTAATCATAGACTATGTTGTAGTTAAGTAAGGGCAATTTAGTTGTTAGGATTTTATTGGAATTGTACGTCAGAAAGGGTAATAGCAATCTGAAATAATTGTAAACTTAGTGATAGAACTAACATCAATACATAGGCCAAATTGTAAACCTCCAAACCACTAGACAGCAAAATTGCCGGAAGAAAGTTAATGAAACAAATTAAATGAATGAAAAATTGTTTTGTTGTATTAGAGGTTCACTGAACCCATAGCATTGAATGCTTGGGATTAAATTTAGTTTAAGAGACTACCTTTGTTATGTTTAAATAATGTTAATTAATCATAGACTATGTTGTAGTTAAGTAAGGGCAATTTAGTTGTTAGGATTTTATTGGAATTGTACGTCAGAAAGTGTAATAGCAATCTGAAATATTTGTAAACTTAGTGATAGAACTAACATCAATACATAGGCCAAATTGTAAACCTCCAAACCGCTAGACAGCAAAATTGCCGGAAGAAAGTTAATGAAACAAATTAAATGAATGAAAAATGTTGAATTTAACACACTAACAATTTATTATAAATGTAACAACACTTTGTGAAAGTAATTAAGGAATGTATAGGATATTATTAGGAAAAGGCAAGTGTACTAACACTGGGGCCTAGAGAAAAGTCTAAATTGAAGGTGGGGTTCAAATTAGCTAAGTAAACCATCAAATTACTGAGAATTAAAGAAACCAAATCATAATAATTTAATCAATGATCTTGTTTCATGATAATTGGGATCTAACATATACTGTAAACCATTTAATTTGTAATGAAGTAAAGGAAGTAATGGCCTACAAGCAAGTATTATGTAAATATGACTTTTGAGTTAAAACTACACTAAAATATATCATGTATGGTATTAAATTATCCAGAATTAAATAAGGAATTTGATTATGTAATTATAATTTAATAAGAATAGATAATAATCAAAATGTAATTTGTAATATAATGTAAAATTCAATTCTTTTGAACAAAATCAAACTTGAGACTTAAGTGTCAGGTGACTGAAAACAATGTAAATTTACTAAGAAATCAGCCAGGACCTTTTGAATGATGAAAAAAAACTGGGAGTTGATCGTTAAACGTCAAAGCGAACACATCAGAATGTTATAGCGAAAAAGATAAAAATTTTTGACAAGAACTAAGCCTAAGAAAGGAAATCTAAAATATGAGTTGTTCATACAAAAATTAACTAATTCAAACCAAACCTTTACTTTTATGAAGACTGGCAATTATAAAACAGATATAGAAACGGTCAAGGCAATAATAGAGAAAATTCCACTGTGAAAATCCTCACAACATTCTGTATCAACTATTTGAAACGAAGACACTTTTAACCAACACCTATTACTGAACCAAAAACTACAAACACTGAATAATCATACTACAATGAAGAAAATTAATAACTACTGCTCTGATGAGGGACACTTAAATAATAAACATTTATTTGGAGGAAAATCGTTGAGAAGATCTTTATATAAATCCGAGGTGAAGGAATCGGCCATTTTGATGAGATAACATGTTGAGACGACTCCAATCAGGTGTGATGACATCAGCCCATGCGTAGCCTGTGGTTCGAACATTTCCATTTTCTAACATTTTTTATGATAAATATTATTTCTATATTATTAAGTAAGAACTTTTAGTTGTAAGTATTGTACTTTTCAGCATTGCCCTTTTCTGATTTCTGATAACAGTAAAAAGAACCCTATTAATGTTAAAAAATGTTATTAAATTAAAAAGAAAAATAACTCGATTCAAATCGACCTGAGATAAGAGTTCGAGCCGAAATAATTATTTCGACTCAAAGTCAACTAATCGCAATAAGATCAATAAATTATATTAAATATTCCATATTTGAGTTTTATTTCTTTATAAAGTATATAATTAAAAGAATTTCAGATATTAATTGAAACTTGGAAGTCAAGGAGGAAGAAAACGACATCGAAAAGGAGTAAAGAGACCGAATCTACAAATACTATAAATCGATTATTCAAATAACATAATCTATTTAACGTTTTTAAACAAACTATTCATCACCAACCAAAATAAGTACTCTAAGAAAGGAATTAATAATAATATAACAACTTGGATAAAAAATTTCATCTTTAATTGATCAATAAATGGACTTTGTTATAATATGTAAAAGGATTCTCTGTTCTATATAGTAAACTAGCACTCATTTCTTTAATTTAAATAAATGCAACATGAAATACATAGCCTATGCAAAATACAACATATTATACTTTCTGATACTGCTGCTGCTGGTGGTGTGTTTGTCCTCCTGCTGTTTTTATTTATTTTGTAAATTAGTGGAAAAATTAAATAAAAATGATACCACATCCTCTTTTAAGTACTGTTTTGAAGCTCCTGGCCAGATCTGAGAATCATCCTTCGTAAAATGCCCAGAGCATATTACACTGTATATAGTGGGTTTCCAATTTTGCTGTCTACAAGCAAGTACTCGTTTAACCAAAAGTGTGGGATTCTTAAACAGGAACTGAGATACAAAAAATAGTTGGTAATTAAATCAATTAGCTTAAACTACAGTATTATAAAATACCATATCAGAAAGACTTTTGAAGACCATCTGGAAAACCTTAAGGAGGTTCTAACTAGAATTCATGGTGTCCAACTTAAGATGAGTCCAAAGAAGTGATCTCTATTACAGAAGGAAGTCCACAGTATTTGGGCCATTTGGTCTCAGCAGGTGATGTTAGTATGGATTCCAGTAGAGTAGACACCATGAGAGACTTCCCAGTTCTGAAGAGTAAACACAATATTCAGAGTTTCCTGGGGTTGTGCTCATATTACAGACGTTTTATAAAAGGCTTGCTACTATTGCTAAACCACTATACGAGCAAACAAAAAATAAATGAACATACCAGTAGTCACGAGAGTGTGATCATGCATTCAGAACTTTAAGCATTGTTTTATGCTTGCAACCAATTCTAGCTTTCCTAGCTTCTAAAGGGAGGTACATTGTACATGCAAATGCAAGCAAGGGTGGTCAAGGTGCAGTTTTATCTCAAGTGCAGAATGGTGAAGAACGAGTAATAGCATATTACAGAAACAGGCTTTAATGTATTAAACTAACAAGAAATTATTGTGTTGCAAGGAGAGAATTGCTGGCTATTGTCCGAGCTTTGGAGCACTTCCATAAGTATCTGTGTGGGAGGGAATTTTCACTACATACTGACCAGGCCCCACTTGCATGGCTCTTGAGGCTCAACAATCTGGAAGAGCAGTTGGCAAAGTGATTTGAATGTTTGCAAGAGTACAACTTCAAGGTACAACATTGGCGGGGGTGCCTGTATGGTTATGCAGATGATTCATCCCAAAGACTATGCTTGGAAGATTGCCAACTTTGCTGCAGAAAGGAATAACAGAGTGCAAATGAACAAGTTCAAGCCATCTAAATAGATTTCTTGGCAGTTGGTTGGATGGCACAAGATTTCTGACTAGAACAGATGGCTGATGAAGATATTGGACCAATCTTGATGGCAAAAGAGGAGAGTCATCACCCCGATTGGCAAGATGTCTGCCATGGTTCTGAAATGGTGAAACGCTACTAGGCACAATGGGAATCTCTAACCTTGGAGAACAGATTGCTAAAAAGGTCTTGGGAAAGTGCAGATGGATAAAATTTGGACATGCAGCTGATAGTTCCCCGAAGTAAAGTGCAGTCTGTTTTGAAGGAGATGCATGATAGAGCATCTGGAGGTCATCTTGACGCCAGAAAAAACAAGTGACAAAATATGGAAATGATTCTATTGGCTTCACTATCACCACGATGTAGAGGAGTGGTCTTGGACTACAAAATGTGTGCCGCAAGCAAGCAAGGGCCTACAAACCAGAAGCAGGGGGAAAATGAGACTATATAACGTTGAACTGCCATGGACATTGCTGGACCTTTCCCAGTTACTGACAATGGAAACTGGTTCATCATGGTTACAGGTGACGATTTTACTAAGTGGGTGGAAGTAATGCAATTCCAAAGCAAGAGATTACTACTTGGCAAAGGCATTAGTTCATAATTTCTGTTGCTATTATGGAGTCTCTGTGGAAATCTATACTGATGAAGTGAAGCATTTTGAGTCAGGAGTTTTTAAAGAAGTATGTCACCTACTTGGACTTCGAGAGACCAGGACAATGCCTCTCCATCCTCAGTCCGATGGAATGGTTGAGATGTTCAATAGGACACAAGCAGTATCTTTTGAAGATTGTTGACAAGAACCAAACAGACTGGGACATAATATACCATTATTCTTAATGACATATAGGTCATCAGTACACAACACAACCGACATGACTCCTGCAAAACTGGTGTTTGGATGGGAGATTTGTCTTCCTGGGGATTTGATATTCAGATCACTCAAGACTGAGTTCCAAGAGCCACAGAAGTATTTTTCGCAATTAGAAAACCAACTGCTAGAAATGATTTACTTGATATGAGGACGGCTGAAGATAGCCAGTGACAAAATGAAAACACGGTATGACATTTGCCGCAATAGTGAGGGTTTCAAAGAAGGAGAACAGTTTTGTTTGTACAACCCAAAGCAGCATCATGGTCGCTCCCCAAAACTTCAACTAACTGAGGAGAGCCTTATACTGCAAAAAAGAGAATCAGCAATGTTCTTTATCAGATACAACAGAAAGGACAGAAGAAATTCCAGGGCATCCATTTAGATCGCCTGGTGAAGTATTACTGCGGACACGGTTTGCCAGTTTGGAATGAATAGGCTTAAGGAGGGAGCAGTATTACACTGATGAAATAAGTAGTACCTCATCGCTGAGTGTGTACTTGATTCTGGGCACACGGTGTACAATGGGTTCCAGTCGTTTGGATATTATTCTATGCAGCAGAGTTGCATAATGTTGTGGTTTGTTCTAGACATTCTGCCCCATACAGGCATTTTATTCAACTGCTCTACCAGCATCCACGGCTGCTATCTCACTACAATGCAAGGCAGTGGAGCTATAAATACTAGATTTTGAAGTTGCCCAGTTTCAGTTTAGACCTGACAATATTCAAGTGTGGATTGAAGTATTGTGGTGAAGTGATCATTGTGTTAATTAGTGCGGAATTGTAAGGTGACATTTATTACTGTGTGCTGAACAAATTTAACTTTAATTATTCTAAAAAGTGCTTTGTTTATTTATAACCGTTGTTTTTGTCTAATTAAAGTTTGTAATTAGTGACTTTACTGGTGTCAGTGAATGTATTAAGCTTTATTAAGAATATATTAAAACTTTTCTATTAATTAGGGTTTGACTTAAGTAGTGGGAAAGAAAGATACTGCAAATGATTTGTGGTGCCAGGAGAAATGGAGACAGGTGGAGGTTACGTACAAACAAAGAGCTGAAGAGAATTTTTGTGCATAGATACTGGGATTAAAAGAAATATAATTATAATATAATACATTATATAACAATATAATACATGTTTCCACTGTACCCACGATGATCCAGCATGACCATTGTAACAAATTCTCTTGCACTGCATTCCAACTGTTCTTATAAAAATATTTACCTCTGTAGGCACATAAATTAACCATTTTTTTAACTTTTTAAGAAAAAAAAAAAAAAAAAAAAAAAAAAAAAAAAAAAAAAAAAAAAAAAGAGCACATGAAATTAAAGTGGCAGGTGTCACAAATGGGGGGGGAACATTTGCTGTCAGATGAATTTCACTGTGCTGCTGTAAATGGGGAGTAGTTCCTTCACTAGACCTATCACACCTCTAATGTTGCTAGAAAGAAAACTAGAAATAAAGAGAAGATATGCCTTAAAGTCATTGACTTATGCAATGCTATTAATACTATGAAGTAGAAAATATTATTTGGAACTATGAAGAAAATTGGCACTGATTGGAAGTATGGAAAAGTATAATTATTTGATTCACCAAAATCTAATAACAAAAGTAAATACAAATGGGAATGAAAAAAGTTAAAGGACAGGAAATGAGTAAGGAATATCCCATCTCTTTTTTTTTTTTTTTAATGTAACTTGAAAAAAGGCTATTGAAATTATAAGAAAAAAATCAATTGAGACCGCCATCAGTGACAATACACTACATTAGTTTGCAGGATTTCATTGCATTGGTGTACCACAAACAAAAATGGTGGGATGAGGCTGTAACGTACACTCATGGGTGGAGAAGAGGCTTACTCCCACCATGAGGCTGTAACGTACAGTTCATAATTATATCAAACAATATGTTGTACAAATTTGTTGTAATTTTCAATTTTGTTAGGTTAATTTATCGACTGTCTTCATAAATATCTTTCAAGCTATGTACTCTTTGTTTATTATTTCATTATAATAATTAGCTCTCCAGAGTGTTATGTACTTTAAGCAGTTTTAAAAGAGTTTATTATTAGACTATTCAATTGTTAGCATATCGCAATGTTTGTTTAATAAATGTGTCATCATCAAGCACGAGGTTACCTTCCAGAAATCTGTAACATATTAAGCCACAGATGTTATTTTTATTATGGTAGAATATTGAAAAAAAGAATAAATTAATAAAATAAACAAAACATACAGTGCAAATTAAATCATACGTAGCTGCTAGTATAAGTAAAGCTACAGGAATTTATGAGCATAGTGTGTACAGAATTATAAAAGAAAGAAGAGACTACCGGTATTTATTTCTGGATGTGAAAAGAATCTGTTTTCTACTTAAAAAGAAAAGTCATAGGGGAAAGAGAAGCTTTTGAGAAATTACACAGGTCTGAAATGAAAAAACTTTTTTCATAATTGTATCTTCCCTTAATGTATTTTTTGGTGCATAATTCAAAAATCGCATCATGTAGGGTTTTCTTGAAAAATTTACATATTTTGTATTTTCATATAACAAAAAGTTACTCAGGGTCTGCATTCAACATTTGTCAAATTTTGGCTAAATTATTAAACACGTGGCTAATAATAATTAATTAATTAATCAAGTAAGCTGTCTGTTAACAATTAGTTACATTAATTCTCTTTAGTGATGCTTTTATTTTAATGTTATTCCAAAAACACTTTAAATTTTTATCATTTACCCCAAACCCCAAAAATATTCACTAGACTAGTGAATGAATGTTTCACTACCAGTATGCTTCAGTACCAGTTGGCCACTCAGTTCACTTGAGAGAAAGCTATGAGAATTTATAAATGGTTCTAGAAAAGACAAAATAGAAGTAAATATCACTATAATATTGACGGCTCGGAACACAAAGTTTTTTATAAGTAAAAACGTAAAGTTTTACCTTACAGCCTAAACCGGCTTTCACCTATAGAAGGCTTCATCAGAGGCTGTCGTTAGTAGCGCTGCTCGTCTTGTTGTTGGCGACGAGATGAGCAGCGCTACTAATGACAGCCTCTGATGAAGCCTTCTATAGGTGAAAGCCGGTTTAGGCTGTAAGGTAAAACTTTACGTTTTTACTTATAAAAAACTTTGTGTTCCGAGTCGTCAATATTATAGTGATATTTAGTTAAGTAACGGACACGTCATGGACAACGAAATCCAAGAACAAAATAGAAGGATCACGGCTGGATGGTGTGTGGAGATTTAAAAGTATTAACTATGCTTCTAGGTCAGCAGGGTGGTTACATTAAGTATCCATGTATCCTATGTGCATGGGATAGCTGAGCGAGAAATTAGCACTGGGAGAAGAAAAACTGGCCTGCAAGGAAATCTCTTGAACCTGGAAGCAAGAATATTGTATGTGAAAGTCTTGTCGACTTGAAGAAAATACTTTTACCTCCACTCCATACGAAACTGGGGCTTATGAAACAGTTTGTAAAACTTTACCTAAAGAAGGAAACTGTTTTAAGTACCTGTTGACCAAGTACCCTCACTTGTCTGAACCAAAATTGAAAGAAGGAGTCTTTGTTGGGCCAGATATACGAAGACTAATGAAAGATGGAAACTTCATGCTTGCAATGACAGAGGTTGAAAAAGATGCTTGGATTAGTATAAAAAATATCATTAAAAACTTCCTGGGAAACAATAAGGACCCTGACTACGTTAATACAGTTGAATGCGCATTACAAAAATTCAAAGCTTTGGAATGCTCAATGAGCATCAAAATTCACTTTTTACTTCTCACTTAGACTTTATCCCAAAAATCTTGGTGCAATTAGTAAGGAACTGGGTGAACACTTCCACAGGATATTAAGGAAATGGAGAGACGATATCAGGGTCAGTAGAATAGTAATATGATGGGAGACTACTGCTCGATGCTACACCGTGAAAATCTAGATTTCTCCTACAATAGGAAAAGCAACAGACGCACCTTCATGAGCACAAGAAAAAAGTATTATGCAACTTCCAACTAAGGTAAAGATCTAATCAGTTTTAAAATGTATTAGTGGAAAAAACAGATCTAATTAAAAACATAGTTTGCAAAAATGTTTTACTCAATGTACTTTCACTAATACAGCTTCACTAGGGAAACACGTTCCACTAAAAATGACAATGCCGATTGCAAAAAAACAGTACTTGATAGAGAAAAACTGAAGATATATTTGAATTCAGCAGTATAAAAGCTATTAAATCAGATCAAATTTTGAAAAAAGGTTTTATGAACCTAAATTTTGCAGGCCTGTATTATTGGTATAAGGGACACTGTTTTATGAAGTAAGAGCTGAGCTTGGAATATGAGGAGAAAATTTGACTTGAAGTAGCAGAAATGTACGAGATTTATTGTTAGCCTCACAACGAGGTGTTTGTCTAATGCGCATCGAGACCCTAGTGTTCAATGAACATCGTCCTGCCTCTACAGTGTGTGTGTGGGGGGGGGGAGGAGCAAAAGAGATTCACTGAGATAGTATTTATTTGTTAACTCAGCAGTACTTTTGTACAGTTTTCCAGACTTTCCAATAAGAAAACTATGTGTACTTGGCAAACGGCCAAGATGGTGCAAAAGGGCGCGCTGTGAAAGCTCTACTACATACATTTGGATCTAAAGTATCCAAATTTTGCTATATACAGCAAGAACTAGTTGGAAGGGGAGAAAAACATATTTAGAAAAATGATGGGAAGTGAAGGAGAAAGGAAAGTTACTACAAGAAATAGACTCTAGATCATGTCATAAGAATAGATACTTTACAGCGGACAGTAGCTAAGAAGGCACTTGGCCAATCGATAAAAACGCTGTACTATTTCTGGAAAAAAATGACCCTCTCACTGCTCCAGCTGCCGTGCCAGGCACCGAGCTAAAAAACCTCACTTTGTTCCTCTCGTCTTAACACCCATCAAAGCGTTTACAATTGATATGAAGCTTATACAGTTTTTTAGAGGAGATTATAATGGAAATTACGGTGGCAAATAAAACAAATTATAAATTATTTTAAAAATTAAAACAAAAAAGTTTATTAATTCTTCTAATCCTTGACAAGAAATTTTCAGTCAGCAAGGAAGTTTTTTATTCTTGGTTCAGGAAAAACATTCCTGTGGGAAAGTTGTGGAGAACATTCTGAATTTTATTTTTTATTCAACCCTTTTTTCTGTAGAGCCAATAGTTAACTCAGTACAAACTTAGATTTAAAGCAGTTTCTGAATTAGACTGCGAGCAACCGGTTGCACTTACCTTAAATTCACCCACGACAACACTCCAATGATTTCTGGCACTGAATGTAAATAATTGGTGATTTATTAGCTGCTCTTAGATTGCATGAAAGATTCGATTTTATATACAAATCAACTCAAGCAATATACAAAGCGGCCTTTTGGCCTTGTCATTCAATGTATCTCCATTTGTTCACAAGTAGCTTCGTCATTTATAAAAAATACTATTTACAAAATTATTTACATGATATATACAAACATTTCACACACCCTCTTTCCACATCTATTTACAGCTCTTCAATGCTGGACATGTCTGACTCTTCTCTTTCCTCTTCATCATCACTGTCGCTGTCAAGATTGATGACAAAAGTTTCGGTAATTTCATCAATTAATGGTTCTTTACCAGCATATTCTTCTATTTTCTGTACATGTTTGCATCTCAACTTCCACTCCTCTTGTCCTACCTTAGCAAACCTGTCTTCACATAGATTCTTTACATCAGCCAATTTAAGTGATGTGTTATGACTAGCAACATAGCTTTTAACGTCAGCCCAAATCAGCTCAATAGGGTTAAGATCCGGGTAATATGAAGGTAATCGTAATACAGTGTGTCCTTTTTCTTGAAGTGTGTTAACCAATAAATACTGCTGAAATCGGGGTTTGTGTTTGCTGAATAATTTTATATAACTGTGGTTTTAACAAAGATTCTTCAAATTCGATGTTTCTTTTGGTGAGCCATGCAATCATTTCAGACTTCCTGCTATTTGAGGTTGGGGCTTTGTTTACTTGTGTGTTTTGGTATTGTGCATTGTTGATTGTATTGTAATACTAAAACTGTATTAGGCTTAAGATTTGGTAATAACTGATTGTTTACCCACTGAATGTAGTTTTCTGCATTCTTATTATCATGAACTTTATAATAATATGATTATAATCATATTATGTAACCATATAATCATCTCACTTCAAGCCAGCTTTCCACACAGTCAGAGCATTAGGAACGATTCATTGGTTACCGCCAGCATGCACAATAATTAATCTTTCCCTTGGATTTCGTTGTCCATGACGTGTCCATTTCTTAACTAAATATAATTATTTCACTACGACTCAGAACACAGTGTTCCGAGTCGTAGTGAAATAATTATATTTAATCTTTCCCCTTTAGCAATAGGTGCACGTAGACCATTTGTTGATCCATCCAACCACATTTTACTTGATACGTGTGAAGTTAACACATAGGACTCGTCCATATAAACAATTGGGCGCCCCTCGGACCTGTACTTTCTGAGTGATTGCAAATATGTGATACATTTTTCCCTTATGTCTGAATTTTCTATTAAAACTCTACGGTTATTCTCTGTTCTTTTCCACCAGAATCCAAGATCCTTCAAAATTCTCCTAACACTATCGATAGACCCATTGAAATTAATTTTTTCTCTGAGTACATTCTGCAATAGCTTTGCTGTAGGAAGCCATTTTTCAGTAATGTAGAACTCGGCCACCAACCTAACAATGCACAAATCAAAGTCGTCTAGTTCAGTTATAGGTTTAGCCCTTTTACTTGTTTTTTTAGGTGTGTAACTAAATTTTTAGTAGTTACGATTAATGTTTATAATTAAATTTCGTTTACTGTTAATTTATCTATGTCCCGCGTGGTGGGACGCCAAATTGTAACTAAAATAGTGTTTATTGTTCTTTTAATTTAATTAATTGATTAATTAAAGACTCTGTTTAATTAATTATCACCTTGTAGTGGTGCCAAATTGACCAATTATAGTGTGCATGCCAATTGTGTCAGCGTCAAATATAATTATTAAAGTTTTTGATGTTACTTACTAAATTTTATCTTTAGGTGTATCAAATGATTGACAACATACACAAGGCTTTGCAAGGTTAACTTAATTTATTATACTTAACGACATTGATGTCACTTCCTTAAATTATGACAATTTATAGCATTGACATGATTTACTTATTCCCCTGAAAAGAAATACAACATATATCTTAAATCCTTACTGACTACATCAATCTATCAATTATTATTTTGTTAACCCTTGCTAACTTTCTTATACTCTTCATCTAGAGGCTTATTAGATTTTTACCATCACTATTATACATTTTATTCTATTAGATTTTAATCATCATTATTACACATTTTATTCTATATTAACCAATTCTTAATAAATGGATTCATAAAATTTGATATCGATTACCATCATCTGTCATAATTATCTTATGAATTTGCCTGACTAGCTACTTGTTATTACTTTCTCTAAATATTATTACGTATGGGTACTTTCAGATGAACAGACAGTGTTATACTTAATTAGTGCATGAATATAAAATTTACTTGGTGTACGCTAATCCATTCTATGGTGAAAAGTCCTCTGCGCTGTCATCCTGTTCCTTGTCTCTCCAGGTTCTAGAAATCCTTGCGGCTGGCATTATATCCTCGTAGCATGCACTGACGCACTTATCACTTCTCTTCTAACACTCCGACACCAATGTATGTAATTTTTAGTTTAGTTCTGGTGATTTGACTTTCGAATTTCGTACATGATATTTAATAATTCTAAATTTTACTGAAATGTTCTACTCAAGTGTCATTACTACGTGCTGTATGTTTTGTGATTTGATTCACACTGTTTTTCGTGGATTTACTTTGTTAAACCGGCATTTGTTTATATTTACTGGTGTTTATAATTGTTGTCTATCTCTTACTCATTTTACCGCACTTCGTTCCGTTTAACGTCGTTGATAATAATATTACTCAAGGCGACTAACTTAGTCGATTTTAATCATATTTCGTCATGTCGTTTAACAAACTCTAAGTTCCATTACCGGCTTCCGATTCTCGACTGTTCGTACTCACACCAATTCTTCAACCAATACGACTTGTCTCCGTTACGACATCCGCACTCCCGTCTGTTCCGATATCTAACTTATACGACTATTGATATCTGACTCTCGACTCCGGCTATTAGATATAATATATATAAGACTTCCGATACACAACTCCTTCGTTCATAATCTCCGGTATCAGAATAAAACTCCAGACTTCAGACCCCCTTTCGCGGTCAACACTCTAGTTTATCCCCAAAAATCCCACTATTTTCTTTAATTCCCACTTAATTTCTCAACCTCTGCGCTTCTATTGGTTTTCGTTAGTTTTCTGGTGGAAACTCCGCCTTAACACTCTAGATTCTCATCTCCCTTCGTTTCTTATTCGTTCCTCCAGTTCGTTTCCTTGGTAACCACTTCTTGTAGAGACATTCTCCTCAACACTCTACTCTGATAGGCTTTCTTATTCCCTACCCTTACGAGATCCTGGTTGGCTCCACCCATCATTTGAGTCGGATGACCAATTTTACGGCTGTCTATCACCCTCGTATTTTGGCATATTTGTCCTTTATAGATAAAGTGCTTTTAATTGTTGTGTGGTCCTTTCATCTGCTCCTTTTGTTCACCATGTGTCCTGCTTCTTACCCGTGACCAATTGCTCATATTGTCAACTAGTTTCTCCTAGTCGTTCCCACGATGAGTGTGGTCAATTCTGAGTATTCCAGACAGCTGCTATATCTTGCTCTCCAAGCCTTTCTTCGTCGCGTACCCTTCTGGTAAAGCTGGATGTCCCGTCATTCGTTCATAGTGCAAGCGTATTGTCTACTCAAGTCAGGCTTTTCCTTTCTATTGTTGCGATGTAACCCTGCGTTTGGTGTGCAGCTCGACGCATGTGGCTAATTGTCTTTGGGATAGCGTCGCTATGTCGCCTTGTCAACGATTTATTGTCTCTTCTTAGCGATATATTTCACCTTTGTCTCTCTTGGGCCATTATGCGTCACCCGCAATTCGCTTCACTGTACATCTGCTACGACAGAGGCATTGTTCGCCTAAACCCTGCCTTCCCTTGTCTTGGACAACACATGTTACCGAGCCATCGTATATCTGTCAGCAACCCTCGTTACACCGTCCACTTACAAAAAAAATGTTATTTAGACATTTTATCGTTATAGGTGTTGTGATTTTTCTTCATTGTTTCTCACTCTTAAAGTGTCCAGCTCCCTGTTGATGCGCGATAGGTCCTCACTGACTCCAGTCACTGCAGCAGTCCGCTCATGTGCCTTGGTTAGAGGTATAGATACACATCCACTATCACTCTCTTCTTTCATGAATTTGTAAACGTTATTCACGATTTCCCTTCCCTGGCTATGTAATACTTTTCCACTACTACCCACTTTAGTCTTGATATGAGACAGTCATCCACTTAAAACAAACACTGTCCAGGTCACTTAAAGACAACACCACTACGCTCCGTCTTAAGCCAAACTGATCAGGAGACAATGTGTCAACTAAAACCGGCCACCCCTTCAGTCATGCGTTCGTCATCCCTGTGAGTCAGCAGATGTGCAAAGGTCAATGTCTGTGAGAGACGGCATTGTTTGCCCCCACCACCCTCCTAGCCCACCGGGTCTTGCTGGGCCTTCTTACCTGCGTTTGAGTGTACAAGAATATCCAGGAAGCTAAGCTCTTATGAAGAGAAGTACAAGAGCAACATAGGAAAACTTTATTTGGAAGATGTTGATATAACCATGAGATGCAAACAGCAGAAATGTTATTGTAGATAAATAAATGGGCACAATTACAATTATTCTTTGGATTTGCTGTTTATTATGGAGGTCATGTCTTCAATGTGTGAATGAAGGTGGAGGAGAGCCAAGTGGTGCAGGAACGGTGAATGGAGTAACAGGAATAATTTTGGGTATATCAATAAAAATAGAGGATTTCTTTCCTCCTGATGGTGCTTTTATTTACAATAAAAACAGCCTCGTATACACAACTTACCTATAAATAAGCTGGGAGTGAAGGTGGTTAAAACCATTGAATTAATTCGCTTGAGCTACCCTGTCATCAGTAACAATGATATTTGCATTAACCAATTTTTATTTAGTGGTGTTCGAATATATACTAGAATATTTACTACAGGCGCAAACAAGCGTGTTAATGAACAATTTTATCCTTTTGCATGTTGCAAAAAATTTAGATTCTTACGTAAAGCAAAAACATGTTCCATTGTATGACAACTACCTAACACAATAAATTCTCATACGATGGATAAGAAAATTATTTATCCTAAAGACTATATGCTTTGTTGCAAAATAACGAAGGGTCAAGGTTAGGTATAATTAGATTGGATTGTTTTGAAAATTTTTAACTTCATTTTTAAATCATTACTGGTCTTCAGAAAGAATATGGTTACAAAAAAAAAGAAATATGGTAGGTTTGGCATAACTACATAGCCTATTCTGAATATTGAGCCGATTTTGCAGAGAACAATACATTTTCGAAAAACAAATGTGGCCAAGAAAGAAAAAGGTTAGGTAAGTTTGTTGTAGTTATGCAAAATTCTGAGTCGTTCATCAAGAAAAAAAAGTTTTTAAAAAAACCGATTTGAGAAAAAACTAATACACGAAAATTTATAAAAGTCGTGTAAGTTTCTAAAATTTGCTTTCGCTACCTACAAATAAATCGGCACTTTGTACCAGTTATCTGTAATAGACTAACGGGCGTTTTCACACTAGCCGATACGACGTCGACACGACACCGACACGATATCGGTGGGAACAAAAAGTAAAGAAATGTTATGGAACCGTTTCACACTCACCGACATGTCGGTATCGGATCGGTGCAGGCACCGACGTGTCGGTGCGCAGCAGCTCTCCCATCTTGGTCGGCGCTGTGTAGTCAACGACAGTTCACTCTGCCTAGCGCTTTATTTTAGGTCAGTAGTTGAATATTTTGTGAAATGACTACTTCTAAGTATGACATAGTGACATTGATTGAACTTGTTGAGACGAAGCCTTGTTTGTGGGACAAGACAGATGAAGGAAATAAAAATAAAATTGAAAAACTTGGTAGGATCTAAAACCAGCTTATCAAATAAAGTGTAGTATGCGCCTTCTACATAGCGAATTTAATAATCGGGTGAACCCAATACTTCCTATCTACTTTTCGTCTTCTCCGTCTTAAATATAACAAATATAGTAAATACAATCTTCTGTTGAATTCAGCCATTTGTATAATCAACTACACTCACCACGGCCGATATGTCGACCTCTGTCGTCTTGAGTATGAAAGTACCTTCTCGATATCGTGTCGGTGTCGTTGTAGAAGTCGATGTCGGGTCGGTGTTGTTTCGGCTAGTGTGAAAACGCCCATTGGGTGTTTTCACACTAGCCGAAACAACACCGACACGATATCGGCGCGTTATCGGTGGGAACAAAAAGTAAAGAAATGTTATGGAACCGTTCGTTTCACACTGACCGACATGTCGAATGTCGGTGCAGGCACAGACGTGTCGGCGGACAGCAGCTCTCCCATCTTGGTCGGCGCTGTGTAGTCAACGACAGTTCACTCTGTCTAGCGCGTTAACTTAGGTCAGTAGTTGAATATTTTGAGAAAATGACTACTTTTAAGTATGACATAGTGACATTGATTTAACTTGTTGAGACGAAGCCTTGTTTGTGGGACAAGACAGATGAAGGAAATAAAAATATTTTGATAATATCTGACAAGTTAACTGAAATATAATCAAATGTTTCTTTCCTCATTCGAAAAAGATTGAAAAACTTGTTAGGATCTAAAACCAGTTTATCAAATAAGGTGTAGTATGCGCCTTCTACACAGCGAATTTTAATAATCGGGTGAACCCAATAATTCCTATCTACTTTTCGTCTTAAATATAACAAATACAATTTTCGTAAATACAATCTTCTGTTGAATTCACCCATTTATATAAACTACACTCACCGTCGACATCTGTCGTCTTGAGTGTGCTGTGAAAGTACCTTACCTTCTCAATATCGTGTCGGTGCCGGATCGGTGTCGTTGTAGGGTCGATGTCGTGTCGGTAAGTGTGAAAACGCCCAATAAGTACGTAAGCGACGAAATACAAAAAACTTTGTTACTTCAAATTTTGTGACTCCTGAAACCACGTCGCTTAAGTGAACAATCAAACCAATTTCATTCTCAGTTTTCATTTTTAGAAATTTATATACTGTATAATATGAACCAATAATTGATAATTTCATCAAGGATTTATGGAAATTTAGCGAGCGCATGCTTGAGCTTTTCATTAGCTGTCTTTGTAATTTTGACATTATATTTTACATAAAATAGTCCAAAATCCCAAGTAAAATATTCTTTTCAACACTGTATATTACATTGTGAATCATATATGTTTGGAACTGGCTAACATTCATAACTGAACTGTTTCCAAACACACTTATTCCCAAATTGTTATGAAAGGAAATATGCGGGATTTTGGTTTCTCTCGTCGTGTCTGTATCTGAAGTACTTCTGTAAATAAGTGTATACATGTTTGAGTTTTATAATATTGATTGCTCAGCTCTGTAATAATTTTTTGTGGTTATAGTAGCATCAATGTATCTAAACGAAAATTTTAGTTTTCGTTGAATTTTGTTCGTAAGTGCTGAGTTTTTAGGTTTGTTCACCGAAACAAGATGGCGACCAGTGAAGAGGAGCATGATGTAGATCTATCGAAAATGAAGGTAGGATTACAAAACATGAAGTCTGATGTTGTGTATTTAGTCAGGAGGGAACACCTTTTGTAACTTCTCAACCTATAGGTATTGTGAAGTTTTTGTAAAGTACATATACAATTGTGAAGAATTTTATTTTTTTTAAGTCGAGAGATGCCGTATGTGTCTTCTAAATTTGTAAGACAACGTAAGTTGTAACTTGGCGGAACGTGTATTTGGTACTCAAATAAGTTCACATGTTAATACGTGAACAGTTAATAGAAACGGTAATTACAGCATATTTAAATAGTAATGTTGCATTTGGGTGTAAGAATAGTACCTTGCCAGAAAGCTTTGCAAGTTTGAAAAGTTAATTTGATAAAATAGTTCTGCGTTTGAATTGAAGTTGAAATTATATCATCGTTGAAGGAGAAAACCGGACTTTATTAAATAATAAGAATAATAATAGAATACATTTTTACAAGATACAAGGCATCTTTTAAGATAAGGTTATGTTTTTGTGTAATACATGTACAAGCTGCGAGTTGCAGTATTAGGAGCATAAACCGTTGAAGGTAATTGAGGCAAAAATTCAATGGTATCCATTTTGAATTACATGTGATCAGGTAGATCTTCAGCAGTTGTTTAGTTTACATGCTTAGGAATATGTGCAGATAGCGACAAATAAATTGATATTTTCTTAAAAAACCTATTGCAGTGTAGATTATGTAACATTTGCATTGGCCATTAACAAGTTTTAGAAACATTTGTTAGCGTGCTTAAACATATAAGGCTAGGTTTAGTAACAAAATTGTTTAACTTGTACCACACTATATGTAAGCAAACGGTATTCTTAATTTTCATTTAAAGGATTGAAAATAAGTATGCTTTTATGAAGCCCTGACAGAGCTCACTAGTTTGATCAGTTGACTCCATTATATTATTGATGGGTTTCAGGTAGTGTTGTATGTAGATTTTAAATATATTTTCAGATAGTGTGGGTTAATAATTTGAAATTTTCACCCAACAGCTTTATTGTTATTTATTGCATTTGGAAGGTGAGCCTGCAGAGGTGTATCATTGATACTTTTGGAGCTAGATATTAACTTAGTAACCCACACTTTGCTGCATTTGCAAGAGGTTAGACATGCTCGTTTTGGTTTAGTAAAAAAAAAAAGATGAAAATGAACCCAACAAGAGTAAAGTAGGCCTACTTAATTTTGATAAATAAAGTATCCCGAAAAGAAGGTTATAATAATCCACTGTAGAAAGGTAGATGAAGAATCTATAAATGAAAATGGTAGTTGAAGGGGAAGGGTATTTTTGTGAAAATTACCTGTCTGATGTCGAATAAACTACTTCATTTTGAAGGATAAAATACCTTAGTAATTACATATAAGAAACTATTACTCAAGAAAAATGTAAATATCAGACATTGGGTTGTTCAGGGGGAATAGGTAGCGTTGTTTTGTGTTTTAACAGTAGTGAAGTACTTAATTTTGATAAATAAGCCTCCCGAAAATAAAATCAGATTAATCCACAGTAAAATGGTAAATGAGATATCTATATATGGAAAGGGTAGTCGAAGGGGGAGGGAGTGGTTTTTTTTTAAATCACTTTGCTGATATCAAGTAAAGTACAAGTACAGTGGAACACGTTTAACATAAAAACGGTTAACACGAAATGTAACTCAGGTCCCGATCGCTGTATGTATTTTTTAGTTACAGTTTGTACGGTTAACACGAAGGTTTAACCTACGAAATATCGCTTAACACAAAATTTTTGCTGACTTTTCATTAGCTGCATAATAAATAAATCCATACATGCATGCCCTGAAATGTGTTTACAATGTCCCAATGTAAAGGAATTTGTGCTACGTGTAGGTGTAAAGAATAAACAGCTGCTTGGTATGTTACGTCTTTATACCTGCTATTGGATACAGTACAGTACAAAGTTGTTTACCTCTGTAGCAAATGTGTTGTTCATTGTCCCCGAATACACTGATATTCCGTTACATTACAGGGTGCAGTTTGTTGCTAAGTTAGTGAGTTCAGTCCGCTTACAGTATTCTGTGCGTGTGGTGGTGTTTGCAATACGGTATGCATAATGTTTTTGTTAAAAAATTTACTCAGCTGTAAGATTTACAGTAGCTGTTTATGCCTTTATTTTTAGTCTTTTACGGTCTTCAGTACAGTATTATGTGACGTTTGACCTCCGTGTACATACAGGTGCTAAGTGAGGTTACGATTCTGTTAAATTTAGTTTACAGAAGGGGGAGGGAGTGGTTTTTTTGAAAATCACTTTGCTGATATCAAGTAAAGTACAAGTACAGTGGAACACATTTAACACGAAATGTAACTCTGGTCCCGATCGCTGTATGTATTTTTTAGTTACAGTTTGTACGGTTAACACGAAGGTTTAACCTACGAAATATCGCTTAACACAAAATTTTTGCTGACTTCATTAGCTGCATAATAAATAAATCCATACATGCACGCCCTGAAACGTGTTTACAATGTCCCAATGTAAAGGAATTTGTGCTACGTGTAGGTGTAAAGAATAAACAGCTGCTTGTATGTTACGTCTTTATACCTGCTATTGGATACAGTACAGTAAAAGGTTGTTTACCTCTGTAGCAAATGTGTTGTTCATTGTCCCCGAATACACTGATATTCCGTTACATTACAGGGTGCAGTTTGTTGCTAAGTTAGTGAGTTCAGTCCACTTACAGTATTCTTGCGTGTGGTGGTGTTTGCAGTACGGTATGGATAATGTTTTTGTTAAAAAATTTACTCAGCTGTAAGATTTACAGTAGCTGTTTATGCCTTTATTTTTAGTCTTTTACGGTCTTCAGTACAGTATTAAGTGACGTTTGACCTCCGTGTACATACAGGTGCTAAGTGAGGTTACGATTCTGTAAATTTAGTTTTTGCAGTGTCAAAGTGTAAAAAATGGAGAAGAAAGTGCGTAAACAAAATTCCATATCATTAAAAATGAAAATTGAACTCCTTCAAGCTGTTAACGAGGGTATTCTATTTAAAACAGAGGATCTGTAGAAAATTCGGTATTCTAAACTCTACGTTATCTACCATAATAAAAAACAGAGGTAAAATTTTAGAGCTGTATGAGTCGAGCAAGTTTGAACCAGATAGAAAACGTATCCGTAAGGCTAACCACGAAAACTTGGAAGCTGCTCTTCTTGTCTGGTTTAAGCAAGTGAGATCACAAGATGCTCCTTTTTCTGGACCACTGCTAATGGAGAAAGCAAACGTTTTTGCTGAAGAGATGAACTTGGATTTCACTGCAAGTAGTGGCTGGCTAGAAAGATTCAAAAAACAAAACGGTATAACGTACAAAAACATCTGTGGGGAGTCAATAGAGGTATCACAAGAAATGACATCATCTTGTTTGCAATCTACGCTACCTGCAATTTTAAAAGACTACCCATGAAAAGATATTTTCAATGGGGTTGAAACAGGACTATTTTTCTGTTGCATGCCTGATAAAACACTTTCATTTAAAGGTGAACAATGCACTGGCGGTAAAAAGTCCAAAGAGAGAGTGACAGTGATTGTAGGCTGCAATTCTGATGGGTCAGAAAACTTCTGTTACTTGTTGTAGGTAAAAGTTTAAAGCCTCGCTTTTTTAAAAACGTTAAAAAGTTACCAGTAGAATATACAGGTAACAAACGAGCGTGGATGATGTCTACAATATTTACTGAATGGTTAGTTTCGTTAGAAAAACATTTCGCTTCTCAGAAGAGAAAAGTTGTGTAATTGTTGATAACTGTCCTGCCCACTCGAGTGATGAACTGATGGCAGTTAAACTTATTTTTCTATCACCGAACACAACTAGTGTCCTACAACCTTGCGATCAAGGTATTATTCAGAATTAACAATTCCAGTATAGAAAATTACTTCTGCGGAAATACTTGGCCGCTATAGAGGCGAAAAACAATTTCTGTATAAATTTACTGGACGCTTGTAATTTGTTGCGAACAGCATGGAACCTCGTGACACCTAAAACTATTGAAAATTGTTTCACTCATGCTCGATTCATTTTGAATTCAGAGATTAAACAAACCGAATGCGAAGAAAATGAAATTGGGCCTACCCTGTCTGAAATGTTTAATCGCGTATCATCAGCATTAAATGTTTCAGTTTCTCTAAATGAGTACATGTTTGTCGACGAGAACATAATTGTCGGCTCCCATATTAACAGACAGTGATATCGTAGAAATAGTGCAAGGTGAAAACTGTGAAAATGATGAGAGTGCCAACGAACTTGACACGGAAAACGATATGACAGGAGTTCCTACCGCTACCGATATGCTTTCGTTGCTGAGATGTGTTTGTCGATTTTTAGAAGCCAACTCGGAAGGTGAAATGTTTGAGCACGTCGATAAACTAGAACAATTTATTGTAAATCAAGTAGTGCAGAATTCTGTACAAAATAAAATAACGGACTATTTTAAAAAGAATAGAACATTGTCACTACGATAACTTTACATTTTAAGAAAAATTAATTACAGTATAATAGTCCGGGAGGATAAATAAAACGTTCATATGTAAGTACCTTTTGAATATTCTTTATTGATTTATTTTACTACACAATTCAGTAAGTAATCTCTTCAGTAATTGCCCATTTACAGTACAGTACTTCTGTATCTCATTTTGTGTCACTTTTTGTCCGTTAACACGAAAAAAAACAGCTGGTCCCCGTCATTCGTGTTAAACGTGTTCCACTGTATTTAGTTTTGAAGGATAAGATACTTAGCAATTACATATGATTAAACTATTACTCTATGAAAGTGTAAATATCATTAATGGTGGGGTTCGGTTGAGGAGGAGGGATGATTATCTGCATAGTTCAGTTTCTTAATAAGAATAAATTAGCTAATTTTTATAGATAAAGTGACTCGAAAATAACGTTATGTTAAATGACTACCCCATAATAGTAAAAATATCTATAAATAGTGAAAATAGTTTGATGAATCTCAAACACACATGTACACATGTATTATAAATATGTGGTCAGGTATACATTTGTGGTAAGGATAAATGAGTTGAACAACATGATTTAACTTGTATATTGTCATAGCTTCAGAGGTCAGTTGTCATTTATATTTGGTTTGTTTGTGTGAAATAGTATAACATTCAATGTAGCATTAGATGTTTATAATTTAATAACAAGGCAGAAAATGTGTAGTGTGTTCAGATACAACTTAACTTATGTGAATTTATATTTCAGTAAATTTTACTGAAATAGCTGCTGGGTCATTCCATATGAATTCAACAACAAAAAATCACTTTCTCACCCACCATCTCAGATTTTGATGAAACTTGGCTTATTTGTTTTCTCTACAGAGATAAGTAACCACACCGAATGTTAACCCTGTATCTCTCTCCGCTTTCATTGTATAGGCTTTCAAAGTTTTGAAATTTTGGCGTTTTTAACAATCGGATGTTGTGAAACGAGACTTGCTAACCTTTTGAAAATAATTTGTAACTTTTTTATTTATCATCCAATCTTTGTGAAATTTTGTAGTTACATACTCCAAAGTATAATGATTCTAGAAAAAAATACACAGTACTTTTAAGTAAAACTACTACTACTACTACTACTTATATTTGCATCTTTGTAGCTTTTTTTTTTTGTAAAAAACATGGTTTTATCACAGAAAGGGAAAGATATAATCACAAAAACTTTTTTTTTCAAAATAATCCTCTCAATATAGCCTATGGGCTATCATATGAAAAAATAAAATTGATGGGGTTTTCATTCCTTTGTTTTTTCTGTTACAGGTAAGTTTTTTAAAATTTTTTATTGACCGATTTACTATGCCATAGAAATTTGAAAGGGTCTTGAGTATATTTTTTTTTAATAAAACTAAAATTTTAAATGATTATAAAACAATCAGGCCCTATATTAAAACAAATACAAGTTAGAACAATATCAACAACTTCTCAAGTAATATTACAAGTTAGAAAAATATCAACAACTTCTGAAGTAATCAGTCAAAATTCAAAAAATCCCTAATTGCATTTTCTTGAGACTTTTGAATTTAGACATTCAATAATATCAATTATTCAATATTCAATAATATCAATTATTCATTATTCAATAATATCAATTATTGAAGAATAAATAACTAATAAATATTTTCATCTGTAGGAAATATTCTATTTTAACCTAAATAGGCTTATTCAAGAATTTTTTTTAATGCTGACACAAAAAATCATTTTAATGTACATATTAACATTATGTACATTTAATAAAGAAATGGGTCGTTCTGAAATTAAGTGGAAATTTCAGACTAGCAAAAAAAAATATTATGTACAAAATAATTTCAGTTTTATTATTTAATAATAGTGTCCCTATGATGTAATCAAATACATGTAAACTATTAAACGAGGTCAAGGAATGATTTTTAGCCTTTCAGAGCTAATTTTAAATTTTCAGAAGACATGGAGGTGACATTGCTACCACGGAGGTGACATATGAGAGCTAAAGTTTCACTATTATGTAAAGTACAAGTTAAAAATCTTAGATATGTTAGTTATTTGATGTAGGAAAGTTAAATAATAATCCTTGCAGTAGTAAATTGTAATTATATTTTATGTAAACAAATTTATTTATGTACAGTAGGATACATCACAATTGGAACTTAAGTTTTTCAAAAACACAAGAGAATTATTGTTAAGTAAAGAGGCCAAATCTGAATTATTAGAACGATTGCCTAAATTCCCTACATGACATGGGCTCAATTAGGCTTCTAACTTAATTAAAAAACTTTAAATTTTAATTCATCGGGGAGGTCGAAAACGTACTGCATTCTTGAATTCAAAATTGGCTGTTTCAGAACAGCAACAACTTCTTTACTATGAACATAAGCTTCCAGCTCTTTTGTAAAAACAAATTTGTTTTTTGTGTTCTGGCACCTTTGAATGAAACGGACATACAATGAATCTTTTGCACACTCTGTGACATTTGCCACATAAAGAGAGGCTGATTGTTTTTTTCCAAAGACTTTGACAACGACATAGTCATTTATGTTAACAGTGTGTTTTGCTTCGTCTTCACTAGTGTCACTGTTGTAATGTCTTCATAGTGTAACCTGTCCTTTTTCTTTATCTGGCGTGATTTTCCTGGCAGGTTAAATGTACATATTTCTTTTTGTTTAGGTCTTGGGTTGAAAACCCCAGTGCCGTAATGAGGACAATTCTTTGTTGTTCCACAGTTGAAACAACTTAATCTGCACATTTCAAGATTCTGTGCTTGTTTTCTCCATACTACTTGATGTATTTTCATTGTGCCAGTGCATGATGGAATTAGAGAATCAATTTTTTCTACGTCTTCTTTGTTTACTAAAAAAAGCTTGACATTCTCACAAGTTCTTTGTAAAGTGTCGTGTAATACCTGGAATGTGGGCAAGTCAGTTCCTTCAGCTACAAGCTGGTTGGCTGTTCTTTTCAAGTATCCTCCGATCCCATCGGGGGCTCCTTTGCCATGCCCACATTCGGAGTAATTTCAGGTAATTGCTTTGGTACCCCTGAATTTTCCCAGGTAGTTTGAGATAAGGTGAAAATGGTTATATTGCGATACTGTGTTGTTGGGCTATCACTCAAAAAATGGATAATTTTTATTTCTTGAACGACTCCCTTTGCATATATCAAAATCAGCTTCAAATGTGCTATAATGGCACTGGCATCATGTCTCAAGCTTTGTGACATAGAACAGAATGAAAGACACTGAGTTGTGTCATTGACATCATTTTCATCTTTGTAATACATTACACCAGTATGTAGTGTTACTTGTTGGCGTGACCCGCCAAAATGAACACGTATTTCTTTTGTGTATTTACATTCATAATTTTGACTAAAGTTATATGAATGAGTAGTTCATTTGATTTCATGGATTTCTTCTGGTCTTTTATTGATTTATACTGGTGCATTATATTGCAAACGTGTTGCATGAAAGAAGGTACCATATCATACAACTTTTCAAAAAGAGCTTTAACTTCAATATCCACTGTTTCTTTTACTACCTTTTTGGCAAACTTTTTAGTTCCTTTTACAGTGTACTCAACATTTTTTCTTTTCCATTGTTCTACACTTGTCATGCTGTTTTCGAATTCATCAATTTCAATACTTTTATTCAGACAGTTTGGGCATCTTCTTTCCAAACATTCTTCTCGAGTTTTTAGTTCGTTCAAATTGCAACATAGAGACTTAACCATTTCATCTAAATCAGTGTATTTCAGGACTTTTATGCTTTTCAATTTTTCAAAAATCAATCCTATATTTTCGTGCTTTTCACACGCACAGGTATCTGTTTTTTACGTTTGGCAACAATACCCAAAATGGTCGAAATGAACAAAATGTAGAATATGGTACACTAAATCCAAATTCTGCCTCAAATTTTTTGTGGAGGTTTTTAAGGCTTCCCATTAAAGTTCTCTTTTGCTTTATGATCTTATTTTTTTTTTAGTATCTTTTATGCCAGGCTCGACTCTACTTACGTCATCTTGTTCAAAGAACTTAATAACATCACCTTTCTTTCTCACTTCATTTTTTGTATTGTATTTCATTGCATTTTTCATTATGTCAGTAATTTTTTTGCCCTCACCAATCCTCTTTAAATTTTTCCAGTATTTGTGTACTAGAAGCAAGTGCATGAATCGATACTTTTTCACTATTTTACCTGATAATACCAAACCAAAAGCTTTTTTACTTTTCTTTGAATCTTTGTTTTTCTTGAAATTTTCCTCTATCTGGGTAGCTAGCACAGATCCAAATTCAAGATGTTTCCTCACTTTAGTGGAAACTCTTTCCCCCTAAAATACTTTTAACTTTTTGCTGTGGACTATTTAAATTTTTGTTATTTTCTTTCAAACAAAAGAACCTTTTCTTATATTTTTCTTTACATCTTTGCAGTTTTACTATTTCTTTCTTTTCTTTTCCAGCTCTTTTTTCAGACGTTCTATCTATCTGTACGCTTTAGATTTGTTTCTTTTAGCAACTTTTTTCCCACTCAGTTCTCTGCTGCTTTCAGCTCTCCCAATGACTCCATTTTCAAGGTTATCAGTGCCAGCATCTGCCTCTACTTCACTGTCTTGTGGAGTGTTTGTAGTAATTAATTCTAATTGTTCCTCTACTTTTTTCTTGTTCAAGCAAGATTTTCTTGTTTTTTCAACCCATTTTTTCCGTCTAACCCTTTTTTCTCTAGCGCTGAGCTGTGAAATTTTTTTAATTTTTCCCTCAGCTTTCCTTTTGTGATACCTTTCTTGCTCTCTCTTTTTGGCTTCTTCATACAAAATTGGATCATTTCTGATTTTATCTCTTCTTTTTTGCTCTGATTCCTTCTTTATTATTCTTAACTTTTCAATTTCAACTTTCTTGCATGTAACTGGTGCCATTTGTTTTAGCTAAAAAAATAAATAAATAACAGTTTTTAACAAAACTAAACTTTATTATTTTTATAAAATAGTAATTAGCTTCAGTTGAAAGTAGTGTTACGCATTTTGGTTTGTATATTCAAGAAACTATAATGTATACAAACAAGCAGTATTATAATTTGACACTTTGACTTTGACATTATTGAAATTAAAGCTCTCTTTCAAAGTACAAAATCGAATTAATGAGGCCTAAAATAAGTTAGGTAAGGCTGCCTTCAGATAAAAAGTAAATATAACCTAAAAATAAAGGTGTTTAATTCCCATGTTAGTTAAAGGTGGCTTAAAAATATTTTGAAATACTTAATAAATAGCTAATGTTAGCCAATGACAAATTTTTGTCACCTCCATGCATCCTCATCACCTCCATGGAACGATTTAACCATGGAGGTGACATCCATGGAGGTGACATCCATGGAGGTGACATTTTCATGATTTTTTTACATTTGAGGCTAACCTGTAAGAAGCTCAGCAAACTTAATTTGGTTTATTGTTTTAAGTACTTCAAGTAGTAACTTATACTATTGAAAAATCAATATATAAAAAAAACTTACCAAGTTAAAGAATCCACGGAGTTGACGCGATGAAAAAGAACTCTCGAATTTAAAAAGTTTAACTAATTATAACAGTCCAAAACAATGCTCACTGTTGGACCAACTCACACCACAATCAAGATGGCTGTCTTAGGCTCCTTCAACTTCTTTGTTAAGCTTGTGTTACCATCTGTTACATTTTTATGAAACTAATAGAATTATTCCATAGAGGTGACTCAGACTGTGGGGACATGGAAAGTTGTGTATTTTTCAACATAAAAATGTTTTTTTTTTAAATAGTTGCTTTCAATAAATTATGATGTAAATGAGTTGTTTAATATAAATATGCTTTATAACAGTCATAACTATAAAATATTATAAATTGCATTAACATATTCTCCTAAAAACAATCGGGGACACCCATGGAGGTGAAATTTTTTACTGTTAATATATTTTTTCCCATTAATATGCATTTATATTTTTTTTTACTTTTGCCTATTATAAATAATACAACAATCTTTAAAATAAAATCAGTTTTGTAGCTTTGTACAGGATATTAATTAATGGGTCAAATCAACGCGCTAAAATTAAAAATTTTACCTGACCATCTCAGAATTTGATGAAATTAGGTATGTAGGTAGTCCTCATGGAGATTAATAAAAATACACATTTTTTTTCAAATATCTCAAACGGTTTAGAAATTACGGCTATGTAAAGTTTTCAAAAAACGGGCAAAAACGCACGTCCGACATATTTTGAAATCACCACAGCTGCTCTCCTAATTGAGCTAGAGAGATGGGAGTGGTGTTATTTTACTCAGTTTTTCATGCAGTTTTCATTGATATACAGCACAACATACCTTTTCATAAAAAGTTTTTTTGTAAACACAAAATCAAAATTTTAAATTTAACTTTCTCAAAAAGTGCATTTTTGAAAATTTTTTAAAAATTCCTATAAATAGTTTAAACCTTTGGTAAGTGATTCTCGAAATTTCAAAGTGGGAGGCTAATGGGTTCATAGTTAAATAATAATTTTAAAAAAGAGCGTTTTATAAAACTGATGCGTAATTTTAATACTATGTACCTTTACATAATGTATTACAATGGTGATTATTACCATAATTCTGTGCCAAGGGGGGCTGTCTTTAACACAAATTATGTCCACAATTTAGTCATTTTAGTCTTATTATTTACTCAGTAAGTTTTTCAAAATTAAATGAGAAATAGTTTTTATAATTTACTTTATGCATTTTGTGTCAGGATGCAAAGGATAAAGTCACTAAAATAACAATCAGCAGTGGTCTGTTGTAGATTATTCATCGACCAAAGCATTGCATATTGGCAGGCCAAAGTGGCACACATGCAGTTTGTGTATGCACAATTCACCAGAACGTAAAGTTAATGATAGAAAATACAAAATTAGGAGCTTTGACAAATAGACAACTAAATACATATAAACACTGTTTGGCAAAAATGCTGTGTAATTCACCAAACATTAATTGCTATATGAGTGAATGTAGAGAATGCCCTGGTGTTGCCCCAATTCGCAAAATCATTGAAGAGGCTTTTGAAGAAAATCTTATAGAAAATGTCACCTATCGTCAGTGGGTGTCTGTTGATCGTTGCAACCTTGAAACTTTACAGAAATCTAATGAAGATTTTATAAATGTTTTTTGTGACAAACTGACTCTCTTAATCAAACATGATTTTATTGCAAAGCAGCAGTCTTCATTCATTAATGACAAAAAAGAAAATTTAAAAGAGTCAGAGTTTGTAGTAAACTTAGATTTCTCTGAAAACTATAACACTGTCATTCAGGACGAAGCTCAAAGTTATCACTGGGCAAGCGAACATGTGACAATACACCCTTTTGTGATTTATTACAGAGAAGATGATAAAATTAAACACTCAAGTTTTGTTGTAATTTCACCTTGTTTAGAGCATAACACTGTTTCTGTGTATACATTCCAAAAAAAACTTGTCGAGTTCATGACAACAAAGTTTCAAACAGTGCCAAAAAAGATTTTTTATTACTCAGATGGGTGTGCTGCACAATATAAAAATAAGAAAAATTTTATCAGTTTATGTTATCACAAGCAAGACTTTGGTGTATAGGCTGAATGGCATTTTTCCGCAACTGCACATGGGAAAGGACCATGTGATGGGGTTGGGGGCTCAGTCAAGAGACTTGCTGCAAGAGCAAGCCTGCAACGTCCATATGACAACCAAATTTTAACACCTATCCAACTTTATGAATGGGCAGTTGAAAATTTATCTGGAATTAATTTCACCTTCTCCACACAAGATGAGTATGTTGAGTCCGAAACATTTCTGAATGACCGTTTCAGCCAAGCAGTAACTATTAAGGGAACTCAACAGTATCATGCTTATATACCTGTTCATTCAAGCGTATCAAAGATTTGTGTAAAAATATTCTCTGAAGATACAACAGAAGGAACAGTGATCATCCAAAAATCCTCAGAAAAACTACAAATGTCAGAAGTAAGCGGTTATATAACGGCCGTATATGACCAAAAGTGGTGGCTGGCATATGTGTTGGAGAAGAATGAAGAAGAGGATGAACTAAAAGTGACATTTCTACATCCTGCTGGCCCTTCATCATCATTTTCATATCCAAGGAAGCCGGACGTATTGTGGATATCACTGACAGACGTGCTTAGCAAAGTTGATCCTACAACTCCTACTGGAAGGATTTATGTAATAACACCTGAAGAAGCCACAACAACTTCACAAGCTCTATCATGAAGTTCTACATAAAATTTTGCTAAAGATGTAAGTGTTAAAGATTTAATGTAAAGTGTATAAATAATTTAATATAGTAATGAAATATGTTTTAATATCTAGGCCTACTATCAGTTGTATAAAACGCTCTTTTTTAAAATTATTATTTAACTATTAACCCATTAGCCTCCCACTTTGAAATTTCGAGAATCACTTACCAAAGGTCTAAACTATTTGTAGGAATTTTTAAAAAATTTTCAAAAATGCACTTTTTGAGAAAATTAAATTTAAAATTTTGATTTTGTGTTTACAAAAAAACTTTTTATGAAAAGGTATGTTGTGCTGTATATCATTGAAAACTGCATGAAAAACTGAGTAAAATAACACCACTCCCATCTCTCTAGCTCAATTAGGAGAGCAGCTGTGGTGATTTCAAAATATGTCGGACGTGCGTTTTTGGCCGTTTTTTGAAAACTTTACATAGCCGTAATTTCTAAACCGTTTGAGATATTTGAAAAAAAAATTTGTATTTTTATTAATCTCCATGAGGACTACCTACATACCAAATTTCATCAAATTCTGAGATGGTCAGGTTTATACCCTGCGTTGATTTGATGTGGAATGGCTCTAATAAAAAAATGCAAATGACTGAAATTTCCACTTAATTTCAGAACGACCCAAATAAAGTCTGGAAATTTACCAAAATTGCATTCCAATATTTTTTATTTACAGTATGTACAGTCAAAGAAATTTAATGGAGTAACATTTTTTTTTCTGAATTGAACTCACACTCCTCTGAGAATCGGTAGGTTCTTCCAGTTGACGTGTGAGGAGGCTCAACAATTGCACAAGCACATGAGGAATTGGCACCAGGCAAATGTCCTCTCGATTGGGCCAATGAAATGACAGTGATGGTCCTGGAGGATGCAAAAATTGAACAGTCATATCACATTCTTCTTTATTTACTTCAGTGATGATTCCAAAATACCCTAGATTGTCATATTTACAAGCTACTTAGCATGATGGGTTCAAATTTTCTTCTCTCACAAGTGATGTCAATTTATTCCTTAAATTATACGTAAGGGTTTCTCATCACTACTGATCATCCTTGCTTCCAAGTTCCCTAAACAATCTAATGGCTTAAAGAAACTTCTGGTTCCTGGAAGTGTTAGTATATCTTCAAAGTGTTCCGCAAGGTCAGAACGTATCTGATTTACAGAATCTTTAGAAATAAAATGAAAATTAACTTTGGTGATGTTGACTTTACAAAACTCAAACAAATCTGCTGAAGATAATATTTGATGTCCAAGAGGTCTTTGTAGACTTTCCTTTCGTGCTAGCCATTTAACAGTGCCTCCTATACCATCATCCTTCTAAAATATAAAATTGTAGAAATTCATATTTTTAAAAAAATAAACCTTTATGATTAAGACAAATTGTGCCAACATCATCCTCTTTTTCAGTTAATTGAATTATAATTATTATAAATAAATCACGTTATATCCGTCGTGTGACTTCGTTACGTCGATTAAAATGACGCGTTTCGGAGCATCTGCTCCATCATCAGACTAAATCGCTCTATTGAGGTCGTTAAACGTTAGAAACACATGTTACACATAATTGTCCACTATGTAATTCACTCGCCTTCTAAATGGTGCGCACCATTTAGAAGGCGAGTGAATTACATAGTGGACAATTATGTGTAACATGTGTTTCTAACGTTTAACGACCTCAATAGAGCGATTTAGTCTGATGATGGAGCAGATGTTCCGAAACGCGTCATTTTAATCGACGTAACGAAGTCACACGACGGATATAAGGTGATTTATTTATAATAATTTATTGTTCATACGTGACTTGGATACCAAGAACTAACATGCATTTTAATTGAATTAAATTAATTTCTTCCTCAGGTAAATTACTTAAATTTTTTTGTAGTTTTGTTTTTGACATAACTTGTTTGGTGACATTCAGTCAATGTTAATTCCCCTATGTTACACTTATCTTCCATGTCCATTTAAGTAGTATAAATAAAAACATGAAATATCTTCTGACATTTTTAATGTTTAATGTTCAAATAAATGAAAAAAATAATAAATAAAAAACAACACACATACACAGGCTTATAGGAAGTAATACTGTAAGTAGAACACACCACTGTTTCATCAAGAAGCACCGGAAACAGACTGACTAGAGGTGGGCCGATATACCTGTAACAGGTGTTTTGGAACGATATTTTTGTGGAACGGATGTAACAGTGACTGAAAAGTTGAAATACCTGTTATTCGCAGCCTCGCTGTTCTGAGTTGAGGCACGCCCCTACGCAAATAATGAATACACAAGTAACAAGTAAACGAATACGCCAAGGCCAAATACTAGGCGTCTCACTGGTACGCAAGGAACAACTAGTATTTTAGGAACAACTAGTATCAGGAGTTTTTCGAGTATGAACTAGTACAAAGCCACTTTTTGGTCCTGAGTACTTCATTCTGCGCAAAGAGACAAAGCTGTTTTTAATAAATGAACAAAATTCATACTGATAATGTTACATTTATTCTCGTGTGTTATGCAGATATATAATACAGATTATAATAAATTATATATTATACTAGTCACCAAATTGGTAAATTTTGAAAAAACAAATTATATTGTGTTATAACCTACAGAGTGGCTGATAATAGTTGATAGGCCGCTAAGAGCAGATATCTAATGAAATTTTACTGCAAACTGTTTAGGTTATGTTTTTATAAGGGTAATCGGTTTAAATCATGTTTATTCTCATTCACTCTTGTAGCTTACTGTTATGTTGTTATTATGTTTTGATGTTTTTTTTTTCACATTATTTGTTGTGCTATACATTATACTTTTGTTAATGTGATTTTAACTTCACTGTACATCTCACATAAATGATGAGATTGTTGTAACGGACATTTATGCATTTTATCTAGTCCTGTTCATTAATTCTTTACTGATCTGATAAGGCTACCCTAAAAACAAGGTGTTTTTGTAAATTTGTTTCTTTTATCTAAACTGCAGATTTTGAATTTTTGTCTCATCACTTTACTTATCATTTGACTAATAGTAGTTTCCACTTGGTAAAGAAATAAAAATAAACTCCATAACAGATAACACATTTAGGTGTAAGTGGTCAAACTGCAGCCTGAGATAAATACACGATCTGATGAAGATAAGAATTTACTAAACTTATTAGAAGGCCATCAATACAACAAAGGTAATAAGAAGAGAAAGCTACAAGTTTATCTGAATTTCTTGGAGACTGTAAAACATTCATGATTAATTTATAATGTGGTTGGAAGTTTCCATTATTTGCCCAACTTGTGCTTTTGCCAGGACCTATCAGTTGCACAGTTGATCTACTAGCAGTTTAATCAAGTCAGAGTTTAAAGTAACACTGTTAATACTTTTAGTTTAAATTTATTTCTTATAACAAATTATATAATATAGGGTTTGTAATATTATCTTCAAATAAATAGATTGCAAGTAGGTTTATTTTAATATGTTTATTAATACATTAATAGGTGTATCTAGATGAAAATAAACTTGCAGTGTATTTATGTGAAGATATTAGGTTATGTGTAATATGTATAATATATTATTTGAATAATATAGGTTATGAATAATTAGTATATAATAACAGGTATTTGTACCTGTTATTTTTTTGAAACGGTATTTTCATACCTATTATTTTAAAATAACAGTTTAGCCCACCTCTAAGACTGACCAAATGAGCACACTAAGTTCACAACACTAATAATTATCGTGATGTTGTTTTGTTTACTGTGGCAATCTAACCTCTTTGCGGTTATGTCACAAGGTCGATTTAAATCACTCGTTGCGTTGGTTCATTTCGCACTCTATAAAGATTATTACTGTACTTTTTAATTCACACACTTCTGATAAATAATAACTACTTGATGTGATAATCATTTGTCAAAACGTCGAAAGAAACTGCATGAAAACGATGGTGTCTGAATAAAAACTGATCCAAGCTGAATAAGGTTGTACTCGATCTGTACCTTCTTTTCAATAAGCTTAAAAAGATATAGTCTTTGAACAAAGGTACAGCCTCTTTATCAGCAGATAAAGCCTCGCCAACCACTTACAGTATTTTGGCGAATACCGAATCGTTTTTTCACCGATCTAACCATCCATCACTGGCAGTAAAATTCTGAATCTTCTCCTTCTATTTGTCGCTTAAATTGCTATGGTTTTTCCTGCAATATCAGCCCAGTAACAGGCAAGCCTTTTCCTCTTAAGTCTTCATGCCACCAAAATATAGCTTCTTTACGCTTACCTTTCAGCATGGTTTTTCTTACTTTCATTCCACTTCCACTAGCTTGGGCAGCACACCACGTTTCAATTTCTGCTCGATTTTTCTTCCATTCACCAACTGTACTTTTCCCAACTCCTAACTCCGAAGCAATAGTTTTTGCCATTACCCCACAGTCCAGTCGTTGTATAGCGCGTAGTTTCTCCTCCATAGTCACTACAACCTTTTTTCGCTTATCACCCATTTCGTAATCTTCAACAAAAAAACAATGAAGCACACCAAAAAACAATTTACGACCGTAACCAGGAACAGTGGGAAATGTATTGCGCACTTGCTGACATCCGTTACACAACTGACGAAACAAAGAGCAGATAATAGGGCGGGTGGAAATCCGTGCTTTTCATGTCGTACCTTGTGTTTTTCACACGGCACGTAGGTTCAAAAATAGGCCGGATAGTACGGAGACCGGATAGTCGCGAGCCGGACAGTCGGGAGTCTACTGTAATTTGATACAATTCAACACAAGTGGGGCGACAGATTCTGATGTGGTGACTTTTCTCCTTTAAACTTTCATTTTATTTCTTACTAAAGTGAATGTCCATTAGTAATTTAAGGATGTCACTTCAGCTTATACGCCGATAACTCCCAGACATTGTGTACTTTTTTAAAGCAGTTTGTTATTATTGTTTAACTGGGCTGATTGCTTTATTAGTCAGTTTAATATTTTTTGTAAAAAAAATGTTTTTTAGTTACACATACAAAAGTAACATTATTAATATAGAAAGTCCATTGGTATGATTGGTGATGCATGACCCACAGTTTATTACACAATGCTTCACTGCTGGTAATCCGTATGTATTGGGTGTGTTGGGAATTTTTTGTTACAAATAGGATATAAACAAGCCATCTCACTGCCACAAGTGAGTGTACATAGCAGAGTTGTAGCATAAACACACAGTTAACAATTTATTTTATTATCAGCAAAAAAGGATTTTCTGGTGCAAGATATACAAAAATACAAAACCACATCTACATGCCAGCTAGCATACAACAGTGACAGCCCACAAGACAAAGTAAATTAACATAGTAAATATGGTCACTACAACAGATTGTCAATGTTAAGTGATAGGCAAATACTACTTCCACTCTTAATGCATTCATGATATAAACAAACATAAATGACAAAGTTAAACTGCTCTTTTCTGTATGAATTAGAGGTGTATCATACTAACAGAGCAGGATACAGGATACATTATTGTGAATACTCACAAAAGTGAACTGTGAAAATTTTTACGTTACTAATTAAAGTAAAGATCTGTGTGACCGTAGCAAAGCACCAACAAAATATATACCACTTAATGGCTTTTTCTATTTACTGTTCAACAACCTCACCAAAATGTAAAAATTGTAGTGAAGTTTGTTTAAAATTAAAATCTGAAATTGTGATAACACTTACCATTGTACTTCCTACTTATTATCACTTGAGAGTAACTCGATTCCTCCATATTTGTTCTGGAACATGAATTCTGACAGAAGTGTGAATGATAAGACTATTCCCAAAAATGTTGTAAAGTTGCCATACTTCCTCTTTAATTATGTGCTCTGAACAACAATGCCACTTGTCTGGAGTTATTTCATTTACACCTTCCTATCAATATTTCATATCAGGCAGTTTATATGTTGTGTTATGATACTTTCAAATGGGTCCATATTAATTCAACAGGATTGAAAACACAGTGATAAGGTGATAGTTTGGAAACAGTGTGCCAATTTTTTTAACAGTATCATTCACTACAAATTTTTAGAACTCGTCTTCATTTTGTTTACCTAGCTCTAAAAGCTCAGTTCTCATCTCTTCTTCACAACATATTTTTTAAGTATTCAGGTGACTATATCAGCCTTCTTCCATGCACTGTTAAAAATATATTCCATCATCATTCCGTATTCTGTATACAATATATGGGACATTACACATTATTATTATTATTACACTACTTTTTAGTAGGAGTGTAAACAGTCTCTTCAATCCTTCAAACTAGTTTTCAAAAACACATCTATTCATTTCAGTATGATAATTTTTATTTTCTTTAAAACTAGAACATTAGTAAACCCATATTTAGAAACTCACATTCACTGTCGGTATGGAATAATATTGGAGGCTTACCTTAATCAGGTAGTGGTTTTTGATGTGAAACATCTATTGGCGCGCCTTGGCAGTAAAACCGACTTGTATGCCGTGACGGCAAACGGCATGACGTTCTCTTATGCCGTTATGCCCCCTCTACGCCACCACTCTCGACTCCCTTGTGTGTGCGTGCGCGTATACTATACACTTTGTTGCTTCTCTGTGTGAGTTGTGTACTTCGTGTGCCTTTCTATTCGACTATAGTATACTTGACGCATTCACCGCTTGTATACACACTTTGTATTTCTTTGGCCTTAATATTATTGTTTTTGAAAGGACATTGTTAAGTGCTTAAAAGTTTTCGAATCAGTGACAATATTATTGAATCGAAATATGAGTGACAGTGACGATCAAGTGACAAATAATTAAAAGAAACAAATAATTAATGATGATCAAAGTGCAGGCTGCAGTAAAATGTCTAATACGTGTGCACAACGTTTGCTTTACGAAACAATCTACCGATTCAAACCAAAGGTTAGTAAATCATCTGTTAATATATTATTTTATTACTATTCTATTTTATTTGTTCATTTGAGGTTAGAAATGTGTTTACTGATGTCAACAAGCGGTTTATTTCTGCGCATGCGTACACAAAACGCGAGATATATACATCCACGTGTTGTAACTCCTTTCTCTGTGTGTGTGGCTTCTATTTTTATAAAAATTTAAAACTGCGGGAGTTGCGATATATCAAAACAAAAACATAGCCCGAATTACTATGACGAATATAGAACTTACAATATGAAATACACGTGAACTTAACGTTACCCAAGCAGCTATTGGTGATATATGTGCTTCTCAAGTTAAAATGGATGATGGGAGAGAATTCCTTATGGTTGTTGTGTATATTTCACCAAATCAAAAAGTCACAGAAATCATAAAATTTTTATACCGTCGTTTACTCATATATAGTCGCGAAGGTTCAAGGATTTTAGGAGATAATTTAGACGAACTTCCGATGATTTTAGCAGGAGATTTTAATGTTACTTTGCAACAAACTATTCAATCCCTTTGACAACATTCCTTGAGCAAACATTTGATTTGAAAATCAATAATAAGCCAACTGAACCAACAACTAGATATGGAACGACAATCGATGCTGTATTTTCAAGATACCTTGATAACATCACGTCTACTACTTTTGTTACATACTTCAGTTATCATTGGCAAATCATTTCTTTAATACCATCTAAAACACCTTCAACAGCTACTATTACAGAAATCACAGAAGATACGTCAAATAATATTCCGTAACTGCATTGTAAAACAGTCTATATTAAAAATATTTACTTCTCTTGTATTTATATTCTGTAATTATTATTATAATTAGAATAATAAGAAAAATATATTGATTTTATTAACGAAACTGTTTTTTTTTTTTAAATTTATTTTACTCCATATTTCTTTATTGGTTTTCATTAATTATAAATTCTACCATCAACTTTGATGTTTCACATCTGCCGGGCGTCCCGTGATGGCCAATTTTTTTTTCAGTTAATGCGCCTGACAGAAAAGGTTGTCATGATGTCTTTATCGTAGAATCATTGAACAAATACTTAACTTGTGGTGTGTTCGTCATGAACACGTTTCATAAAAGTAAAAAATATGGAATCTCATTGTTCTGAACTTTTCAACTGACTTCATGTAATTCCTTCACAAAGTTAAAACGTCTTGTCTATCTAAAATAACAATTTATTTTTTTCTGTTAATAAATTCAAAGCCTACAGATTTTACACGGTGCGTGCCGTTTGATGTACATCAGGATCATTATTAGTTTTAATAATACTTTTTGTCATGGCCGGTAACAGGCCACACTGTAATATCCAGCCCTATCTATGGTCCCTGCGGCAGGAGCTCTACTTGAAGCTCGGGACGCAGCATACGAATGGACGGGCATGCCCTTCGTCCCGCACAGCCCCTTGGTCATCATACTTTTTATAGAGTTGGAGGTTCATTATGAGAGAAAATATTATGGGCTATCTCCACTCTGATTCTTTGAAAACTACTTTCTGAAACACCCATAAATTCAGAAGTAAATTTATCTAAATCTTTGGTAGTGGGAGTTGGGTATTTGTCATTTAACTTATTGAAAACACAATATGTATAATATTAACTTTTCACGTCCTATTAATGGTTTCTCCTCCTTGTATTTCATAACAGATGCATTTGATAGGCCAACAGTGCCATCAATCTTAATTCTCAAAATAAAAACTATGACTAATAAAAATTATAAAAAGTAATATAAATTTCACACATTAACACTAAAGCAACGCACACACAAAATTCATCAAATAATATCTGTATGCATATTATTCATATCATGTGCACAGTGATACACTTTTAATTGACATTTGTAATTGATATTTTCAATTGACAGTGAAACATAATCAAAAACAAAGATAAATACACCACATTTTAAAACCCGTTTGTCACAGTCACATATATTACTAATTATGAACAGTATTACATCCTCTGACAGTAGCGTTTTAGATATGTCACATGGATTTGTTTTTATCAGGAACACACTAAGAATGAAAAGACTATATAGGTATACAATTACTGAATACAATATACTGTGTGAAATAAATTGAAAGATTTCTGTAATTAGCATATGTGTAAATATATGTATGCATATTGTAACATAACAGAACGTTCCATACTCTTAAAACAACCAGATAGTGAAGTTAATACCAAAATAATTAAGAATAAGGACCAAGTTTATGTAAAGATGAAGAATATAATAGAATTAAAATCATCAACCATCGAGGAAGGAAGAAAATAAGAAAATACGATGAACAGTAGCAGACCTGCAACCTGCTTTATAAAAAAGAAAAGGCAATTTAGAAACACAGACAAACTGACTAAAACGTTGACAATACCCAATACCCCTTAGATTGAGATAGTGAATCACCGTCAATAATGACCATAATGAGTAACCAATGATAAGAATAGCAAATGTACATTATAAAACTAAGAACATGTTATGTGACAACAAAAACAAGTGTAACACATGAAAATTGAATTATTATGAATCATTTAGGAATAATTGATCCTAAGTAATAAAGGCTGATATAGTCACCTGAATACTTAAAAAATATGTTGTGAAGAAGAGATGGAGAACTGAACTTTTAGAGCTAGGTAAACAAAATGAAGACGAGTTCTAAAAATTTGTAGTGAATGATACTGTTAAAAAAATTGGCACACTGTTTCCAAACTATCACCTTATCACTGTGTTTTCAATTCTGTTGAATTAATATGGACCCATTTGAAAGTATCATAACACAACATATAAACTGCCTGATATGAAATATTGATAGGAAGGTGTAAATGAAATAACTCCAGACAAGTGGCATTGTTGTTCAGAGCACATAATTAAAGAGGAAGTATGGCAACTTTACAACATTTTTGGGAATAGTCTTATCATTCACACCTCTGTCAGAATTCATGTTCCAGAACAAATATGGAGGAATCGAGTTACTCTCAAGTGATAATAAGTAGGAAGTACAATGGTAAGTGTTATCACAATTTCAGATTTTAATTTTAAACAAACTTCACTACAATTTTTACATTTTGGTGAGGTTGTTGAACAGTAAATAGAAAAAGCCATTAAGTGGTATATATTTTGTTGGTGCTTTGCTACGGTCACACAGATCTTTACTTTAATTAGTAACGTAAAAATTTTCACAGTTCACTTTTGTGAGTATTCACAATAATGTATCCTGTATCCTGCTCTGTTAGTATGATACACCTCTAATTCATACAGAAAAGAGCAGTTTAACTTTGTCATTTATGTTTGTTTATATCATGAATGCATTAAGAGTGGAAGTAGTATTTGCCTATCACTTAACATTGACAATCTGTTGTAGTGACCATATTTACTATGTTAATTTACTTTGTCTTGTGGGCTGTCACTGTTGTATGCTAGCTGGCATGTAGATGTGGTTTTGTATTTTTGTATATCTTGCACCAGAAAATCCTTTTTTGCTGATAATAAAATAAATTGTTAACTGTGTGTTTATGCTACAACTCTGCTATGTACACTCACTCGTGGCAGTGAGATGGCTTGTTTATATCCTATTTGTAACAAAAAATTCCTTTAGTAAGAATAAAATGAAAGTTTAAAGGAGAAAAGTCACCACATCAGAATCTGTCACCCCACTTGTGTTGAATTGTATCAAATTACAGTAGACTCTCGACTGTCCGGCTCGCGACTATCCGGTCTCCGTACTATCCGGCCTATTTTTGAACCTACGTGCCGTGTGAAAAACACAAGGTACGACATGAAAAGCACGGATTTCCACCCGCCCTATTATCTGCTCTTTGTTTCGTCAGTTGTGTAACGGATGTCAGCAAGTGCGCAATACATTTCCCACTGTTCCTGGTTACGGTCGTAAATTGTTTTTTGGTGTGCTTCATTGTTTTTTTGTTGAAGATTACGAAATGGGTGATAAGCGAAAAAAGGTTGTAGTGACTATGGAGGAGAAACTACGCGCTATACAACGACTGGACTGTGGGGTAATGGCAAAAACTATTGCTTCGGAGTTAGGAGTTGGGGAAAAGTACAGTTGGTGACTGGAAGAAAAATCGAGCAGAAATTGAAACGTGGTGTGCTGCCCAAGCTAGTGGAAGTGGAATGAAAGTAAGAAAAACCATGCTGAAAGGTAAGCGTAAAGAAGCTATATTTTGGTGGCATGAAGACTTAAGAGGAAAAGGCTTGCCTGTTACTGGGCTGATATTGCAGGAAAAAGCATAGCAATTTAAGCGACAAATAGAAGGAGAAGATTCAGAATTTTACTGCCAGTGATGGATGGTTAGATCGGTGAAAAAACGATTCGGTATTCGCCAAAATACTGTAAGTGGCTGGCGAGGCTTTATCTGCTGATAAAGAGGCTGTACCTTTGTTCAAAGACTATATCTTTTTAAGCTTATTGAAAAGAAGGGGGAATTTCTGGGGAGCAGTTGTAGAACTGCGATGAGACCGGTTTAAATTATAAGATGCTCCCTAGAAAAACACTTGCATAAAAAAAAAGAAGCTGCTGCACTAGGATACAAGAAAAGCAAGGAACGAATCACCATCTTGACTTGCAGTAATGCAACTGGCAACCACAAGCTTAGGTTGACTTAAATAGCAAAATCAAAGAAACCTAGAACTTTTAAAAAACTGGTAAATCAGGAATCACTACCCCTATATTACACGTATCAAAAGAAAGCATGGATGAATTCAAAAATCTTTAAGACCTGGTTCCAAAATGAATTCGTACCGACTGTAGAAAAACATTTGAAAGACAACAATTTGCCGAGAAAAGCTGTGCTAATTCTTTAAAACGCACTTTCGCATCCGGCCACTGACGAACTCGCAGATGGAGACATCAAAGCTTTATTTTTACCAGGCAGTGTGACTGCTGTTTGTCAGCCGATGGACCAGGGCATCCTTGAATGCTAAAGAAAAAGTATTGCTGGCGTCTTCTGAGTTCGTTGATGTCAGCGATTGATAATAATGAAGACTACTTAACCACTCTGAAAAGATTGACATGCTAAATGTCATAAGGTGGTTGGCCGAAGCATGGGAAGGGATTCCAAACATATGGGAAGGTCTTTAAAAATTCTTTTGGACCATGAAGGGACATTTCAACCTTGAACCCGTGTGTGAAACCGAAGTGGAAGATGAAAACGATAAACTTGTTTCGTTGCTGGAAAAAGTACCAGGCTGTGACGGTGTCAGTGGAGAGGGCTTTAGAGAATGGATGGCAAACAACGAAGTTGATGAAGTAACTGACAACGATATTGTGGGAATTTTGACACAGGGAGAAGAAATAGAAGAAGAGGAGGAGGAGCCATCTTTAGATGACAAGAAAAATCTCATCCCACATTCGGAAGGATTCAAGACGATTGAGGCAGCGCTGCAGTACATTAGTCAGCAGGAGGAAGCGACCCCAGCTGATATCGTCTGGTTGTGTAAGTGGAGGGACACTGCGTCGCAGAAGAGGGCTAAAAGAGAGAAGCAGTCATCTATCAAGGACTTTTTCAAAAACTAAAAACTGTAAGTTTCGTCTCTTTTATCTTAGGCCTACCTTTTCACATTTGTGTAATCATTTATCAATGAACAGTAGAGTAAGTTTAACATTTTTTTTTAGGAATTAGGCCTACGTTTTACGTTAATGTTTTGTTTATTTTAAAATTGTATGTATTTATACTGTACAGTGTACATCATTTTATGTTTCCTGCAATTAAGTTAGACATTATAAAATTTATCTTAAAATGTGTATACAATATTTTTATTCTTGGACTTCCTTTTTCTGTAATAAATTTTTAAAACAATACAGTACATAACAAACATTTGTAAACTACTGGCCTGTACTAAGAGGTCAGAAAATATGAGTAAGGGCGGGTTTGGGTACAAAAGTGTGTTTTTAATGGTATGGTTGGGGCAGGAAGTGAGCAATTATAGAACTCCGGCCTATCCGGCATTTTTGTTATCCGGCCTGCCCTTCCGCCACATTAGGCCGGATAGTCGGGAGTCTACTGGATATGTTATTTGTTTTAAAATGGTTGGATACTTTTTGAATTGGCCTCATGGATCATTCTATAGGTGGTTGTTAAAGACCATTTTATATATGCATTCATAAAAGTGAGTGTGGATATTTAGTAACTTTGTGTAACTTTGTCTCAATTATTTAGCTGGTTGTATACAAAATAGTTTTGTATGTCAATGTGCTAAAAACAAAGAAAAAAGATGACCAAAAGTGTTTTAGGCACACTGAAAAACAATAAATAAAATAATCAATGACAATAAAGTTCTGATTTATGAAAATATGGACCTATAACCTTGATCACACACTTAGAGTACACCAAAAATGAATTACAATTTTATATTTGAAAACCTCAACCAATACACAACTCAGAGTAGGGCAGGTTAGTGTGCTGAACTCCCACTGTCCAAGAGACTCACATTTTGCTTTTAACTCTTCACTGCTTTTTACTTTTCTCTCTAAACGATTTGGTTTTCAATATTTATGTCTTTAACGCTTGTTCCAAAACATAATTTTTGATTGGACACCTTGGTTTTTGAGGGGTCATGTTATACGAAATAAAGGGAATTAAAAAACAAGTTCTGTAACACAGCTGGATTCCAGTATGGTAATCCCAGGGTAACCTCACTTTGTTTTGTGGGGCTATCTATTATTTGTGAATTGTACAGTAAAAGCAAGTTTTATTTTTCGTATTCATCTAAAATCATATATGATCGCCTTACTCTGATTTATTAATTGTTCACGGTTTGTAGAGTAAAAGAGAATGAATGCTTACCAAATTTAATTATTACACTTTTATGTTCTACATGAAATGAGTATTTTCCTACACTTTTACGTAAGCTGAGGTTTTAGGTTATGTTCAAAATAGTAGTGCATGTTAGGTTAAATTTTTATGACAAAACATCGTAGAAATAATAATGTCTACTTTATCAAACTGTATAAGTAAATTCAGTATTTGTGGGTTTTCTTAAATTCTCTGATATTATGATAAACTTATAGAACCGACACTGCTTATTTGTGCATACATATACATATTGGTATTATTGGGCCAAATACTTGATTGATGACAATGAATGCTGTTATTTGTGTGCATACTATTGTTTCTAACATGTAAGTGCTGTATAATAACCTGTGTCTATTTCTCTGGTGTTTAGGTTGCTGACTTAAAACGAGAATTAAAAAGCAGAGGGCTGAGCACTGTGGGAAATAAAACAGAATTAATAGAGAGGTTACAGGCTGGAATGAATGGAAATCAAGGTCATTTTAAATTTCAATAGTTCTGTGTTATGAATGCAGAAGAAATGTATATTCCAAAAATAAAAATTTGTATAGACAATAATTACAATTTCTTATCATAACAGTTCTTTGTTTTATATACATGTTTTCTTCCAAGTTAATATATTTTTATTCACTATTATGATGGGAACATTTAATTTGTGTGTGTGTGTGTGTGTGTGTGTGTGTGTGTGTGTGTGTGTGTGTGTGTGTGTGTGTGTCACACAATTGAAAGTCTTATTTGTGTTCGTCATATGGCAGAAATGTGGAAGAATTGTTTATGTAAAACAATTTTTTACTTAAAATAAATTTTTACGGTAGGAATTTACAAAAAAAATGTGTACAACAAAAATACATTGTCATTCCTTATGTAATGGAATCTTTGTAATACATGTTGCAGATTTAATACTTGATGATACAGGGACTCTTGAGTCAGAAATTCTCGATGAGGATGAAGTTTTGGGTGTAAGTAAATGCTCACTGATAAGAAATATCTTTGACTGGTAAGAATAATTCAGTTTGTTTTATTGAATTATTTGACAAAAAGAGTAGTGAATGAGATTCATGAACTAATTGGTTAACACTGAACTAATTTAATTAAACACGATTTGATTTGTTTCATTTGAACACAATTAGTGTACTACCAAATGAATGGTTAGTTGATGAGTAGAAAAATGTTCATATGGTTGTTTGCAGATTGGATATTAACATTTGGTTCTTAATATTGGTCAGCTGTAACTTCTTCCAGGTTCATTAACAAAACTGATTTATAAAACAAAGTACATTAATGTATGTGTAATATACTGAATTTGTAACAATCAGGAATTAGAAAAATTAAATTTTGTAATTAAAAAAGAAAAAATGTGCTTATAAGATGTGTTGGTAGAATAGGATGGACTTGATGATGTGGAGCTAACATCAGAAGCTGATGGTGTATTAGATGAAGTGCCTAAAACCAGTAAACAGCAGCCATTGGGGATGTCATCAACAAATCTTAAAAGAAAGGCCAGCTCACCGGAAAAGTCAGATACAAAACCTCCAGAAAGACTGGTATGTATATCTGAGCAATTATTCTTCTTTTGACAGTAGATATCATTAAATGAAATTTTAATTTTGTATAAAAACTTTGTACAGCTTGTCTACATGATGGAGATCTCTGACATGATGTGGCTCAGGAATCTTCCGTCACCCAAGTAGTAGAGTCGATAGATATAACATACATATCATCGGTACCAAATAAATGAAGTTTTAAATCATAACACTGGAACGTTTTAGAGGGAGCGTACAGTGTTAAGCCTTGTTCACACTAATTTAGTAATTTAGTCGAGTAGTTAGTAATTAGTCAAGTAACTGTATGCAAACATTGAAATTTAGTCGAATAGTTTAGTCAAGTGGTTTAGTTGAGTGGATAGATTTGATTCTATTTTCCTGGTCAACTCCCCACCACTACCACTAACAAATTAAACAAGTCTGAACACGATTGTTTATAGTCAAGTTCATTAGTAGGTCTTATCTCGTTGAGTGAAAATGTCGGGTTGGAGCGAAGAAAATGATTAAATTTGTTGATGAATATTTAAAACATGAATTAGTATGGAATGTGAAAAGTGTAAATTATCGAAGTAAACAGGACAAGACAGACAAGCTGCTTATGAGAGTCTTGAAAAGTGTATGAACATTCCTGGGTTTATAGAGAAGGAAGTTAGCAGAAAAAAAAATTACGGTCTACGTATTCTCAAGAACTGACGAAGATAAAGGATTCGAAGAAATCTGGAGCCAGGGCTGATACCATATAAGTTCGTATGGAACATATATAACATAACCATTCATTAATGGTTCCAATTATCGAATGAAACATTACAAAATATCAACTACAAAATAAGACCAACTCAAGAGTAATTTGGTAAGTATTTTCATGTTTATTGAATAATGTTATGTTGATTAACATTAATTATTATTAGTGAAGTATTTGTTACAATTATGTACACTAGAGGAGAGATGCTGAATATCACATTTTTGTTGTATAATTTTGTATTAAAATAAAAAATTATAGACAGTAACAAATTACACAAAGAAAAGTTTCAATTAATTAAAAAATTGTTCGAAATTTAGTTTGTAAAAACAGTTGCAACAATATATAACTACACAAAATTGCTTGCTTAATGGGAGTACCAAAATTGTGATTAAAATTTTTTACAAATAATAATTATTATTTATTCTTACTGGAGTTCTACTGTATGCACTGTATGTTCTTCTAAAAATGTCAGTGTATCATTGCCAGTTGCCAAGACACCTTCTTCCCCCACAAAATAATAAGCTAATCTCTCACTAACTGTTGAGATTGTTGATTTGGATGATTTCCTAGAGTTCTGGAAGTGGAATGATTCCTAGTGGTTGTTGCAAACTCCTCCAGCTGCCTTCAATTATTTAACCAAGGTTATGGTTTTCTTCATCTGCGGTGTGATAGTGTTGTCGATCGTGTGTTTTCAACAGTCTAAGCCCGTTGTGTAAAACACAACACGCTTTTATAATTAAGTGCACTGTATTGGTAGAGAATGGGTGTTGGTTTTTCAAATAACCTCACCCAGCTTGTCATAATTCAAAAAGCATACTTGATGATTCTTCTGGCACGAGATAACGGGTAATTGAATAATTTTTGTCTGAGAGTTAATCGATTACCAGGAAAAGGTTTAAATAAATACTCTTTCAATGGAAGTGCATTGTCATCAACTAAGAAATGACTTTGTCGAATTTTGTTGCTTCTCTGCTATATACACTTTTCCTGGTATGATTCCAATAGCAGAGAAGCAACAAAATTCGACAAAGTTGTTATGAAGACTGCTAACATAGAGAAAATAACTGAACTAAGAAATGGCCTTCTGGTAACATACCATTCTCTAGAGCACGATATAAACTGCAATTACAGAACACTCCCCCTCCGAAATTATACCGTTAGATCCTACTTATGTGTATCTAAAACAATACTCATGATCAACAACAGCTGTTAGTACAATACTATTGGTCTGTTTATAATTAAAAGACAAACAACCAGGAATGTTCCATTCAGTCCGAAATCCGTTTTCGATCATTTTCCAGTCATTTTCTTCTTATATCTGGAAGAAAGTGAAATCCGTGAGTAACTTTTGAGTAACAGTATCATATTTTTGATTAAACATCTATATTAATAAATCTCTAGGGGGGTCTACGTTTGTCCACGGTAATCTCAGAATCTACTGAACCGATTTCAATGAAACTTTGCGCGCTGATAGCAGGTACCCATCGGAAGGTTTTCCACTTTATTTGATAATGATAGGTTAAAAAGAACCGAAGTTATTGCAAAAAACTCATTTTTTTATACCCACGGCTTCGATCGCGAATATTTGTATATGATTGTTGTGGTAACTGTCGAGTTGGTAAATTGCTAATGGTACATCTATATTAATAATATTCTTATATTTTAAGTTATGAATATCCAAAAAGTGCGAAGCAATAGATACATCATTCATGTTTCCTCGATACGTAACATCAAAATTTGATAATTTAGTAGATATTTACAAGCACGCAGTAACACAATTAGATGAAATGTTTATTCGTATAGAATAATACAAATAGTGTATACATAAGTATATTATTGATATCAGTTAGTCCATTTGAATATTTACATTTCAGTAGGGATATGGAATTCTTATCAGTATATGGAATTCATATAAACAATACAATAATTCATTGTTTGATTATATTGTAACATTGATTATATAGTACACGTTGATTCTGACAAACCATACTCTTCGACATTTGAATATTCAGTATGTGCAGTAGGGATAATTAATTCTCGAGAATTATACTTAACTTACTTCACCTCAGTCATGCGATGAGTGTCAGTGATGAAGTATCAGTGCCTTTTTTCGTTAATTTTACGTCATCGGTAAGTAATATGTGCAATATGTATTGTATAAATTATTAATTGCTGCCTAGAGATTTATTAGTATAGAAAAAAATTAGTACATTTCCACTTTTTATAGCTTTGCAATTCCAAAAAGACGATCATGTTTAGGAAGATGCTGCTGTGGAAAGAAAAAGGTGTCTTAGAGCATCTGAAAATGACGTTGAAGGAGTCGAAATGCAATCAGCTCCTGGAAACTCTTGAAGATCTGGATTAGAAGAAGTCTCACGGGTTGAAAGTCCTACGATTCGTGAAAATAGCGGCACAAAGATGCAGGCAAGCGACTCTCAGATCACGAGGTCCTACTTTACGATGGAATGCAAAATTAAATAGTGGTTTCAATTATAATCCAGTTATTAACTACGCGAATGAAACAGATATCGGGTTTTCCGAGTATGGTTTGCCCTCATTACAAAGCTTTAAAGTGGAAAAATGAATCACATGGATTATGTTGCTCTGCAGGAAAAGTGCGATTAGATCCTATACTTCCTTCTCCAGAACCATTAAAACCATTATTAAATGGAGAACATCTTTTATCGAAAACAATTTTTGAATGCATTAAGATCGTACAATTCAGCTTTTCAATTTACATCATTCGGAGCCAACGAAATAGTCGAAGGGAGCTTCATGCCTACTTTCAAAATTCAAGGGCAAGTATATCACCTCATTGGATCATTACTCCCCACACAAAACGAAGTACCAAAATTTGTACAGGTGTATTTCATAGCTGATTATTTACAGCAAGCTGGAACAAGAATGGATCATATTCTTAACTTGGATAAGACATTAGTAACAGAACTTCAAAATTTACTTCACACAATCAACCCATATGTTAGTGAACTGAAAAGTGCATTTGAATTTGTAACATCTGCGAATAATAAGCAGTACAATATTGTGATTCATGCTGATCGAAAAGAAAATAATGAAGAGCACAGGGGTCGCTACAATGCACCGACAACTAATGAGGTGGCAGTAGTTTTAGTTAACCAGGAATGTGATAAACACGATATAATAATCTGTGCGAGGGATCGTACGCTACATCGAATTGCAGAAACACATCGAGCTTATGATGCTTTACAGTACCCTTTAATGTTTTGCAGAGGAGAAGATGGTTATCATTTTACATTGAAATTAGTCGATCCTCAGACTGGGTTACAAACTACTAAGAAAGTTTCAGATGTACAATTTTATTCTTACAGACTCATGATGAGAAAAGATGAGTACAATCATTTAATTTATTACAAACAGCTTCTGAATCAATATATTGTTGATATGTATGCTAAGATAGAGACGGAAAGGCTTATATTCAGTACTCATCAAACTCAGTTACGAGCTGAGAATTACATAGATTGCAAGATGCATTACGAAATAATGAAAGTTTGGATAATTCAGGCCGCTTTGTCATTCTACCCTCAAGTTTCATAGGAGGTCCATGATATATGCATGAGGAAACGCAAGACTTTTTGCTACGTAAGCAAATACTCTTGGCCTGATTTATTTATTACGTCCACTACAAATCCCAAGTCGAGAGAGATCGTCCAGGAGTTGCATCAAGGCCTTTCAGCTCAAGATCGACACGACTTGGTAGCACGTGTATTTCATCTGAAATTGAAGAAATTAATGGATTTCTTAGTTAAAGGTAAAATTTTTGGCTCAGTTGTCTGCTACATGTACAGCGTAGAGTGGTAAAAAAGAGGTTTGCTGCATGCGCATATTTTGCTCTGGTTAGATGAAAAAATATGACCAGATCAGATAGATTCTGTGATTAGTGCAGAGCTGCCGGACCCTGATAAAGATCCAGAGCTTTATGATATAATTAAAACCCATATGATTCATGGGCCATGTGGAACAATTAATGCACGGTCACCATGTATGAAGAAGGGTCAGTGTACTAAACGATATCCTAAATCGCTTACAAAAGAAACAACGATAAATGATAACAGCTACCCTAATTATCGCCGACTAAGTCCTAAAGATGGAAGTTTTCAGTGTGAAATCCGTTTGAGAGATGAGATTTTGATAGTTGCTTCACTTAGCGTCATCCTATCGAACCGCGCGGTTCAATGTAAAAGTGCTCGCGAGCCGAAGTCTAGTGAATTTTGTAAATGTGTTAAGAAACAGTAAATAAACATGGTGTAGAGTGCAACAACAACCTCAGAAGGACAGTTGTCAATATAATAAAGCGGTTAAAGATTTTCGGACGTTTCAGTGGAAAACAGTGTGGACGGAACAACGAGTAGGATGAGTACCAGTTAAATTTTCAACCGTAAATTAACGACCCTACATCAATACAAACAACGACCCACTAAGACGTAAAAAATTACAGAGATCTCATATTTTAGGAGGGTGACAGATATGAGAGAGAGAGAGAGAGAGTAAATGAGTGAAGTACTGGATGGCCTTCCCTTAGAAATTAATATTAGTAAATAAGTTAAACAATGTTTTGTAAGAGATAAGATGAGACTACCTTTAGAAAAAACCACAGATAACAAGAAAATAAGATTTATGCGGAATAACTGTATATTCCGCAAACAAGCTAGCCAATGTTCATGGAAAATGTATAAGAGATTATCCTTTTGTAAAGAACGCAAATAGAGAAAGAGGGCATGTTGAAGTTATTTTAATAAACAAAGTTGTTCAAATGTGGTAAATGAGAGTTGATGTTTATTACGTAACGAAACCCAATAACCACTCTTGCAGGTCACGAGTTCGCGTATAGGACCCTGGATCCCAGTGAAGGTAAGAATTTTGGAAATTGTGTATTTTAAGTATTTTATGGTTGAATAAATTTATTAAAAAGTATTAATAACTTCACAAAGATGTAAGAAAGAAGTACACTGCAATGTCATATAAGCTAAAATGTCCAAACTCTATCTTAATTGTTAAGTAAAAAAGAAAAAAAATCAATAACTGTTTCTAATGTTAATAATTATTGTATGACCAAGACAATTAGCATCTAAGTGCAAAATAAGTGAAAAGTGTAAATTGCTAATTACACTGATAGGACAGTGATTATTAATAGCAATTTGAAGTGAACAAGAAAGGTGTTAATAAAAACTAAGTGTAAGCACCTAGAATAAAGGATTTCAATGTTAATAACTAACATTTCCCTATTTTATTCTGAAGGTGGACGAAAGGGAAAAAACTATCATTCATATTAATACAAATAATGTTGAAACCTAGTTTGTATTAATAAGTGTTAGATGTTAAGCAGTTATTGAAAAAAAGCTAGTTTTATTATTTAATGTTAATTAGAGTTTTTTGAACATGAGGATATTTTTTTATGTTAATATGGTTGTTTCAAGTTAATGTTCTTGTATTTTTTATCAGAAGTAATTATAATAATCAATAAGTAATGGACAATATAAGCATAATAAGGATGTACTAAACCAACAGGCCATGTAACAAATGTAAATAGAAAATGTACTAATGAAATGTAAAAGAGTAGGCCAATGTTAACAAGAAAACTCTTGTAAACCTAACTAGTAAACCATCGGATCATTATCAAGTAGTAAGAGATGGTAAAATTACTAAGTTAGGCCTTATTTCTAGTAAGCAACAACATTTTTATAAATTAAATGAAATTATGATTTTGAAAAGACAAACCACACATAATGGTTTATAAAACAGAATTTTGTAAAATGCTAAAATATCTATTAAGACACTCACACATGTCACGTGAGATATCAAAATGTTTGTCTTTTTATCAGGAAAATCACTATGTAAACTAAATTAAGACTAGTTAAGTACTAAATAGGGAGTAATTTCTATTATAAAATGAAAAAACTATGTATTTTAAATAATCAGGGTCACATGACCTCTTAACCCGACTGTATTGACTAGTGGTAATTTTGGTCAAGCCAGTTGAATGAAAAAGAAAAATTCTACATTCTATTGTTAGACACGAAAGTATTCAGAACATCTCCATGCAGCTCTGATCCAAAAGTGTAAAGAAGAATCAGATCCAAGTTGAAGAAAAGTGAATTTTATACTACATAGAATCAAATGAGAAGAAAGAAATAATGATAATAATATAAAATAATAATAAAACGAAGAACGAGTAAAAATATTTTAAAAAGTGAATAATTATTTTCAACCAAAAGGAACTGGTGAGAGTTAACCTATTAATCTATCACTTTTACAACTACACGACACCAAGATTAACTCAAATAACACTTTTTTCAACAGAACACTAGAGAAAGAAACAAAAAATAATTTGACCACAGTGAACATTGTGTGTGATTTATTTTTATTTGTAAAAACTTGTTGAGAATTAATTCCACTAATTTTGGTTTGACAACAAGTCGCCATCTTGCCACAACTACTGTTGCATGCTGGGATAGCATCATTCCTTGTGTTGCCAAATCAAACTGAACAGTTATTTTTGTTACATTTTTATTAATATTAATTTTGTCTTTATTAGTAAATAAGAATTACATAATTTGTAATGTACTGTACTTTTTGTGGACATTTTTGAACTTTTTAATAGCAGTCTAAAGAACCCAAAAGATTAATATAATAACTGAAGGTAAGTTAAGGATTGAACTGAGAACAAGAGTCAATACGGGCACTTTACAACTCTGACCTCAGAATCATTAAAGCTGAATTTATGGAAATAAATGTTAATAATTATTCCCAATTGATGTTAAATGTGTTTTATTTACAGAATAAAATATAATTAAAGGATTTTTGTTCAATAAAAGAAGAGTGAAACATCTTCGACGATTTAAAACTTCATCACATATAATAGATTACGAAGATAACCTCGAAATAGACAACTCGATACCACAATCGAATGCAATTCCCATTCAAGCCTATTTCCGCCACACAAATGAGTCTAATGAATTTTACTAAACCATTAAACAAACAATAATTATAAATAAACATAAAGAAAGCGGAATTTAAAGAATATTAATGCATTATTATGAATACGGTTTTATTAAAATCAGCACGTAAACGTGAGGCCTAACTCACTAACTCATCAAGGTTATTAATTTTAAAATAAATAATTTAAACAAACTACAAACAAACAATATAAATAAAAAACAAAATTTAAAGAAATAAATCATGTCTACTATATAATACAGAATACCGGTTACAACTTGAGGCTCAACGTTAATTATCATACCATTAAAGAGAGTTCATCTTAGTAAATCAACCTCGTAAAGTAACGTTAACGTAAGTCAATCAAATAAATTAATAATTATAAAACAATACACGGCTCCTTTTTTTTAAAAACGTTACAGTATACGCCTGGGTCTTCTCAAGTTTAACCACCAAATGCTCGTTGCAGACATTGTCGATGAAGTGATTCTTGGCACATACATACATACATTCATTCATACATTATGAATGCATACGGATTCGTTGTGGACTTAAGATAGAATGTCCAGAGGGTTGGCCAAGAGAAGATAAAGCTTTGCATGGCTAAAATGATTAAGCAAGTAGCATTGGCTGAAGAAAAAGTCAACAGGTCTGGTCAAGAGGAACCCTCCCTATTGCAAGCGGAAATGGAGGAAGAACTAGCAGAGGAAGTACAAATACGTGTAACGACAAAAGAAGTGATTGAAAAGCCAACTATGGGTGTCGAGACAAGACTCTTGCTTCTTCCTGAGGAAAACATTACTGAAGATGAAGTCACACAAGAGGTTGTTGACAAGAACCAATCAGACTTGGACCAGCTAGTGGCGTATAGGGTATCACTACATGACGCAATGGGAATGATTTCCGCAAAATTAGTGGTTGAGTGGAAGACTCATATTCCTGAGAACTTGATGTTCGGGTCACACGAGACTGAATTCAAAGAACCGAAGAATTATCTTTCGCAAGCAGACCAGCTACGTAGCTTTATATAACTTACCATAAACTGTTAGAAAACCATGTTGGTAGTAGATAACTTGCTGTATCACTATATCGAGATTATAGGGGCACAAAATTTGTTTTTATAGAAAAGTCAACATGAAACAGCAGTTGGAAAATTTTAGTATTACCTCTAGAAACAACATGTTAAAGATTGAATGATAAGTAATATTACAGAATAAGCAGTGGCGCGTCATCGATGAAATTTTTGCTGAAAAGGAAATAGTGTTATACATCTTCCACCGTATCACCAAGTATTAACTTTCAATTGAATTAATCTGGCCTGAAGCAAAGAACTGGGTAGCATCCCAAAATACAACAGTGCAATTGAAAAATTAGGTGTGTGTGTGTGTGTGTGTGTGTGTGTGTGTGTGTGTGTGTGTGAGAGAGAGAGAGAGAGAGAGAGAGAGAGAGAGAGAGAGAGTGAGTGAGAGAGTAAGAAGGTGGAACAAGAACATTTAATTATTTTTGGAGAGATGAAATTAGGTATTTAGCATTTGATTATTAACAAAAATAATGAATGGATAATTTTTCTGATTGTAAGGAAAGTTGGGATAACAAAATGATGGTCTAGCTGGCCTTGAAGAAAAGGGAAGGTTATAATCATTGCATAATTGATGACAAAAAGGTTATTATGATGATTATTGTTGTTGTTATAATCGTATTATGTTTTTACTCTGTGTTATTTTTATTACAAGTTTCTAAATACTTTGTTTAATAAACATGTACAATTTTAAAACATGAAAATCTTATGGACTACATTTTTAATAATTCTAGTAAGGAAAGAAAATGAAATTATTAAGATTATTTATTGTGTAAAGATATTTATTTAATTAAGTTTTTTTGAGTAAAGAGATCATTGGTGTTTACAATAGTTGCATTTAAATTTGAAATATTTTTAGTTTAGGTGAAACCAAACTAGTAGTATTACGCAAAACAAATATGAAAATACGCAGTAATACAAGGCAAGAGTTTTTAGTAACAATGTGGATGTAACCATATTGTACCCCTCAAGCTGTTCAGAGATCTGCAGCCCATAGAGAAGCTCTACATCCAACAGCCTTAATTATATATTGTTATGATGGTCTACTGATCATCGTATGGTACAGTGGAAAACAAAATACAAGACACTAATTACGTCACTAATCACCAGCTTCAATTATCACAGTTAAACAGTTTATAATTGACAAGATAGTCTCTTACAACAAATCAAATAGAAATTGACACACACTATAAAAATGTCCACAATAGAGTATAATAGAGTATCGCACAATTATAAAACACATAATACTTTGCCACAATACTTCAAACCGCACTGTGTAAATCGTCACTTAAACGCACAGAGTAATTGCCCGACAATAACTATGAACTATAATATTATGAACCGCATTCCAATAAATCACAACTCAAACTGATTGAGCTTCGCTGAGTACTTGTATTTATACCCTGCGAAAAATCCAGAACATTCCACATACTACGCATTAGCTCTACACTACGACATAATTGATTGCAGCTGTGACACAGTCCGCGCGGCTGGCGGTTCTAGAAAAGTCTCGAAAATGCATGTTGAAATCACGTGCGCACACAACATTATAGCCGGATTCTTCTGGAACATTCGAGAAACACGTAGATTGTTCTGTAATGTCGTAACACTATCCCCTCCTTAAGCCTGTTCGCCCCGAACTGGCAAACCATCTCTCAAGTAATACTCGGCCAGGCAATCTACGTAGCTGGTCTGCTTGCGAAAGATATTTCTTCGGTTCTTTGAATTCAGTCTCGTGTGACCCGAACATCAAGTTCCCAGGAATATGAGTCTTCCACTCAACCACTAATTTTGCGGAAATCATCCCATTGCGTCATGTAGTGATACCCTATAAGCCACTAGCTGGTCCAAGTCTGATTGGTTCTTGTCAACAACCTCTTGTGTGACTTCATCTTCAGTAATGTTTTCCTCAGGAAGAAGCAAGAGTCTTGTCTCGACACCCATAGTTGGCTTTTCAATCACTTCTTTTGTCGTTACACGTATTTGTACTTCCTCTGCTAGTTCTTCCTCCATTTCCGCTTGCAATAGGGAGGGTTCCTCTTGACCAGACCTGTTGACTTTTTCTTCAGCCAATGCTACTTGCTTAATCATTTTAGCCATGCAAAGCTTTATCTTCTCTTGGCCAACCCTCTGGACATTCTATCTTAAGTCCACAACGAATCCGTATGCATTCATAATGTATGAATGAATGTATGTATGTGCCAAGAATCACTTCATCGACAATGTCTGCAACGAGCATTTGGTGGTTAAACTTGAGAAGACCCAGGCGTATACTGTAACGTTTTTAAAAAAAAGGAGCCGTGTATTGTTTTATAATTATTAATTTATTTGATTGACTTACGTTAACGTTACTTTACGAGGTTGATTTACTAAGATGAACTCTCTTTAATGGTATGATAATTAACGTTGAGCCTCAAGTTGTAACCGGTATTCTGTAAGTATTATATAGTAGACATGATTTATTTCTTTAAATTTTGTTTTTTATTTATATTGTTTGTTTGTAGTTTGTTTAAATTATTTATTTTAAAATCAATAACCTTGATGAGTTAGTGAGTTAGGCCTCACGTTTACGTGCTGATTTTAATAAAACCGTATTCATAATAATGCATTAATATTCTTTAAATTCCGCTTTCTTTATGTTTATTTATAATTATTGTTTGTTTAATGGTTTAGTAAAATTCATTAGACTCATTTGTGTGGCGGAAATAGGCTTGAATGGGAATTGCATTCGATTGTGGTATCGAGTTGTCTATTTCGAGGTTATCTTCGTAATCTATTATATGTGATGAAGTTTTAAATCGTCGAAGATGTTTCACTCTTCTTTTATTGAACAAAAATCCTTTAATTATATTTTATTCTGTAAATAAAACACATTTAACATCAATTGGGAATAATTATTAACATTTATTTCCATAAATTCAGCTTTAATGATTCTGAGGTCAGAGTTGTAAAGTGCCCGTATTGACTCTTGTTCTCAGTTCAATCCTTAACTTACCTTCAGTTATTATATTAATCTTTTGGGTTCTTTAGACTGCTATTAAAAAGTTCAAAAATGTCCACAAAAAGTACAGTACATTACAAATTATGTAATTCTTATTTACTAATAAAGACAAAATTAATATTAATAAAAATGTAACAAAAATAACTGTTCAGTTTGATTTGGCAACACAAGGAATGATGCTATCCCAGCATGCAACAGTAGTTGTGGCAAGATGGCGACTTGTTGTCAAACCAAAATTAGTGGAATTAATTCTCAACAAGTTTTTACAAATAAAAATAAATCACACACAATGTTCACTGTGGTCAAATTATTTTTTGTTTCTTTCTCTAGTGTTCTGTTGAAAAAAGTGTTATTTGAGTTAATCTTGGTGTCGTGTAGTTGTAAAAGTGATAGATTAATAGGTTAACTCTCACCAGTTCCTTTTGGTTGAAAATAATTATTCACTTTTTAAAATATTTTTTACTTGTTCTTCGTTTTATTATTATTTTATATTATTATCATTATTTCTTTCTTCTCGTTTGATTCTATGTAGTATAAAATTCACTTTTCTTCAACTTGGATCTGATTCTTCTTTACACTTTTGGATCAGAGCTGCATGGAGATGTTCCGAATACTTTCGTGTCTAACAATAGAATGTAGAATTTTTCTTTTTCATTCAACTGGCTTGACCAAAATTACCACTGGTCAATACAGTCGGGTTAAGAGGTCATGTGACCCTGATTATTTAAAATACATAGTTTTTTCATTTTATAATCGAAATTACTCCCTATTTAGTACTTAACTAGTCTTAATTTAGTTTACATAGTGATTTTCCTGATAAAAAGACAAACATTTTGATATCTCATGTGACATGTGTGAGTGTCTTAATAGATATTTTAGCATTTTACAAAATTCTGTTTTATAAACCATTATGTGTGGTTTGTCTTTTCAAAATCATTATAATTTCATTTAATTTATAAAAATGTTGCTTACTAGAAATAAGGCCTAACTTAGTAATTTTACCATCTCTTACTACTTGATAATGATCTGATGGTTTACTAGTTAGGTTTACAAGAGTTTTCTTGTTAACATTGGCCTACTCTTTTACATTTCATTAGTACATTTTCTATTTACATTTGTTACATGGCCTGTTGGTTTAGTACATCCTTATTATGCTTATATTGTCCATTACTTATTGATTATTATAATTACTTCTGATAAAAAATACAAAAACATTAACTTGAAACAACCATATTAACATAAAAAAATATCCTCATGTTCAAAAAACTCTAATTAACATGAAATAATAAAACTAGCTTTTTTTCAATAACTGCTTAACATCTAACACTTATTAATACAAACTAGGTTTCAACATTATTTGTATTAATATGAATGATAGTTTTTTCCCTTTCGTCCACCTTCACAATGAAATAGGTAAATGTTAGTTATTAACATTGAAATCCTTTATTCTAGGTGCTTACACTTAGTTTTTATTAACACCTTTCTTGTTCACTTCAAATTGCTATTAATAATCACTGTCCTATCAGTGTAATTAGCAATTTACACTTTTCACTTATTTTGCACTTAGATGCTAATTGTCTTGGTCATACAATAATTATTAACATTAGAAACAGTTATTGATTTTTTTTCTTTTTTACTTAACAATTAAGATAGAGTTTGGACATTTTAGCTTATATGACATTGCAGTGTACTGCTTTCTTACATCTTTGTGAAGTTATTAATACTTTTTAATAAATTTATTCAACCATAAAATACTTAAAATACACAATTTCCAAAATTCTTACCTTCACTGGGATCCAGGGTCCTATACGCGAATTCTTGACCTGCAAGAGTGGTTATTTGGTTTCGTTACGTAATAAACATCAACTCTCATTTACCACATTTGAACAACTTTGTTTATTAAAATAACTTCAACATGCCCTCTTTCTCTATTTGCGTTCTTTACAAAAGGATAATCTCTTATACATTTTCCATGAACATTGGCTAGCTTGTTTGCGGAATATACAGTTATTCCGCATAAATCTTATTTTCTTGTTATCTGTGGTTTTTTCTAAAGGTGGTCTCATCTTATCTCTTACAAAACATTGTTTAACTTATTTACTAATATTAATTTCTAAGGGAAGGCCATCCAGTACTTCACTCATTTACTCTCTCTCTCTCTCTCTCCCTCTCTCTCTCCCTCTCCCTCTCTCCCTCCCTCCCTCCCTCCCTCCCTCCCCCTAAAATATGAGATCTCTGTAATTTTTTACGTCTTAGTGGGTCGTTGTTTGTATTGATTTAGGGTCATTAATTTACGGTTAAAAATTTAACTGTTACTCATCCTACTCGTTGTTCCGTCCACACTGTTTTCCACTGAAACGCCCGAAAATCTTTAACCGCTTTATTATTTTGATAACTGTCCTTCTGAGGTTGTTGTTGCACTCTACACCATGTTTATTTACTGTTTCTTAACACATTTACAAAATTCACTAGACTTCGGCTCGCGAGCACTTTTACATTGAACCGCGCGGTTTGATAGGATGACGCTAAGTGAAGCGTCTTAAAAATGGCTAACGTCACTCTAAGCGTGGCAACTTGCCTTCTGATTGGACGGGCAAGCGTCTCGTGATCTCTCGTTATTTCTCGTACTATCGCAGGCGGCGGCAAGGGAGCTTTGTACATGCTCTTCAATCTGTCAAAGTCGGCACACGCGCGCTCGTACACATTCCGATGCTCCAGATTACTTCGCACCTCGCCTGGCTTATGCACAAACTGACCACTGGGTGTTTACAAAAGTTCTGCTTTGGTTATCAAAACCGGGGCTCAGTGTGGGTGACTCCACTTATTACAATTATTAAGGTATTAAAATATATCCCATAGTTTGTCCCATTACATCTTAAAGGTATTTTAATTTCCTAGTCGGTTTAATAAATTTAGGTGTATTGATTTTATATTGGGCCTATTCCTTTATTACGACCTTTCTCATTCTGTTACATTACCTTTAGCAAAGTACTGGTTGCGTATATATGTGCCTTCGTAACATAAACATATTACATTCCTATTCAAATAAACATTCCTATTTCACAAAAACCTAACCTCAAAATAAACATTACCAACTTGAGGTTAACATAAACATTTCGTCTTTGCATCTAACTACAATTCACTAACCTTACTCAACTTTTAATTGTTTTCTATTCATTTCAAATCAAAAATTAAATTATTCAAATTTCAATCATTGCCTTTGCATCAGTTATCATATATTTTACAATTCAAATCAAAACAAATCTTAAGTTCATTACTAAAATTCACATTTTAATTTAATTAGACCATCTCTTTCAATTAATTACTTTAATTGCATTATTCAAAACAATTCGGTTAATGTAATTTCATCTTGTATTTATTTACTTTCATAGTGAAATTCATCTATCATTTACTGTAACCTCCAAATCCAAACTAATCAAAAGAATTTACTACCAAAATTTCTATCTTTTAAACGAATTAAATGAATTTAATATTCAGAATTATATATATTGACAATTATTAAAAAATAAAAATATCGGTATGGAGAACCATACATGACTTCCATATTCTAAGATTTATTTTTAAAATCATTTTCGAAATGAAATATTACCATAGAAACTACTTCTTTCTACTTACTGCTTCAGCCTTAACCACAGTACTGTGGTCACTAACATATACCACCTCATGTTATCACACTCGATTTTCACTGATGATGGAAGTCAATGGCATTGTCGAAACGTCTGGTTTTGTAGAAAACATTGGACTACGGCCAAATATCCAGAGAAGGAATTTTAACAAAAACTACTTCTTTGTTGCCGATAACGTTGTACACATATATATAAAAAATATGCATAAAATTAATGGCTTGTATAAGTTAATGATTGATCTCCATTAAATAGTGCTCAAGTTTCCAAAGTTTTAATATTATGATGTCCGTAATTAAAACATCAGAGCAGGTTTAGTGTGTATGAGGGTTCACCGTGGACAAAAATTTTCAACATTTCCTATTGAGCGTTGCTTAGAATAAATCTGCGAATCTACAGTATACGTTTCACAGAACAAACACGCGGAAAAGAAGGAGCGCTCCGAAGTCACTCATGGACCCTCAGCATCTTGCAGAGGGTTCATTCCCTAAAGACGAAAAGTCTGTCTATGAATCGTTCCTCTGTAAACACGTGCAGTTACACTGCCCAGCGATCCACAGGAAGCAAATCGGTATCCACGCTGGACACTTTTTCAGCTTGCATGCGTTATGTTGGTGTGGGTTCGGCACTTTCCATTTAAAAAGCGTGCAAATGTAAGAAAATAAACATGAATGAGGCCAGAAGTAAGGCGAATTGTGTGTGTGTGTGTGTGTGTGTGTGTGTGTGTCTTCCCTGCCTTTTTATTGTGGTAGTGATAATAATAAAATGGAAACGTAAACAGTACATAACTGAGATATGCTTGCCTGCCACGCACGATATATTTTCTCTTATACATGACTAGCAGAATACCCGTGCTTCGCTACGGAGTTTCACGTTGTACGTAATGTAAATGTTAGTTTAATTAAAGTAGGCTTCTTAAAAATAAATAGCTGTTCCCCACAACTTCGTTCGCGTGGTCTTCAATTTAATGCGATAATATATTTAGAACAGAATCTATTCTATTGGGTTGCCATAGTAACCAGATCTAATAGTTTTTTAAGACCGCAAAGGACCCCCCAGAGGATCGTATCGAAAAAAACACCTGTCCTATGTTGGTTCTCCCGTTGCGTAAAATATTTGTGCCAAGTTTGGTTGAAATCGGTCCAATGGTTTAGGTGGAGACGTGGAAGACCCCAAAGGATCGTATCGAAAAAAACACTTGTCCTATGTTGGTTCTCCCTTTGCGTAAAATATTTGTGCCAAGTTTGGTTGAAATCGGTCCAGTGGTTTAGGAGGCGAAGTGGAAGACCCCAAAGAACCCCCAAAAGGACCACATCGAAAAAACACCTATCCTATGTTGGTTCTCCCGTTGCGTAAAATATTTGTGCCAAGTTTGGTTGAAATCGGTACAGTGGTTTAGGAGGAGATGTGGAAGAAACCTTCGCGGACGTGCGCACAACAACTCACCGAAGTTTTATCGCAATCGGATGAATGGTATAGGAACGCATACGGGACAAACAAAAAAACATTCATTTTTATATATAAGATGTAAACTATACCACTTACTTGACATAAACCGTGATAGCTAAGCTAATGTACAACATATATGTATTAATTATACACATAAATGTTCCTCGATAGACACTCTATCTATTGGCGAAAACTTGAATAAAATCCGTTCAGTACTTCCTGAGATTAGCGATTTCAAACACAGAGAGAAAACGCACCGACTTTACTTTATACTATGTACAGATTTACATTAAAATGAAAAAATTATAATTTTATTGCCTGGCAACAAAATTATTTTATTTTAACAATTACCATTGTTTGAAAAAGTTTAAATGAATTTTCATGTACTTTACTCTTGTTAAAACGTAAAAGGTTGCAGGTAAACTACCCCTTCCCCTTAACCGATCTTCACCAAAATCAAAAGGCCTTGAGTCCTCTACAATTCAGTGACGTATGCAAAAAATTATTTGATTCTGTTTGAATATGCGGCAGTTACCGTTCGTCATAGAAAATACGCTTGATAAAAAAACGTTGCAGGTAAACTACCCCTTCCCCTTAACCGATCTTCACCAAAAACAATAGGTCGCTGTTATCGTTTGCCATAGAAAATACCCTTGATAAAAAAACGCTGCAGGTAAACTACCCCTTTCCCTTAACCGATCTTCACCAAAAACAATAGGTCTTGAGAACTCTGCAATTTAGGGCTGTATGCAAATAATCTTTTGATTCTGTTTGAATTTGCGTCTGTTATCGTTTGCCATAGAAAATACCCTTGTTAAAACATAAAACGTTGCAGGTAAACTACCCCTTTCCCTTAACCGATCTTCACCAAAAACCATAGGTCTTGAGAACTCTACAATTCAGGGCTGTATACGAAACATTATTTAATTTTGTTTGAATTTGCGGCTGTTATCGTTTGCCAAGAAAAAAAATTTCCCTTGATAAAAAAAAAACCGTTGCAGGTAAACTACCCCTTTCCCTCAACCGATCTTCACCAAAAACAATAGGTCGTGAGTACTCTACAAATCAGGGCTGTATGCAAAAAATTATTTGTTTCTGTTTGAATTTGCGGCAGTTATCGTTTGCCATAGAAAAAAAATCTACAGACACACACACACACACAGACACACACAGAGACAATTTTCGGAAAACGACTTTTTTTCATGTTTTGAGTGTAGTAGAATCAGAATCTGCAATAATCTCGAACACGATTTTTTTGCCATCACCATACTTCCATTCCTTAAGGAATATGGAAGTAAAACTTATTACCATCATAAAATCAATTACAACTATAAATTGATCACACAAAATACAATACACATAACACCATGCATCAGCTGATATCTTATCAACCTATGAACATAACCTTACTCTAAGTACCTTTAACATATGTAAACCAAATACAAAATTATCTACAATATACTTCATTAAATGTTCTTGTTAACCACCAAATTGTTACAGTATTACGTTCAGTATTCAAAACCATTAACTCTCATCATTGAATGTTCATTAATAACCATTTAACCACCATCATTGAAAATTAACTTTTTATACAACACAAAGCATAACCATTACAAAACAGTAATTGAGTCACAACAATAACAACCTCTCTAATCAGAGCAAAGCAAACTCGATTTCACCGTGATTACGGTCAAGTAATTCCTAACTGAGTATTCAGTTATATATCTTCTTCTACATCATTTTATCATATTCCCCCCCCTAACCCAGTTACAATTGGGTAAATCACCTTCCAGGTAACTCCGCCAAGCCCCATTTAAAACTATTCACCTCCCGCCACAATGCCTTGCGTTGAGGACTCCTTACACCTCCACCCTCACTACAAAATTTATGTACCCTGCTCTCACTTATTTACTCTCCACTTTCATCACTCCCTTTCTCTCTACACACATTCACTCTCGCTACTGTGTCCCTACTACTGACCCGTTTCTGTATTACTTTTTATTCCAAAAATTCTTATTTTGTCTAATACCCATTTAAAATTAACTTTGACTGACTCAATGCCTTATTGAAATAATCATCACCCAAACTCCATCTTTTACAACATTTTATATTAAGTTAATCATTGAAAATTACATTAAAACTTCATAACTACCTCACATTAATTTAATCACCTAATTTAAATTCTTTCAAACTCATTTAATTCATTATTACAACATTTTACCTTACTTCAATTTCATTATAAATTTCATACTTACATATGGTCAATCATTCAATCAAATAAAAACATGATTACTGTCATAGACTCAAGACTATAAACATTCATCACAACAAATATAATGTACATAACCATCTGTACCTTCTGATACCTTATAATAACAATATAACTCAATACCTAAACACATTGTATGTTTAATCATTTACTACTTATTATAAAATCTAAATCTCAGAATAATCATTTAAATTTATTACCAAAATTCATCTATACAACATTTTAAATTAATTAATTCATCTCCAGTTATTTAATTCCATTAGTTCCTAAAACACTAAGTTACTTTAATTATATTATTCAAAACAATTTCAATTCATTTAATTGCATTATAACATTCACAATTACTCTCGTTATTTATTTAGTCTGGCAAAACATTATTATTATTATTATTATTATTAAAATCAATTCCTACTCCATACATACATTGTTTACATAAAATACAAAGTACCACATAACCTATTACACAAATACAATTTAACATCAATACAAAAGTATATACAATCCACATTGTTATCTGTTATTATTTACCACAAATCATTTCATCATCCAGTCCATTTCAAAAACCAGTACACTCACATAATTAAATGTTCATGAACAATATTCTTTACCCTCCATCATCAAACAATAATCTTTTCTTAATATAACACAGTTCATTTTTAATTACTTTTATTTTGTTATTATTATTATAATAACTATTCAATGTTTTAAATTGTTGCGTTATATCCACATAATAATCTACTGGATTATCCCACATTATTATTCTCTCATATAACCTGTCTCCATCAGTAATTCTGGTCTTGTCATCGTCAGTATTATTATCTGTCTCAATTAAGCATTTTATCATCTCCTTACTATCCGAATCAGCTGCTATTAATATCCCCATCCTATCTACAGGTAAGTATTCAATATAATTATTAACGTTATCATCATCCATTGCTGCACTATTCTCACAACAAGGTAAGTTTTTTATTTTATTCACTCTCTCACTATTGATTCTCTCTAATAATTCTGTATAACTTCTAATGAGCCGCTCATCACCCATGACGTCACAGCAAAAATTTAACTTTCCAAGTTGACATCCTACAATTTTTTTTTTTTTTTTTTTTTTTTTTTTACTACAACTTACCTTGATGACCGGCTCACCATTTCACTGGAACTAGGAGGGGCCTCCTAGTGGAAGAATATCCGCATGCTGGATAACCTTTGGGTAATTGGATGAATGAGGTGACCTCAGTTTTAAAACTTCAAAAATTAACAAGTTTATTGAGGCTATCTTTTTTTTCTTTTGTGACAATGAAATTTCATACAAAAAACACAGGCTGTAAGTTATTCCATTAGAATTATGGAAAATGTGTAAATATTTAAAAACTATGACAGGGTATTCAAAATTTGAAATGTAAAAGTATTCAATATTCAATATTCAGGAAATATTCCATGCAAACCATACAAAAAATATATATCATTTAAAATCTCTTACATGGCATACTATACAAAATATATAAAACATTTAAAATCTCTCACAGGGCATACTGATCACCATTAACATGCAGCTTTCAATAATATAAACAACTTTCTAAACCCTGTCACAAGCAATTCTATCGTACAACCTCCGTAAAGCCACAACAATTTAAACAATTATAAAAGTAATAGAATAACAGTCTCCAATAGATTTTTGCAAATAGTTTTAACAGGTTCACAGTTTTAAAAATATATTACACCTTTCAACATATTCATTAAAAATAAATAAATTTTACTAAATAAAGTATATATCAACAATTCATAATAATTTAAATATTATAAAAATCACAATGTTTGTTTAGTGTAAAACTCCCAAGGTTTTTTTTTTTTTTTTTTTTTTTTTTTTTTTGTGAAACAATATCATTATTCATTGAGATGTAATGGTATTATAAATCTATGCCATATTATAAATCTGTGGCAACACAGGAATTACTACTGTTATAGCACAAGGGAATGTGTTGTTACAGCAGTAGGTGGACTGAAACTCTTTTCACAAGCAGATTTACACCTTCCGATTAAAACAGCCACCAATATAAGTTCCACACAGATTACAAGGAAAAACTGTACTCAACATTGCATGCGTATGTGGACAACACAAGACAATTACATGCACACACGGAATAAGAGCATTTAAGTAACTCAGCTGAATTTTGCCCCACTAGGCCAAATGAACACCTTGGCCAATAACTAACACCTTTTCTTAAGTTTTATTTTGTGTCTTTTTTGTTTTCTCTTTTTTTTTTGTAGGAAAAAAAATGTTCTTTCTCTTTTTGTAGTGTTAAAAAATCAGCCAGACCCCCACTCGACCCATAAAGTCCCAGGGCAAAATTTAATAAATTTTATTTCTCCATACCTGTTCATAGTGCGTGCATAATCACGCGTGCTGTGTCCCTCAATACTTACACACGTATATCACACAATTTAACATCCCGGTCTTCACATGATCACGGACGCCGGCCCCCAGGGACCCCCATGGCACACTGTCCCCTCAGCCTGACATAATCATTTCAAAAAAAAAACGCCGGCATAAAAAAAAATCACAAGACTATTCAGCTCTCTACAATCAGCCCAACACGTGGTCGTCATCAGCTCCCGATCAGAACAGCTGACCCGGAACCAACCCATCGAGTCAAAAACGCAACTCTCCACTCAACGAAAAGAAAACCATAGGCCAACCAGTACTTGAGTCCAAAACAATCTCACTCCACAGCTCACAGATTTCCCAAAGGCGCCTACAAATCACGACGAAGTACAGCAGACGGAACGAAAGATACCTTAGTTCGAAGTTACCATAACGTCTCATAGATAGCGAAGTGACCACTGTCCCCGGCGGACTACCCAAATGCATGAAAATATCGCCCGGAATCCGTATAGCCACTACTTGCCGTACACCTAGGTACGGCACACCCCCACAACAAAAGGAGTCCAACGGGTTGGACGACACCGGGACTGCCACTCCCGGAGGAAAAGCGGGGACTGACTAAAAACCAATAAAAAGATAAAAACAGGCGGAAGTTGAAAACGAAAGGACACCAGAAGGACGGACAAGGTGTGTGTGTGTAGTTGGGTGTGTGTGAGTGTAGAAGATACGGGGAGTGTGAGCGGCCGCGGCCTAAAGCAATAGAAAGAAGAAAGGAAAGGAGAGGAGCTAAAATACCGATAAAACTTTAAAACAATAAAACGCTAAAAAGTAAAACCATAAAACACAATCCCTCCAGCGAAGCCCCCCGAAAACCACACCCGAGGACCCTAACTAATCCCGACAGGGGTAACCAATACCAGTACACCTCTCACGGAAGCTCCATCCGCGCACACGCCTTCAAGTGGGACACATGGGCCACCCTCACCTTCATCCCATCCTCCGGACCCACCAGGCTGGCAGTGACGGGCGAGACAAACTCAGAAATCCGGAAGGGTCCCAACCATCTATAGCAGAGCTTGGCCGCGCGACCCTCCACTTTAGAGCTGAGCGGGTGGCTCCGGCAATAAACCAACTGGCCCACCTTAAAAGGGTTGGGGACTCTTCCAGCGTTATAGCGACGCCGCACGCGCTCGTGCGATCGGAGCAGGGCTCTCCTCACATCTTTCCACCTGTGAAGGACCCCTTCGTTCGGCAAATCCGGGAGAAGATCCTCCAGTTTCCACAAATTACCAAGGGGATGAGCGGGGGAGAAACCAAACATGACCTCAAAAGGCATGGCACGATGGCTTTCATGAAGGGACGAATTGAACGCCATCTGTAACCACTGGAGATTCTGGTCCCATGTATTCTGCTGCTCCGCGTGATAGGCGATAAGAGCGGATCTCAGATTGCGATTGAATCGCTCAGCGTGGGAAGGTTGCGGGTGGTAAGGGGAAGTGGTTACATGCCGAATGCCGTGCCTGAAACACATGTTTTGGAATTGCCTCGAGATGAATTGAGGGCCATTGTCTGAGACAATGATGGAGGGAAGCCCGAAATGCTGAAAAATACTGGTCTGAAGGGCTACGATGGTATTGGCAGTACTAGCCTGACGCAAGGGAAGTAGCCAGACATACTTGGAGAAGGCGTCCACACAAACAAGGAGGAACGAATTCCCGGCCTTGCTACACGGGAAAGGACCCACGTAGTCGATGAAAACCTTCTCCATCGGTCTGCCAGCCACCTCAGAAGACAGCAACCCCAACTTGGTGTTCTGAGCGGGCTTGCTCAGACTGCACAGATGACAACACTTCACCCGGGTGGCGATGTCCCGGTCCATGCCTTTCCAGATGAAGTTTCTCCTGATCGCGGCGATGGTCTTTGAAACACCCAAATGGCCTCCAACCGGGGAATCATGGTAATAGGGCACCAACTTGCTCGGCAGCACTATCTTAGGGACCCGTCCTCTACGTTCCCTGCAGCAGAGGACGCCCTTGGACAGATGATATGGAGCCTTCATCTCGCCTGATTTGATTTTATCGATGATAGGACCCAACACCTCATCATCAAGCTGATGAGGGATAACTTCCGTGAAGGCGAGGGGGAACTCCAGGAGTATGGCGCAGGGTTCATTTATTGGCTCCTCACTGGGTAGGTGATACATACGGGACAGAGCGTCGGCAACAACATTTTGGGTCCCCCTTATATGTTGTGCCCGAAACTTAAAAGAAGAGATCTTGACCACCCAGCGGCCAAGTTTACCCAGTTGACGGGGGTGCGCCAGAAGCCACGAGAGAGCCTGATTGTCCGTCTCTAATAGGAACTCAGCGTGTTCCAAATACCTCCTAAACTTGTCAAGGGCGAAGACTACCGCCAAACACTCTAACTCGTATACCGAGGATTTCTTTTCAGGGTTGGTAAGGGTCCTGGATACAAATGCAACTGGCTGCCGAGCACCATCCACCTCCTGAGAGAGCACGGCCCCGATCGCCACAGAGCTGGCGTCGGATTGCACAATGAAAGGCTTCGTGAAATCGGGCATCCGAAGCACGGGCGGCGACAAAATGGACTCCTTTAGGGACTCGAAGGCACGTTGCTGCGCGTCTCCCCACACGAATTTGCCCCCTTTTTTCCTTAAGGAATTGAGGGGGGCCACAATCTCAGCAGCCCCCGGGATGAACCGCCGGTAAAAATTCACCATCCCCACGAAGCGGGCCACCCCTTTAGCATCCCGAGGAGGAGGAAAATCCCGGATTGCCTGCGTCCTCTCTGGATCAACCGTGACCCCTTTATGAGAGACAAGGTGACCGAGGAATGAAATTTCCTCCTGGGCAAATTTCACCTTGTCGGGATTCACCGTAAGCCCCGCGCGCCTCAAGCGACACAACACCTCACGGAGATGGTCAGTATGTTCTTCTAGAGTGGAGCTATAAATGAGCAGATCGTCCAGATAATTAAACACATACCGGAATTTAATGTGGAACACAGAATCCAGGAGACGGGTTAACGTCTGCGCACCAACCGCCAGTCCCATGGGGACTCTCTTGTATTGGTACAAGTTCCACGGCACGCAAAAGGCAGTGAACGGCCGAGAATCCTTGTGTAAGGGTATCTGGTGGTATGCTGAGTTCAAGTCGAAAATGGTGAAATATCGGGCCTGCGAAAACCAGTCAAAGGCCGAATGCAGGTCCGGGAGGGGCACCGACTCAACTTCAATATTCTGATTCAATTTTCGATAATCGATGACCAGCCTATGCTTTCCTCCCGGTTTAGGCACCAGGAATGCTGGACTGGCATAGGCCGACGTGGAAGGTTCAATAACCCCCTGGTCCAACAATTCTTGCACCTTCTCACGCAAGATGGTCATTTTAGGCGGAGCGAATTTATACGGGTGCGAACGGACAACCGCTGAGTCGCACAGACGGATCCGATACTCCAAATTGTCAGTGAGTCCGAGGGTGGCGGTCAGCACCTCAGGGAACTCATCACACAATGTACGGAAAGTGGTCTGTAGAGATGGGCTTAAATTATTATTGTACGCCGAGGGTTGAAGTTCTTCAAGACCTTCCCCCGCCTCATCCCGATATCCCAGAAAGGGGATGCGTACGGCACGGTTGAACTTAAAGAAGCATACGTGTCCCTGGATATCGAGAACCATGCCACTTTTCACAATAAAATCCGCACCCACAATACAGTCCACGCTCAAATTCGGAGCCACAAGAAACTCCCAAACCCACGAAAAATAGTTTATTTTAAATTTAAAAGCCACCAATTTGGAGGTCGGCAAAACCTCCCTCGAGGCCGTCCAACATAGCACCGACGAAGGAGTGTTCGACCGGATCAATGACTCCCGGACCAACTGCTGGTAAACACGGGAGGAGATAAGACACCGTGCCGATCCGGAGTCCACCAGGGCCCTAACCCGGCCCTTCCCAACCTCCAGCTCCAAAAATGGACACACGGAGAGACCCGGACGAATTGGCTTGGGATCGGACTCCCCGGATGGGTGTCCCGTCTCAACTGCACATAACGGGACCTGGGATGCGACATCGCTACCAAACGTGGGGAGGGACCGGCGTCCCCTCAATCCCCCCCACGCAGGCCGTTTTTTGAAGGACGGTTCTCCCGCGAGACCTCCGATCGTTTGAGAGGGCAATTCCGGGCCAAGTGCCCCATCTTCCCTCAGGAATAGCAGCGGAATTCCCGCCTCAGAGCCGCTACCGCGTTGCTCTTTCCAATGGTTGCCACCACGTTGCTCCCGGGTAGGCCGCTGCTGACCAGATGAGGAACAGGGGACAGGGAAATCGGAACGGCCGGAGCGAGCCTCATCGTTCATCTGGATGGTGCGGGCAAAGACACAAGCTCCGCTAAGATCAGCGAAGCTACGCGGTCGCTCCAGAAACACCAACCTTGACCTCTCCTGCGGATTAAGGCCCTCCAAGATAACCCACACCACCTCAGCCTCCGACACATCCTCCCGCAGCACACGGGCAGCACTTTTGATCGAGTTGATAAATACGTTCAACTGTTCCCCGTGCCCCTGAACTCTGTAGAATAATCGTTGCCGCATCTGGTCACGCAGCATCCCGGACATAAACAGTTCCAAAACATCTTTGTGGAACGTCTCAAAATCCCCGCCCGCGCCCAGATGCCAGACCACACGATCCAGCAGGGGCGCCCGACAATACAGATAAATCATATTTAACAGGGCAACACCGGTCACCCCAGGGAAATCAAAAATGCCGAAAACCCCTTCAAGGAATTTGACAAGCTGGTCAAGGTCCAAACCGTCGACCACTGGAAGCCGACGGAGGAGGTCATAAATGGGGTTCGGCAACGATTCGTACTTAACACTGGCAAGGGCTGTACCCAACCCTCGAGGGACTTCCACATGATCCCCCTGAAATCCCTGTGGGCGACTGCCCACCGAAGTAGACGGACGTTCCTCCACCAGGGCGCTACAAGCCTCCCCCAGGAGACCCACCCGCTCAGGGGCCACGGTCTGGAGCGTGGGCATCTCCTCAAGGTTACTAGGGCTTTCGGGAGCCTCCCCAGGTAGACCAATCTTTGACTGGAGGGCCGACGCCGTCCGCCTACCCTCCTCCTCCAGATCATCCTGCAACAGTAAATTACTCAGGCGAGCAGACAAGTGGTGCATCCTTTGGGTCACCCGCTGCCAAACATGGGTGGAACTCCCCATATATTCCGAGTGCTCCATCAAGGTGGAGAACTCGGTCCACTTGTCCGCACACAAGGCCAGCTCCTCCTCCAAATCCTCAATTTCGATTCTCCGGGTGGGAGCGTCCCCCACCAACAGTTGACGCCGCAAGGACGCCACATCCCTCTGGGGAACCCCACCCCGCAAACGTATCTCGAACTGAAGTTCGTCCTTCGTGAAATATTCGGGCACCAGACCGCGGCCTTCACGCCGACTCCTACTCTGCCCCTGCTCTGCCATAGTATCCAACAACAAGAGACTGAAACCAACAAGAGCTGACAATCAAGGTACCTTAGGGTCCCCGACCCGGCACCGGACCAACAATGAAGACCAAGATGAAGTGCCATAAGACAACAAAGACAACAATGACCACACAAGAACACAAACAAACAGATAAACACTTAAGAACACGCCAAGACCATCAGAAATCGCCAGGCTGTGCTCAACCCCCCCTAGGGGTCCCGGACCGGCAGCCGCACCCAAAGACCAAGATTTACAACACTAATAACATATCACACTTGACTGAACAAGTCCAACTAAGATTTTGAGGTCACCTCATCCATTTTCAAATTTCGGGTCAGAGGTGGCTAGGACAACGTCCAACCACGCTCTGCTACCATTTGTGAGCCGCTCATCACCCATGATGTCACAGCAAAAATTTAACTTTCCAAGTTGACATCCTACAATTTTTTTTTTTTTTTTTTTTTTTTTTTTTTAACTACAACTTACCTTGATGACCGGCTCACCATTTCACTGGAACTAGGAGGGGCCTCCTAGTGGAAGAATATCCGCATGCTGGATAACCTTTGGGTAATTGGATGAATGAGGTGACCTCAGTTTTAAAACTTCAAAAATTAACAAGTTTATTGAGGCTATCTTTTTTTTCTTTTGTGACAATGAAATTTCATACAAAAAACAGGCTGTAATTTATTCCATTAGAATTATGGAAAATGTGTAAATATTTAAAAACTATGACAGGGTATTCAAAATTTAAAATGTAAAAGTATTCAATATTCAAGAAATATTCCATGCAAACCATACAAAAAATATATATCATTTAAAATCTCTTACATGGCATACTATACAAAATATATAAAACATTTAAAATCTCTCACAGGGCATACTGATCACCATTAACATGCAGCTTTCAATAATATAAACAACTTTCTAAACCCTGTCACAAGCAATTCTATCGTACAACCTCCGTAAAGCCACAACAATTTAAACAATTATAAAAGTAATAGAATAACAGTCTCCAATAGATTTTTGCAAATAGTTTTAACAGGTTCACAGTTTTAAAAATATATTACACCTTTCAACATATTCATTAAAAATAAATAAATTTTACTAAATAAAGTATATATCAACAATTCATAATAATTTAAATATTATAAAAATCACAATGTTTGTTTAGTGTAAAACTCCCAAGGTTTTTTTTTTTTTTTTTTTTTTTTTTTTTGTGAAACAATATCATTATTCATTGAGATGTAATGGTATTATAAATCTATGCCATATTATAAATCTGTGGCAACACAGGAATTACTACTGTTATAGCACAAGGGAATGTGTTGTTACAGCAGTAGGTGGACTGAAACTCTTTTCACAAGCAGATTTACACCTTCCGATTAAAACAGCCACCAATATAAGTTCCACACAGATTACAAGGAAAAACTGTACTCAACATTGCATGCGTATGTGGACAACACAAGACAATTACATGCACACACGGAATAAGAGCATTTAAGTAACTCAGCTGAATTTTGCCCCACTAGGCCAAATGAACACCTTGGCCAATAACTAACACATTTTCTTAAGTTTTATTTTGTGTTTTTTTTTGTTTTCTCTTTTTTTTTGTAGGAAAAAAAATGTTCTTTCTCTTTTTGTAGTGTTAAAAAATCAGTCAGACCCCCACTCGACCCATAAAGTCCCAGGGCAAAATTTAATAAATTTTATTTCTCCATACCTGTTCATAGTGCGTGCATAATCACGCGTGCTGTGTCCCTCAATACTTACACACGTATATCACACAATTTAACATCCCGGTCTTCACATGATCACGGACGCCGGCCCCCAGGGACCCCCATGGCACACTGTCCCCTCAGCCTGACATAATCATTTCAAAAAAAAAACGCCGGCATAAAAAAAATCACAAGACTATTCAGCTCTCTACAATCAGCCCAACACGTGGTCGTCATCAGCTCCCGATCAGAACAGCTGACCCGGAACCAACCCATCGAGTCAAAAACGCAACTCTCCACTCAACGAAAAGAAAACCATAGGCCAACCACTACTTGAGTCCGAAACAATCTCACTCCACAGCTCACAGATTTCCCAAAGGCGCCCTACAAATCACGACGAAGTACAGCAGACTCCATCCAGCAGACGGAACGAAAGATACCTTAGTTCGAAGTTACCATAACGTCTCATAGATAGCGAAGTGACCACTGTCCCTGGCGGACTACCCAAATGCATGAAAATATCGCCCGGAATCCGTTATAGCCACTACTTGCCGTACACCTAGGTACGGCACACTAATAACATCAAATACCACCACCTCTCTCTCTCTCTCTCTCTCTCTCTCTCTCTCTCTCTCTCTCTCTCTCTCTCTCTCTCTCTCTCTCTCTCTCTCTCTCTCTCTCTCTCTCTCTCTCGCGCTTATACAACCCCATCTCACTTGCTCTCTATCATTCCATCCAAAAGGCAACACAACGTTATCATATCATAACACATCCTGGCTTTTCCAGGGAACTCATGATACACAGGGGACCTACTTAGAGACACCTCGTCTCTCACACAACTACTGGAGGAAACTTTGTCCTCGTAAATCACTAGTGGAGTCTTTACTCCACTTAAACCACGGGGAAAATTTGCCCTTTGCCAACCTAACCCTCTCTTCACACTCTCTCTCAATCTCATCAACCGCTATCTCATTACTACTTTCTCTTTCCACTAAAACTTCATCGCCACTATCATTATTCACCACTTTACTCTAACACCACATCCTTAATTATATCAACGTTATCACTTTTTATTTCGCTATTAAACTCATTACTATTATTACTACTTACCTCGTTATTATTCGTCATATCACTAACACTGTCACTTACCTTCTTATTAACTACCTGATAATTTAATTACGTTTTATCCGTCAGTGACTTCATTCTAGCGTTTTTTATATAGACGCGTTTCGTGACATGTGTCATGTTATGACATGAGTTAATTTACTTTTAATCTGTTCCTCTACTGATTCTATCACTTGTTCTTTAAATGTCATTAAATGTTCGTCAATCTCATTCAGATGCTTATTAATATTATCTTCAAACTTAACACTTTGTTGTTTCATATCATACAAATGCTTATCAAATTTTTCGTCAATATTATTTATGTCACCTCTTAATTCATGAAATTTAACATTCTGTTCATTGAATTTACTATCTAATTTGCTATCATTTATGTCAAAACGACTATTTACTGCATTAAAGTCACTCTTTACTTCGCAAAATTTTGTCCCTATCGTACTATACAAACGTTTCAACATATCATCGTCATCAGATTTTTTATTGTGACTAATTGAAATTGGCGTTGAATGAATTTCAACTTCATCCATTATTTTTGATTCATTTACATTACTTTCATTTGTTAGCATTAAAGCTGTTTGGATTCCGAATCGCTCGTATCAGCTTGACTCGGTTGACATATTTTCTTTGTTTATAAACATTAACCTATTTTCAGATTCATTGCTGACGGTTACGTCAGTTTCATTTATTTTACTCTCTGCGTTTTCCATATTTTAAATTCTGAAATTTTCATGTACTAAAAAAAAAACTCACACTTAGGATTTTACCACTCACTTAACTATAACGTAACATCGTTTATTTGTACGTAATTTATACGTAATCTGCCTTTTACCTCCAATAACCCTTCTTACATTCACGAGTAGGCATAGCCTGTACAAAATAAATTTGTACAAACTGTCCTGAGTTCGGGCTCCACTGTAAAGTTACTAATACTTTTTAATAAATTTATTGAACCATAAAATACTTAAAATTCACAATTTCCAAAATTCTTACCTTCACTGGGATCCAGGGTCCTATACGCGAACTCGTGACCTGTAAGAGTGGGTATTGGGTTTCATTACGTAATAAACATCAACTCTCATTTACCACATTTGAACAACTTTGTTTATTAAAATACTTCAACATGCCCTCTTTCTCTATTTGCGTTCTTTACAAAAGGATAATCTCTTATACATTTTCCATGAACATTGGCTAGCTTGTTTGCGGAATATACAATTATTCCGCATAAATCTTATTTTCTTGTTATCTGTGGTTTTTTCTAAAGGTGGTCTCATCTTATCTCTTACAAAACATTGTTTAACTTATTTACTAATACAGTAGAGCGTCAATAATTCGGATTAATTGGGACCGGACCTCTTCCGGATTATCAAATTGTCCGGATTTTCGAAATGAACCAATAAAAGAGCCGGTAGATGTTTTCAACGTAAAAAAACTTACTAAAATCGTTCATAATTCATTCTGATGGTTACAGAAGTGGAGCGGATGAATAAAACCATTAATTTAGTTAAATTTTTATGTTTTTCAATTACATAAAAAAATACTGTATGTACAGTACTGCATTTACAGACTGTCTTATTTTATGTACAGTAAATCTAGACCTACAACAAAATACAGTAAAGTACAGTAATAAAAATACCTACAGTAAATCATACAGTATTTGAGTTAAAAAAGAAATCTTTTATGAACTTCTGAACAGCGGTAGTGGTTCGTTTTTTTGCAGCTAAGTCCTTGATTCGTTTTAGGAGAATGAGCTGGGTTGGTATGCTCTCAGTCTGTTTTTCAAGCCATGACATCAGTGTCTCTGCTGCCATAAACGCTTCGGAATGTGTCGGCCCTGCTTCTTCAATGTCATTTTCATTCTTGTCCCCATCAGATTCTACTGTTTCTGCGTCCCCTTAAAATGAAAAAGCACGCCTAAATAAACAAACGAAACAAATGTTTTCTTTTTTCTAATTTTATAGAAAAAATGAACAAGCGCAAAGTTGGCGAAATATTTTAAAAATAGAACAGTGAATTTAAAACGACTAACAGTACAGTGTCAGATAATGCATACAGCTTGTTTGGCTAAAATAAAAAAAAGTTACAGTAGGCCTACTGCATGTTTAAGCAGTGTTTAATACCTTCAGACACCATGTCAGCTATTTCTTGGTCGCTCAAAATCTGGTACCCAGGATCGTTGTCATCAACAGCCAACCACTCACTGGCATCATTTTCGACACACTGTTCAAATCCGGGGATTGTGCTGCAGATTTCTGTCACCTCGTTTTACAACGCAATCTTCATTTTCATTTGCATTTTCTTCAATCCTGCTTTCATCAGGCCATAATTTTCTCCAGGCTCTTTGCAAATTACTTTTGGTGAGAGTTTCCCAAGCATCGGCAAGCATGTAAATGCTATCTCTAACGTTCAACTTTGTTATAAACTGAACTACACTCTCTTTGACCTTTTCTGCCAATAAAAGGCGACGCAGGAGCTGCTTTCTATAGATCCTCTTAATTTTCTCGATCAGTCCCTGGTCCATTGGCTGCAGAGTTGCAGTACGTTAGGTGGGAGAAATTGCACTTCGAAATTCTGATCGATTTCGTTTAATACTTCGAGAGGGGGATGTGTGGGTGCGTTATCAATGATGAGAAGAACTTACCCACTTTTCTTTTTCTCCTCATGGAATTTTGTAACACTAGGATAAAATCATTTTTAAACCAATCAAGAAAAATGACTGAAGTCATCCAAGCACTTTTCTGAGACGTGTACGAAACAGGAAGGGTGTGCACATTTTTAAAGCAACGTGGTTTTTTTGCTCTTCCCAATCACTAACAATTTTACCTTGTGCTCCCCACTGGCATTAGCACATACCGTAGCCGTTATTCGCTCTTTGCTTACTTTAAACCCGGGAGCGGATTGTTTGCGTCTTGACGCCAGCGACTTGCATGGAAGGGCTCGCCAGTTTATCCAGTCTCATCGGCGTTGTATACGTCATCCCTAGAATAACCTTTTTCAAGTGCTTCCTTATAAACTTCTCTTTAAAAACTCTTCCAGCCGCTAAATCTGAGGAAAGTTTTTCTCCTTCGATGTCTAACTCTCTAATCCTGTGCCTAGATTTGAAGTTCCTAAGCCAGCCAGAACTGGCTTTGAAATCTTTCGGTCCATTAAGCTGTTCATTAAATTTTAAGGCTTTTTCACAAATCAATGGGTCTGAAATTGGCTCTCCTAAGCTTCTCCTTTAAGTGAACCACACGTACATTGCGTCTTCTAAGGCTTTGTTGTT